>CM033121.1:10089993-10430853 GCA_019321725.1 Paulownia fortunei | reverse complement strand
TATATTAAATCAAGAAACAAAAGTTTGATCTCATGTTGCATGTACTAATACATGTTAAAGCACAACTAAAGCATATAGTAACAATTATTCATATTTGTGCAATCATACTATTTGTATGCCATAATCCGATAATGCATATTTATGAAAGATGCTTATTATTGGCTATGTAGGAGATAATTAGGCATTACAGAGAAACTCCCCTTGCGATGTGAAATTAGAAAGTAGACATAAGCCTAAGACATCACTACCCATGTCAAGCGAGAGGCTATGGGCAAGCCACCTGATTCATGTAATGAGGCGAGGCAAGTCGGGATACAAATATGAATAGTAACTCAAGAAAGTATAATAGCATAAAATGAGAAAAGGTTGTCGTAAACAATTATAGTTGTCTACTACGATACGTAAACCAAAATAAAAATAAAAACTACTAGCACTAACCAATATATCATAAAGATAGAATTAAAAGGTTGGAGAAAGCACTAATCCTAGATCGATAATTCCTAACTAGAAACATCAAAGCTCCCCAACCAACTGCGCCCTATGGAGCTCCAGCCCCTGTAGGTACGTTCTGAGGAACATCTATCATCTCTGCAATACCTACCGCTCGCTTTGGCACAACTATCTCACCATCCTCGATCTCTAGTATTGAGGGGTTTAATAGATCCGTTCACTGAACCGACCAACTTCTCTCAACACGCGACTACAGTTACATATGGTCTAATAATAAACCATCATCACCCTTTCCATCACGATGTCCTCAAAAGTAGAAGAAGACTTGAAACCAAAAAATAGCTCCTTTTTTCATACTAGGGCCGAAAGCCTCGCCAACTTTGACTCCAAAAAAATTTCCCGCTTGAAGTCTCACAGTCAATGCAACGACCTCCACTTCTGAAGAACCAAGTCGAACCTAAATGAAAACATAACCATGAAAGAAGTAGAAGCAACCAACAATATATATGAAATCACATGGCAAAATATTGAGTGGAAGAGTCTCAAGCTTTGACCAGCTCCACAGTAGCTTTGGAAATTTTCTCAGGCTCCTCCAATTCTCAACCACCAAAATACCTACTGACACCACCACCTCCAATTATACCACAAGGAAAACCTCACCGTCACTGCTGATACCTCCCACATCATCAATAATATCTAAAATCAAGCAATCCCCGTCACAGCCTCTACCGGGTAATTCTATATGGAGTCAAGATAAGGGCTCGGCCTTGAAAGCCATTTGCAACAATCAAGTCGAACTAACTTGACTAGATGGGTTCCAAACTATGCAGCCTTAGCGAAAAGCCGATGTTGCCCCACACCTGAGAGAGACAATGGTGCCTCGACTTGTAGGTCGAGAAAGGGTTCAAAGGAGTGACCTTGTCTTGCCCATGCTATTGTGCTTCAATGTTGGTCTTGACAATATGCAGAAGGTGTTTAATGAATGCCTCGAAAGGGTGTTGTTGTGGAATGTGGTGAACTGAGCCTAAGTCCCCTCTCGTGGTGGGAACTTTGAAGGCCACACAATGTTCAAAAAAGGCCTAAGTGCTTGTAAAATATTTCCAACCTCGTTTCTTGTGAATAAGAAGAAACAAGAAGGAAAGAGAAATATTTTCAAGTGAAAAGGGCATTAATTAATGAGAGGCACCATCATAGATTAAGAGTCAACCTCTTTGAAATCCAAACCTATTGAGCATTATAGTCCCGGCTAACCTCCCTATTGTGAAACTTACCTGGGTGGTGCGACTGTACAATGGACCCAATTATAGCAAAGGCCTATAAATTACCCAAGAGGCCCATCAAGTTTGGTTCGATCCCACAAGCCTAAAAGGCCCTGATGGTCAATGCACCATGCTACACCAGCTCATTCCGTCTTTCAGAGGTACATTAATTCATTTGGCAATTTACAACTTTCTATTTATTATCAATGTTCTCGACTTTAATTCTGACTTTAGCGTCGGAAAGTTTCTCTTGAACAACCCAGCATACCTAACAAAACTAGTTCGTACCGCAGGCAGTACCACCCAACAATTAAAGCTCCCAAGACTCTCGAGGACCTAAAAGCTTTTCCACATCAAATACTTATTCATAATATATGATATATACTAATAATTATTAATATAATAGTGTAGTATTCATTAGTGTATATTATACTTTACAGAGAAATATTTATTACATATCTAAATATGTAAATATAAAAAATAAATATATATTGCTTAGCTTAATATTGAAAATACATGTTACTTATATAAAAAAATATATTTGAAATTAAGCAATATAATTGAGTATTTTGTATTGATTTTCATTATATACAAAAGTAAATATATAATTACATTTGTAGACATATATAATGATATATTATATTTTATACACATATACAAAGTATATAAGAATATGTT
The DNA here is from genome assembly GCA_019321725.1 of Paulownia fortunei. Lineage (NCBI taxonomy): Eukaryota > Viridiplantae > Streptophyta > Magnoliopsida > Lamiales > Paulowniaceae > Paulownia > Paulownia fortunei. Next base: position 10,428,466 of record CM033121.1, on the reverse strand, counting down.
TGTGTTAATATTTGTTATAACATAATATTGATATATTATCCACATTATGTACTTTATGTTGTATTATATTTATCATATATCACATCTATACACTTATAAGTAAAAATTCATATAAATATCTATGTACCTAAATATTTTGTTAACTTTAGAAGAATAATTTTCTCAACAATAAATTTAATTGATGAGTCTTTGAGATTAAACCCATGGAAGTATAGAAATTTCTTGCACAGTTATACCAAACAAGTATTTTAACATGAACTTAAAAATGCTAGTTTAATCTCAATCGTAACAGGTGCCGTACTTGCTTTTTACGCAGCAGATAAGCTGACTCTCTAGTGGGATCTCATGGCTGTGGCACTTGCCTTTAGAGTTCTCTCGTTATAAACATTGGGAAATCTCAGAAATACCATTGCTTCAATAAGATCAAAAATCAAGATTTTAGCATTATTCACTTACGCACTGATTTATTTCATGAAGCAGCTTACTCAGAGCCAAACTTGTTCAAAGTGATGAAATTGAAAACCACTCCCCATGGGTTTATTCAAAAGATCGATTCAAAACTATAAACAAGGCTTTTTTACTAAAATAGGAACATCTTGGGAAACTGGGATACTGAAGATTTCAAGCTTTGACAAATAACAGATTTATCAAGGAATACCAACAATTAACTAACACAATAGGCAAGCACATACTGATATATACGTTCAACCGACCATAATCAACTTAGATTAAGAAAAAGTCACTAGCAATGCTAGCAATGAAACGGATAAAGACACATCTTGCCATGCCAGGATACATCATTAAAATTTACGCATTTTAAGTGTCAAAATAGTACCCGAAACAAACCATACGAATAAGTCACATTTTCCAGTAAAAAGATAAGATAGCAAAACCCAATTGCTACTACTTCAGCAGAAATTTAACATGAAAAAAACATTTTATGCTAATATTCAAAAGCAAAGCTAGTCATTCCAGCACATCCGAGGGCAGGAATAAGCCAGGTTAACGGCGAACGCCAACCAATTCAACGTCATACACAAGCCATGAGTTAGGTGGTACAATCTCTCCATGTCCATGTTCTCCAAAACTGCACCATAGTAAACAAGGAACACAAATAATGTACTTCTGCAATTATTTGCACTACAAGCAATTCAAACATGAAAATCTAACAAAGTCTGGAGCTATTTATAGTTTTAAGAGGTAGAACGTACCCCATTGACGGTGGGATAATGAGTCTCCTCTTATCACCAACCCGCATCCCTGATAATAATGTTGGAAGTAAATGTGAAACTATATTACGAGCATTGAGTATGAAGAGAGAATACTTTACATAGTTAGTATTATCAAGATTCAATTTCAGTATCATACCATCAATGCCCATGTTAAAACCATCAATTACTTGTTCGTCACCTGTTTGAACACAACACAAAGGGTAACAAATACAAATATAATATGTCAATAAATTTGATCACATTCCTTCATTCATTGACACAAAAAGAGAAACCTAGGAGTGGGATGAGAGGTGTTATGTAGAACAAGGTTTTATACCTAAGCGAAATTTGCAGGGAGTTTTGCCAACACTAGACTCAAAGATGTACCCATTTTCTTTCAGCATTCCAGTGAAATGAACTTTGACCTGAACCCAATGTATAAGTAAATATACCTTACCAAAATCTGTATACGTTAATGCAAAATTAACACAAAATGGTATATATCACACATTAAGTTGACACGAACAAACCTTTCTCCCTGGCGCAGCTACCTTTGCATTAGGGTCTCCTTTTGCCAGATCTTCCATTACCAACCCATCTGATAAAGTCTTTGCTTCAAGTGGCATTCCTTTTGCATCCTCCTGGTCATTCATGGATGCAATTTCCTCATTCTCTACCAAATCACACATTCTTGTGCCAGAATTACCATCCACTTGGGATTTCCTTTTCTTCTTTGAATTTTTCTTATTCTTTGAAGTTCTCTTCTTGCCTTGACTATCATTTGAAAGTGAGCCAGATATAATGTTACTGTCACTGCAAACGGAAAAATCTATCATCAAATGACAGCGCTGGAAATGAAAATCTAGCAGGTGATTAATTCAACATTTGGCTCCTCTACAGCAATGTTATAACTGGAATGTGCTCTGGTAAAACAGTTAAGCGAACTGGAAACCAATGGACAGATAATTAAGGAACATCAAAATTTCAGGCTCTGTGTACTCCAAATATCATCAGGAGTGAGACAATAAAAATACTCACGCATCAACCACTGGTTCGTCATGATTTAGGGTATCTGACAGAAGATCCTTCTCCATCTCGTCAGAAAGCTCAAATTCTTGATTCAACATTCCACCTTCAAGTGTATTGTTAGAATTTTCAGCATTACCTTCAGCAGAAGTCTCTGTCAATATAACTTCTTTCTTAATTTTCTTTGACTCCCGACCAGATTCAGAGCTAGCCTCACCAGGGAGCACCAAAAGGTCAACATTATCTTCCCTGCTTAAATATTTGTTGTAAGACATGTTATCAAACAACAATGATTAGTATCAAATATAAAAAAAGACATGGGGAAAAAAACATGTTCATCGCAGTAATACATGTCCTGATGCAAGAAAACAGTGATAAACCTTTCAGTTTTAGAATTCAAAGGAAAAGGCAATCTTACACAATGATAGATGGATTCGATTGAATATGATCTGACATGTCCATCAGTGATTCATCCTCTCTCAGGACACCAATATTGTCGACATTTTCACTTACAACTATCTTATCCTCCTCATATTGGTCTTTCCGTTTCCTTTTTGGATTCACACTTAATTCAGGCCTCAAAAAACCAGCAAATAAGCAAATGACATGTTAAGAGATTGTAGCTAAATGTATGAAATAGGTAACATGGCCCAGTAAAATTGATGCTTACAAATTCTGCACTTGAATCTGGTCTTTGTCATTACTAATAGGCAGATCCTGGGTGACATCAGTTTCCATAGCATTGTCTTCAAGGGCATTATTAACTCCGCCAACTTTTAGAGGCACCACCTCCTGGGCAATTTCTTTTCTCTGCACCTCTTTTTTTGTGCATCTATCAGAGCCCAATTCATCATAATGACGTATTGACTTGCATTGCAACTTTTCCTCTCTGTGTGAATATGGGAAAAACCACGAAATATCATTAATAAAATGTTCAATGCGACAGGAAGTGTTGCAAATTTAAAGAAATTATGATTCTTGAACAAAGAAGACAAAATTATTCAGTAACCAACCCATTCGATAAAGTCTTTGTTCCAAGTGACATTTCATTTGCATCCTCCTGGTCATTCATGAATGCATCTTCCTCTTTCTTTGCCAAATCAGACATGCTTGTGCCAAAATTACCATCCCCCTGGGATTTACTTTTCTTCTTTAAAGTTTTCTTCTTCTTTGTTCTCTTCTTGGGTTGACTACCGTTGGGATGTGAGTCAGATATGATGTTAATATCACTACAAATTGAAAAAATCTATCATCAAATGACAGCACAGAAAATACAAATCCAGCTGGAGATCATGTCAACATTTGGCTTCTCTACGGCAATGTTATAACTGAAATATGCTCTCAACAAAAAAGTAATATGAAATGGAAAACAATGATGATACAGCTTCCAAATGAACAATAAAGGAATAAGAAAATTTTAGGCACTTTATACGCCTGATATCCACAGGAGTGATTTAAGATAAATACTCACGCATCAACAATTGTTTTCTCATGATTTGGTGTTTGTACGGGAAGATCCTTCTGTATCCCATCAGAACTTTGAAAATCTTGTTTCATTATTCCATCTTCAGGTGTACTATTGGAATTTACAGCATCACTTTCAGCTAAAGTTCCTGTCAACATAACTTCTTTCATTATCTGCTTTGACTCCCGATCATTTTCAGAGTTAGCCTCACCAGGGAGCACCAAAATGCCGTCATTATCTTCCCTGCTTAAATGAATGTTGTAAGACATGTTATAAGACAAACACTGTGTCAAAAATAAATTAAAAATAAAAATAGGGCAGACAAACCAGTTCGACTCAAAAATACATGCACTGAAGAATGAATATAGTGGCAACATTTTTTTCTGTTTTAGAGTACAAAGGAAACGGCATTCTTACACATTGATAGATAGCTTTGGTTGAATCTGATCTGGCATGAAGTGTCTCCTATTTGGAATCCCACTTATCTCAGGCCCCCTGAAAGCAGCAAATAAACATAAGGCATGCAACAATATAGTGGCAAAATATATAAAATAGGTAAAACACCTCAGTAATAATTATGCTTACGCGTGTTGATCTTGAATCTGATCTTTACTGTTATCAATTGGCAGATCCTGCTTGACATCATTTTGTAAAGGCTTGTCCTCAAGGATCTCATAATCTAAAATGGCATCTTCTTTATTGGCAATCTCACCTTCTAGAGGAGGCCCCGTCTTATGAGGAATATCATTTCTCTGGTCCTCAGATTTTGTGCATCTATCATGGCAAAATTCATCACAATGAGGTAATGACCCGCATTGCAGCTTTTCCTCTCTATATAAACATGACAAAAACCATGAAATATCATCAATAATCAGTAAAATATTCAATATGACTGGATTTGGTACAAATATAAAGAAATTATCCTTCTTGGCCAAAGGATGCAAAACTAAGACAATATATAGGTGAATATGCAAGAATAGTAATTTTAAGGCTAGAATCAATTGCGCACATTACCTTTCTTGTTCACAATCGTTTTCCTTTAATTCACAGCCATGAGTACTATCATCTTCTGACTTGTCACCGATTTCAACTTTTTTCTCAGTAATGCCTTCTTTTTCTATTACCATTGTCTTCACAGGTTTTTTGCTCTTAAACACGGATAATAGGTAACCATCTTCATCATCTCTTTCCTGCAACGTAGGATCATCATCCGACTCAATGACTTGGTTTTTCTTTTTGAGCTGTTTACGCCTATCTTTTTTGTTCTTACGCTTCTTTTCTGGTATCATTATATGAACACTTCAAACAATATACTAAAGAGAAATGTATATCTAAAACAGTCAATTACTAATAAACCTTTCAAGTCAAACTCTTATAAGACAGTTTACTCTCACTTCCACATATAGGAAATAATACCTTACGAGCTAAAACTCTCTTGGCAATGAATAAGCGCATGTATAAACAACAAATCCAGGACTGTGTAACAGCTAATTTTCATATTATGTACTGTAAATTACATTTTCTAGACAAATTTGGAAGCTCACTTTTGAAGAGAATGTCATATAATAAAGTTATCGAGAGTCAAGGTGTATCACATACATATAACTCTATCAGCCAAGTTAAACTAAAACCTAAAACAAACAAAATAAATGAGAAATTGAAAAAGCAAAAGAACCAAAGAAGAAAAATGAAGAAAAGGAAGAACATCGTGTTTACTAAAAAGATACTAAATAGGAAGATAGTATATAGCCAAAAAACTAAGATAACCAACAATATTTGACCAAAAATCAAACGACAAGAGAGACCAAATATTGCGAGGTTTCTAGCAAATTGTATGTAATATATAAAGTATATACAGAAATTAAGCTAAAGATAACCAACATAACTTTCAGTTCACAAATTCATTAGCCATCTTCTTTCACGAGTTGGGTTCATGTCCATTACTCTTTTTAGTTCAATTATAGGGTTTGGTTACACTAAAACTCTTTGGAACCCAAGTAATCTACTTTTAGAGAAACACAAAAAAGGAACCAGAAATACATCTGAGAAATTACTGTACCATTATCATAGATATGCAGCAACTTTGGAACTTTATTTGGAGCTAAGCAAGAGTTTTATAGTAACATAATCTGAGTTAGAATAGAAAAATAACTGAAAATCAAAAGAATATTGCTCTTGGACTAATACATACATACACACACGCACATATGCAGGGTTCTCAAATTTCTTAATGAAGTAACGAATTTAGATAAGCAAAATTACTATTTTTTATTACAATAACTAACACTAAATTCAGTTAAACAAAAATGCTACTTATTAATGAAAATAATTAACACATTCAATAAAACTTTTAACATTTTGAGGCGAGTTAAACTCAAGTAAATACGCCTTAAATAGGACTGTTTGCTTTTACAAATCAAGTTTAGATAAAATAAGTTCTTGTGCCATTTAGATCTCACATTTTCTTCCATAATCTATTTCATACTTGTTTAAATTATTTACCTAAATTTAAAGTTAATAACAATATTTTATATTTTTTAAATACTATATATGAAAACTCATGAAGCATACACACCCACGCCTTTTTGCCTTTTAAAACATTGTCAGACTAATGAAGTAGGGAAGATGGTTTTTGATTGTCTTTGGAGATTAATATAGCCCATAAAAAGATGGATAGAAGTAACAAGAATGGTAATTTGTTACATTTTTATTACTAATTTCATATTCCAAATAAGGTACTACATTACACTGCTTATCATTTTAATCTTGTGTCCAACAAATTCACACATGATTTTAGTATCTACAAAATTGAGTCTAATTGTGATGCATTCATGATTTTGTTAGACAAACTTGCAAATGTTTCATATATGTAGAGAACTATGAGATGATATATAGACTTCAAATTTTATACATCAATATTAATGTGAATTATATGAATCATGTTATTAAGACATAGGAATAACATCTCCAGTATTAAGAGTCCAAGATCAATACATTCACAATTTTATCAAATTAGGAAGGATATGCATCAATTTAAAAGTATTAATAAAAAAATATAATAATGGTTCAAAATAAAAAAAAATTACAAAAGTTTATTAACAAGTCTAATTACAACATGCACATAATTTACTATTTCCTAAACAAAAATAATAACATTTCCTTAACCTTCTCATGTGAGAATAAAAGACATACAAAAAATATACCTGAAAATACTCAGAAAACTAATAATAAAAATAAGGAACTACTAAAAAGAAATTGAAAAATATACTTTATAAAAATTTATTTCCAGTTAGTATGCATATATGTATATATGTGTGTATGTTCATACAAGTATGTAAAAGCACCAATAGAAGAGAAGAACAAAATAATCCATCTACTAGTGAAAAAAAATAATTTAAAAATCATGACATACTGAGCATGTTAAAATTTATAATTAAACATATAGCATTATTTACAGAGAAAGTTCTCTAACTAATGCCATAAGAATGAAACTTACCACTAAAGAAAATTTCTGAAGAAATATAATAATCTTAAGAATTAAATGTACGTTGCACATCATAAAATTAAAATGAAGAATCAACATCTAATGCATAGACAAACCTCGGCGACACGAAGTTGGGGAAGATGCTGGAACAGGTAGTTCACTGTCATCAATGAAACTATCCTCATACTTGTCATCTTTAGTGTGCAGACTATTCTCCATTTCAGTGTTCTCAATATCAATTCCATATGATTCTCTATTATCTCGAAGTAAAGGAAGGCTCAAAACTATTTAACATGTCACTGTGTCGTAGAAGTATTAAATGCAACCTAGCTCTATATACTCATGAGACATAGACACAGTACATGTATGGCCTCAACATTGAAATAGAGATGCTTATTTCAAGAGTAAATGGATCTCTTTGAATACAAACCAAAAAAGTATCCAATCGCAATACAAAATTTTTTGGGTGGCCTCCAAATGGCAATGATTTAACTAAAAGACTAAAACGTGAAAAAGGATACGTATCACTCCACAGATATGAAGATTGATTATGATGTACATAATAGCCAGTCAGGTGAACACTTCGGGGGCCAATAACTGAGAAGGTCACGTCAACTACCTCCTCAAATTCCAAATTTAAATAGCATGATTCGGCTTCATTAGGCAACAAAGAACATAAGAAAACTGGACTCTTCCTCCCCACAACACATTGCACCAAACTCTTTTTTGTAGCATTACCAACTCCCAAAGTTGCCTAAACAACCAAAATAATAGATGACACAAGTATTTAGTAAAATCTCTGAGTTTATCGTACACAACATTAAATAAATATATATCAAGAGACACAAAAATCATTTCTCCTAAATATCAAACAAAATAAAATATTTTTGTGTTTTCTCACTGCATTATACAAATAATACCAAAAATATTCTTTTGCATTCATATTTTGCTTTAATTTCAAAATATTCTTTCCTATTCATATTTTGATTTAATATAGAAAACTGGGTCCATAAATGCTCCTTTGGAAAAGAGAAAAATTTAGTTTTCTTTTAAGCAGGCATGAGTAAATGGTCTCACCTGGGTGATCCGAACCCTTTTAGCTTTTCTCCAGGAATGGATAACCGGCTTCCCAGGTTTCACCTCAACTCCTTCAAATAACAACACATATAAATGTAAGTCAAACAAATAGATATCATGTAGGTCCTGACAAAGGGAAATTAATGCATGTGTTTTGGCACACCTACTAAAAACTAGAATAAATCTAACAATAAAATGTAAAAGAAATAAAAGGACAAACATATAGTTTGCAAACACAGATCCTGGCATTGGAGGTGGGGGGTGATATATCCACCTGAGAGGTTTTTCTCCATTCATTATAATTTAGCAATTGTATGACATGTTGCATGCAAAATTCAAGAAGCAGACAGTGACTACATCTTGAAGTTACTTTCACATGAAACATTAAGAGATGCATATTATTGTAGCAGTTGCTAAACTAGTCCCCCAATAAATCTAACATGTTCTGCTATAGAGGGACAAAATTAAAGGAACTAAAATGTTTTGTTTGGCCACAACTCAGTTAAAAAAACCATTATAAACTTATATATCCAGAGCATCATGCGTCCCACGAGTAGCCACCAGCTTACTCACACTATTTTCTACACACCAGAGTCAGTTATTTAGTAAGTGGAAGTGTTATTTCTATATACTTTGTTCGTAAGAACATGGAGTCTTAAAAACTAATTAAAAATTTAAAACAAAAAAAATACAGAAATTTTTTCCTTTCATTATACAAATTCATACTCATATCTCCGTCCCAATAGTGTTCATTCTAAGTTTGTTCTTCATCCTTTTTCTCTTTATATCTATTCCATCATTTTTTGGTCCATGCAGTCTACATCTTATTGTCATGACTCCTGTTTCTTCATCTTCTTCTTCCCTCTAATCATAACATAATAAGGGTAGACAAAGAACAAATAAGAACCGAAAACACGCTAAAGAGTCCAAGAATAAAAATGAACACAAGAGAATTGACAAGACAGGAAAGAGATAATATAATAACAACACAAGGAACCCAATTTCACTTACCCCAGAAACCCATTGTTGTCAAGAAGAGATGGGCTCTGAATTGCTTTTCTCCTTCTCCCTCCAAAACACACTCTACTACTGCAGCATGTATTTGGTCTATGGTATATGAAGAGGAATAAATATGCTTCAAAAGCCCATTATATTCTCTGCTTCGAAGAGGGAAAAATGCTTCACAAACCCTTCAAATTCTCTGCTTTGGAAACATGGAATGAAAAGAAATTGAATTTCGATATCAGCAGTTTCGGATATCAATGTACCTAGGCCCGTAGACTCTTAAAGTTGATTGTTATCATTACTAGTTACCAGTAATAAAACAGCAGCGGTGTTGTCTTTTCACTTTCTGATTCTCCATATGGACTTGCGAGCGCGGGAGACAAATATCACATATTTTCTTAATGTTCTTTTTCGTCAGTGAGAAATATCATTGCTAAATGCTAACTGTAATGAAAATAACAACGTGAATACTTGTTATCTTTGGAGATATACAAAAACATTTGCATGTCTTATATTTAGGACTTAGTAAGTTGACTTAGAGGGTGAGCTCTTTAAAATATTTTAATTAAATATCATAAAGTATTTGTTAAATTTTTTAAAAAATGAGTTTATAAACGCTTGAAATAAAATATTAGAATTTTATAAGTTCATTTTATTTTAAAAAAAAGTAAGGTGTTCTTAACTTATTTTAAAAATATTAATAATTTTTTTTAATCATATTAATTATAAAATTATCATTACTAACATTTTATAAATTACATAATTTTAATTTATCAAACACTTCAAGAATTTATATTAAATAAAATTTAGCATCTTATACATTTCAAAAATATATTATAAGATCTTTTAAACAAGATTAGCCAAACACCCTCTCACATAAAATTTATAGGCTCGACTTCGAGTACAGAATTATGAATTTGGATTTGATGAACCTATTTTTTAAGTGAAACTCGAGTTTAAACTCGTATTCCAACTCAAACTCAAATTTAAACTAATAATTAATTTTAATTATGTGTTCTAAATTTTAAATAAAAAAAAAAATGATTCATCACTGTGCTCAGTTTTCACCAATTCATGAGCAAACTTCTTTCTTCCTTGCCCATAAAAACATTAAAATTGGTTCCATGAGAGTCTCTTACCAAACCATCCAGTTGACATGGGCAAGCAAGCAAGGTCACTCCCATAAAATTAAGTACTATAACTTATCACAATAGTTTTGAGAAAATTGTATTTTTTCGTCCCATAATTTAGGCTATGTAAAATTTTGATCTCATTGTTATAGGACTAATCACATTTGTAATTATTTATTTTTGGCAGAATCACCACAGCCGTTACATAACTGTGATTGAGGGAAAAAGTAAGCAGATTTGGCGAAAAATTCAATCATTAACTTGGGTGATGGAAATTGACCTCTCATAACTTAAAAAGGAACATTGGGGCACTATATATAAGAAAAATGTTTGATAAAGCTTAGCAATGACAGCAATTCAGTTTTGTGTTGGGGTTGTCAAATTTAAAAACTCGATTCTTCAAGATTTATTAAGGACTTGAATTTGAATTTGATCTCCTCAAACTTAATAATTAGTGGATTAGACTATGAGACCTATTTTATAATTTTAAAAATATTAAAAAATATTTTTTAAAAAATAATATCATCATAATTTTTAAATGTAAAAAAATAATATTATTAATAAATAATTAATTATTTAACTTATATGCACATATTCTAATTTTTTAAAATTGAAAATCTCAAATATACTTGTTACTCTTATATATTTAACTATTTATTAATTTTATATTATTATTTTAATTTATAAATGTATTATATTTATATTTTATATATGATTATATATATAAGATACACATATTTTTTATATATTTAATTCAGTAATTTAAGGGATCGAGTTCGGGTTGAGTCCGGGTTTAGGTCTTAAAACTAAGGGTGCTCATTCAACCGAATTAAATAGTTTGGTTGGCCAAATTCATTAAGCGAACACTCAACCAATTTAATCCATTCGATTAGGTTACAACTGTGATATATTTGAAATGGTTTATAAGTGGTTATAATGGATTCCTCTACCAACTTGGTTAATAATTTTTGCAAAATGAGGACGAGCGCGAAATAGTTGCTGAAGAGCCAGTTGTGCCGGAGTCTTGTATTCGGGCCCCTATCCTATGGGCCGGGGGTGTGACAAATGGTATTAGTGCCAACTCTTGGGGTATAATCAGTATGGGAGGTCCGACCGAATGTGTACTAGGGGTGGTCCTGGATCATAAAAGGAACGCGGTGAAAATATCGAGTGTCCAACGGGGGGTGATTGTGATGTCCTATTAATTGTGTGAGATATTTGAAGTGATTTATAAGTGAGCATAATAGACTCGTCTAATAACTTAGTTAACTATTTTTGCAAAGCGAGAACGAGTATAAAGTAGTTGCTAATGTAATCCATTATGTTAGAATCTCACTTTCAGCCCCCGATCTCGTGGGCCAGAGAATGATAATAACTGAATTTTTTTAATTTTTTTATTAGGTTTTTCCTCTAATTGATTTTTTTTAAAAAAAATCTATACAAATAAAATAATAAATATATTTTTATTCATTTTTTTTAGTTTAAGTGAGTAAAAAAAAGAAAATAGTATTAAAAAATAATATGTATAAATATATTATATAAGAATTATATATAATATATAATTATGTGGTGCGACCACATAGTTTGTGGTTCATAGTGAGTTTTGAGTTGTAGTGTTATATTAGTCTGGTGATAACTTAATATAACTCTCATCACATGTTCCTTTCTCGCTTGGTTGCATGCCTTATTCCCTGTATAAAAGAAGGGACGTGAGATGAGAATTATGAATATGTGATTCGAATGAGTCGAGTCAAATATGTATGAGTGAGAGATGTTGGTGTATTTAGATTGCATCCATATTTGAGATAGCGAAATCCTATTATGATAAGGGTGATGGTTATTTTGTACCTCTTCTAATCGAATTCCAACTGTGATAGGGATGGAGATATATCTTTTAATTAAGATTATCTCTCTCAACTAACTGATATCACAAACAACGAGATACTACATTCTCTCTAGAATACACTCTCATTCCTCTCTTTCTCTCTACGTCTCTTTTAGAGTATCACCAAATTTGTTCTCCAATGGTTTAAGATGTATGAAATAACAATGGATGCTTTGGTAGTATTTATTAGAGTGAAAAAGAGTCTAGCATAATTCTGTTTGTGCCATTCGGGAAGGCTTGTAGGCGAGTTACAAATCCGGGTTAAATCGATTAATTTTCTATTGCCTTAGAAAGGTAATATCAATTCATATATTATTTGTTTATATGTGCACTCAATTTTCTAATAGTAATAAATTATCAAAATTTATTCTATTGGAGGTCTGGAGATTATCAAATATGAAAACTACATATGACATATGTAGGAAAATAGGAATATGGTTCATCCATAAGGACATATCCAACCCATATTTCAAATAGTTTAAAGTAGGAAAGATTGGTATTTAAATTAAAATGCATGGAACCACCATATATATGCATAACTTCCTTCATCTCCCTTAACTATGAAACTAACACATGAAAGAACATAATATACACAAAAATATATATAACATATATTATTTTCGTGGATGAAAGATGGGCTTAATTATGAAGGCAATAGAGTGATGATTTTGGTTAAGATTATACTCCAAATTTAGGCATTTGGATTGTGCATCAAAGCTCCTTCCGTTGTGATTAGATTTAAATGAAAGTGAGCCTTTAAAGATGGAAGAAAACATCACTAATTCAACCATGGCAAAATGTCCGAACTTTGGTAAGTTTTCTTGAACTTGCATAGTCTAAATGATGTTTAATTTTCGTCATTAGTATTAGAACCATATATGGTTGAATTTCTACTGCTGTATTCTGGCTCTGTTCATATGTTAAAATGCCTAATTAGATGCCATTAATCATACAACCCATTTATGAATGTTTGGAGAGTTTTTAATGGAAAATGTTTAAATGCTTCATATTATGTGGTGATTTTTTTAACAGAACCATGCTCGTATATGGTAGAAATGATCTGCAAAGTTTCATGATAATATGTATTGTGTATATTGTGAAAATTCAAACCCTAGTCGAAAATTTATTTGAATGTCAATCTTTCTATACATTATTTAGGTGAATGAAACTTGTATGATAAGATTCTACTCATTAAAAATCAAGGCAAGAAAACACCATACTCGGAGAGTAGCAGTCACGTACTACTACTAGCACAATGACACGAAGTGGAACCTGAAAGAGACAATGAGTCCTAAACAACACAACTCGCAATCCACTCACATAGAAGGCTATTTGGAGGAGTATAAGTCCCTCACACAAGAACAACCAAAGCTAGGCAAGGATGACGTCGTAATAAGCTATTAAGCATTCAATTAGACCAAGTGCTAGGGGGCTGGCCGATCCCCAAGTAAATGATTCAGAAGTAAGAAGAGTCCTTAATGAAAAGGATATGACTTAAGGAGAGAACATAAAGCTGAGTATCCTCCCTAGGAATGCCATCATTCACTACGGTGACAAACACATCCTCATGGAGCACATTCCAAGCACACTGTTAAGCACCAATCCTTGGAGAACCAGAGAGCCCATGAAGTATCTCGAAGCTAAGGCAACTCCTTTCTAATGGATTTAAGTATAGATAAAAAGGCTCGAGGAAAAAAGAAAGCTCAATAAAAAGGAAGGAAGGCATCATGCAATACCTTCCACTTATATTCATCATGCTCCCCTCACTACAAGGATGTCTGAAATGCTAGTGATAGTTAAGCAACAAGAGTTGGGGTAATCACCCAACCTGACGAAGGAGAATCCTAAAGGGGTACATAACAAAGTTTGTGAATCAACACCCCAAGGACACCAAAGGAGATAGTACGTTGCCTGAACAACTCTTCCCTAAGTCATTCTGTGTTAGCAACCAAGCCAAAGTGGAAAGAGAGTCGTAGAGATGATGACTTCCCATTGGCAGGGATCAGATGAGATATACCGAGCGGACCAATGAGCGGAGACTCGAGCACACTAGAAAAGCACTCTTCTTGACTCCTCAAGGAGTAGGAGAAGCAATAATAGATTAATGAATGACAAGAGAATGTTGCATCAGCACCTTAGCATGCACCCTATGCCTAGTTAAACAAAAGATGGAAGCTCATGAGCTAACAAGTCACCCCCAAGCAGATGAAAGGGTTTATGCTTTCTCTCAATGTGGGAGAGGCATTGCCGAAACCAAAAAAAAATATGGAGGAAGTAAGACTAAGGCTTCTTGAAGAACCCTTAAATGAGAAGGTAATCAAGTCTATAACACCCAAGTAGGAACAACCATTGCAATCCCTAAGATGAAAAGTCAGCACAAGTAAAGCCCTCAAGCTGAAAGACAAAACACGCATGGATATCAATATTACTAAGATAGATTACTCCATATTAGAGGAGGCTACCACCAAGAACATAGCCATGAGGCGCAGTTTGGAAAAACAAATTGGCGATAGTAGCGAAGACATAGAAGCTCGCAACACACTATACCCCCACTCCCATGGCCTACCTAGAAGAAGAGTGAAAGTAATTGATAAGGAAGAAGAGCGTAAAACTATCAAGGAATCCCCCAGGAAGAGAGGGTACACAACAATAAGGCGAACTAGAAAAAGACGCTAGTTCATCCAAGTAATCCAATGCCACCACCTCTGGAGAGCCATCTCAGTTAATTATACTACACACTTAAGAGGCTCTCACTAAATTGATCAAAGAAGCTCCCATAAAGGCAGCAGTAAAGCTATAGCCAATATGCAGGAACTTGGCGAAACCATGAGCTCTCTCATTCTTCCAAGCAAGTAGGGAGTTATCCCCATCTCACGAGAGAACTGAACAAGGGGAAAGAAAAGGCAAGCTACGCCATTAAGACTTGATCTTTAAGGAGGAAAGGAACAAGATTGCAAGGTGCTGCTAGAGGATGAAAAAACCCCAAAGGACCATTCAAAGAAAGCTAGTGAAGCAAGGCTTGATATAGGATCCTCTTTTTTCCCAGCAAGAAATTTAAACTCCCGTTAAGGCCTAGTAAGTTGCCACATCTTTATTAATAAAATCTCATGTTTAAGTTACCTCTTCTTTATTTTATTTTTCTTCTTCATTTTCTTCTCATACCATAAGCCACAGACCAATCAAGGCACTTCAAATAGTGTCGACACTTCAAATAACATCAACGCCAAATGGTATCATTTAATCAAAACACTTCAAACAATGTTGAAGCTTTAAATAACATTGGTTCTTTAAATAACACCACCTTAAAAGTACAACACTACAAATATGTTGACGCTTCACACAATATCTTGAGGTTGCACTTGAAACACTGTCGATGCTTCAAATAACATTAATGCCTAACGACATCATTTATTAAAAAACTTCAAACGGTATTGACACTTCAAACATCGATGCTTCAAACAACACCACCTTAGACGGCCAACAATACAAATATGTTGACATTTCAAAAAACATCTTTAAGTCGGCACTTCAAATAATGCCAATACTTCAGCCATTATTAATGTTTAACAACATCACTTAATCAAATTACTTCAAATAGTGTTAACACTTCAAACAGTATCTTTAGCTAATTCTTCAAATAATGTCGAAGCTTTAAATAACATCACCTATTAAGCCGACACTTCAAATAGTATGGACACTTCAAATGATTTCTTTAAATGACGCTTCAAATAACATCGATATTATAAGCAACATCACTTATCAAGCCAGTAACTTAAATGTATTGACACTCCACACCTCTATGATAACACTTCAAATAAGTGAGGATATTTCAAACATAGCCTTAGAGTTAATGCTTAAAAGCAAAATCTATGTATCAACCAACATCTTTATGATAAAATGCTCAAAGCAGCATTATATATACCAATATCTTGCAAAATTTGCTTGACGAGCACCTACTAAATATGAAGGCACTAAGGCTATGACCTAAACCTTATAGCCCTTAAGGGACTAAACGAAGAAAATTTCTACCAAGTCCATCAACGAAGATAAAGTGCATGAAAGCAAAGCCTCCATGAGAAGTATAATGAAGAACATAAGGAAAGATACACCTTACAGTCTATCAGTAAGCTCAACAAAATAAAAGAGGCAAAAAAAATTCTAATTCATTCGATAAGCGCAATGAAGGTGCAAGGACAAAGTTACAACAAGACCCTCGAATAATACCATCGAATGTATCCTAAGTCTTTCGTCAGGCATGAAGAAAGGGCAACACTATATCTATAAGGAGTAAAGACAAACACTAAGCCTGCTTACAGATGCAAGACATACATCTATAGAAAAAAAAAGTAAAACATACCAGTGATAAAGATGATGGCATAGAAGCTAACAACAAGCTTATAACAATTGAAATAAAGCCTCAATCTTGGGGGGCTCCATCATCTAAAGGGGCCACTATGCACCAACAATATCAACTTGAGAAGGAAAAAACTCCTCGGTAGCTAATTCAATAATATCAGGCATCTTCGGATAAATGAATGACATTTCCCTATAAAAGGCAAGTGCCAAAAACAAAAACTGATGCCACATCGGCCAACTAGCACAGCAGGTGTATCAACAATAAAAGTAAAATAGTAGTAGATGTACAAGGAGTTAAGACCATAAACTAACATGACATGGTAAGCAGGCAGCCCCTTAGAAAGCTTGCTCACTTATCAGCTTGACTAAAACAACTTGATGGATAGAACTAATATTGGCATCGCAAGGCATGGAGCAAAGACCTTGTGATAACCATAGAAGGTGTTGTCCCTTGACTCTCATCAATGCGAGGCACAACATCTTCTCGAATGAGAAACGACCCCTCTCGGCAAGAGCAATGAGAGAAGATGGTCGTGATAACCAACAAGCAGTAAGAGGACCCCTCATAGTGGATTTCTCTATTAAAAAAAAACCCCAAATCAACTCGCTTAACTATGAACCAATAAAAGAGGAGTCACCACAAAACTAAAATCAAAGCAAAATATGTCAAGTAAATGGTAAAGCATTCTCTAGTTAACCCGAAGAAGCACCAACTTGTATGATGAGGAAAGACTTAATGTCCCACATAAAAACTAGCAAGATATTACGAGTTAAAGAGCATGACTCACTAGACTCTACTCCCATCCAACTCCCAGGCTATTCTAAGCTAAAAGATTCACAAGAACATTGAAGATCCCTAAGTCTATCGATCATATTGAAAAAATGCTCTTTCAGAAAAATCTAAGAAAATAAAACTATCGCCTATCCCCCATCAACTAAAGGGATCCCGAGAAAGTACCCAAATCCGACATAATGATGAAAGAAAAAAAAATATTGGGTTTTCCTCAGGCTTGACTCGCCTCAAAAGACCAGGTTCAACCATGTGCTTAACCTAGTGCACGACCCCCGAGTCAGGCCTCGTGCTCGACCTGGCCAGATAGAGTCTTGACCTGTAGCTTAGGAGCCACCCATGACTCCACACACATGGCAGCTTGAGATGGCTCTTGTGCTGCACCTTGGCAAGTCGATCCCAATGCTTGATGTTTTCCATATTTTGTCATTTTCTTCCAAGAGGATAATTTGGACATTTGGATTTATTATCCTGTTTAATCATCAAAACTAATGGATTGATATATTATTTAAAAAATTTAATTTTAAATCTTCAATCCAAAAAACTTTTTTAAACAAATTATACTATTTATAAACAGTACAATCTTACTCTATTTAATTAATTTTATCAATTTTGTTTATAAATCCAAATGTGGTCTTAGTAATTTAGATAATTCCCTCAAAATTGTTGGTTGTATTGTATCGAAAGGAGATTGTATTTCAGCTGAAGTGAGGTAAGCACGAAAGTAATATCCTTAAGACAGATTTCGTCCCCTACACGGTACTATAGGAACTTGGAAGTCTGTCTCCCAAGATACAATATTTTTTTTCTAAAATTAGTACAACACTATACTAATTTTAACGGACGAACCAAAAAGCTCAATTGTATACTTCTCAAAAGAGAATAAGAATACTAAAATATCAGAATATATTTTAATAGGAGGGAGAAGAGAGAAATTAATTGAATATGAATTGATTTGGTGTAGAGAAAATGGACTGAGAGGGGGTGTATTTATAGATGTCTAGGTGCCTCATCGTGATTGGTTATGTCTCTTAATTAGATTCAATCTGAACCATTGAATTGCATCTCTTAAGATATGGTTCACACTGCATCCCTTCACGAAAATTCACAATTCTTACTATGCACCTCTAACATATGAATAGATGTGTCTATTCATCGTGTACCATCAATGTCAATGAACAGTAACAACTCTTTATACGTAACCTTATAACCGTTTATATTCATTAGACACCTTTTCAAGTTTTAAAGCTTTTCATTAAATTGGAGACATTTTTTCAAGCTTTAAAGCTTTTTATTAAATTGGAGACACATTTTCATACTTTAAAGCTTTTCATTATATTGGAGGCTTTTCTAATTCATCCAATTTTTTCCAACAATCCCCCACATGAATCGAAGAAGTCAACATGAATAAAAGGAATATGAAGAAGAATACTGTCTAAAAGATAATGCATCGAGATATGTAGCTTTCACTTTGAACCTTCCCTAATAAAAATTTATCGGACTCACTTGGCTAATCAGTAAACTCAAAGTTTTGAACTGTCAGCCGTTATTGCAAGCCTAGTCAATAGACTCCATACACTAACTTTTATATCGAGTTTGGTTCTCTATTATGTTTATTATTTTGGCCATGGACTCTCTTGGGTTGTGCAAGTGTTTTAGAGAATTTGCTTATCAAAATTCTCGTAGAACCAACCATATTCACACTCACATAGGTGATGTCCTATAAATAGTATCCTACTATACTCCACTTGTACTTTACAAGATATAGGTATCATTAAAAGTAATGTTTATCCTTAACCATTTTGTAGGTAGCACTTACTAGTATCCTAGAAATGGAAAGGAATTAAATTCCTATGTGTTTCTAATCGAGTCATTCATAACTTAGTTTTCCTATTGAACCTAGTCCATGGGATCTCCAGTCGCTTAGGTTAGGTTTCCATTAAGATGACTTATTCATTCTCTAGGCTTTAGACCTATTTCCTTTGATGCACAGTCTATTCACTCTCTTGATAACCCCTTAGTAAATGGATTCGCTAGATTATCCTTTGATTTTATAAAATCAATTGATATAGTTCTGTTAGAGAGAAATTGCCTAACGATATTATATCTTCAACGAATATGTTGTGACTTACCGTTATATATAACATTCTATGCCCTAGCTATAACTGTTTGGCTATCACAATGAATGCATATAGCCGACACTGGTTTTGGCCATATTGAAACATCTTCTATGAAATATCTTAACCATTCCGCTTATTCTCCAGCTTTATCTAAAGCTATAAACTCGAATTCCATAGTGGAATAAGCTATACATGTCTGCTTAGAAGATTTCTATGATATAATACCACCACCAAGAGTAAATACATAGCCACTAGTTGAATTGGATTCATCAGTGTCTGAAATCCAATTCGCTTCACTATATCCTTAATGACTGAAGGATATTTTCCATAGTGTAATGCATACTCCTTGGTTCTTTTTAAGTATCCCAATATTCTAAGTAATGCACTCCAGTGGTTATTATTTGGGTTACTTGTAAATCTACTTAGCTTACTTATAGCTTAAGCTATGTCTGGCCTCGTACAATTCATTAAGTAAATTAGGCTTCCAATGATTTGGGAATATTTTAACTGTTGTTTTCTATTTCTAGTATTCTTGTGAAGAATAATATGCGGTAGAAATAAATTATTTATCTTTTTAATACCATAAGACTTAAATCTATCAACCACTTTATCAACATAATGTGATTGGGATAAAGATATTCCATTAGGTGTTCTAGAGATCTTTATTCCCAATATCATATCAGCTTCACCCATATCTTTCATGTTAAAGTTATTGGTGAGCATTTTCTTTGTCTTATTGATGACTTCTATATTAGTTCCTAATATGAGCATGTCATTTACATAAAGATATATAATTACATGTGCTTCTCCAAATTTCTTGGCGTAGACATATTTATCACACTCATTTATGGTGAACCCATTTCTTTTCATGACACTGTTTAGGGGCTTGTTTCAACCCATAAAGAGATTTAACAAGTTTACACACTTTGTGTTCTTGTCCTTTTACTTTGAAGCCATCATGTTGCTCCATGTAAATTTCTTCATCTAGATCACCATTTAAAAATGTAGTTTTTACATCTATATGATGTATGTGCAAATCATACAAGGCTGCTATGACTATTAAGATTCGGATTGACGTAATCCTTATTACCGGTGAATAAGTGTTAAAATAGTCAACACCTTTCTTTTGACGATATCCCTTGGCAACAAGTCTAGCCTTGTATTTATCAATTGAACTGTCTGCTTTAAAAATTTTCTTAAAAATTCATTTGCATCCAATTGGTTTAGTTCCTGAAGGAATATCAACCAATTGCCAGGTATTATTACCTAGAATAGATTCTATTTCACTATTTATAACTTCCTTCTAGAATGGAGCTTCTAGACTAGCCATTGTCTCATTAAAGGTTTGAGGTTTATTCTCAATCATATATGTCATAAAATCTGGACCAAAAGATTTAGCTACTTTAGCTCTCTTGCTTCTTCTAGGTTCAGATTCTATGTCATTCTTAAACGCAGCTTCATGCGTTCTCTTTTGAGTATTCTTTTGAATATCTCCTTTAGAGGGGAACACATCTTCAAAGAATTCAACATCTCTGGATTCAATGATTGTGTTCACATGAATGTCACTTATATCAAATTTATGTACCAAAAATATGTATGCACTACTGTTTATTACATATCCAACAAAAATGCAATCAACAGTTTTAGGACCTAACTTGACTTTTTTAGGAGGTGGTATAACTACTTTAGCTAGACACCCACACTTTCAATTATTTGTAAGAAGGTATTCTACCTTTCCACATTTTATAAGGTATTCATCTAATTTTCTTGTGAGGAACTCCATTTAAAATAAAGTTAATTGTAAGAACAACTCCCCCCCCAATAAATTCTGAGGTAATCCAGAACTAATAAGCATAGCATTAACCATGTACTTAAGAGTTCTATTCTTTCTCTCAGCAATTCCATTCTGCTGAGGCGTATATGGAGCTATAGTTTGGTGAATAATTCCAAACTTAGCACATATCTCACCAAAAGATGATGAATCATATTCTCCTCCTCTGTCGGATCTTAATACCTTAATCATCCCTTCAAGTTGATTTTTAATTTTATTTTTGTAAGTGACGAAAGCATCCAAAGTCTCATCTTTACTACTTAGTAAATATACATAGCAATATCTAGTGTGATCATCAATGAAGGTAATAAAATACTTTTTACCATCTTGGCTTCAAGCTTAGAGGTTTGCTACTTTTTTCAACTGAACTAAAAGGTTTCTTAGCAAACTTAGTTTCAACATAAATTTTATATTTATGTTTTTGATCAGTATCAAGTTTAGGTATAAGGCCTAAACCTGCCAGCTTTCTTAGAGAAGCTCGATTAACATGACCTAGTCTACAGTACCATAAAGAAGAAGACTCAAGCAAGTAAACAGAAGATAAACTTTTATTGCTTTGAAAAGTTTTGAGTATAGTCATTACATTCATCTCAAATAGCTCTTTGACTACATATCCCTTTCCTACAAATTGACCATTTTTAGTCAGTACAAATTTTTTAGATTCAAATACTAGTCTAAACCCACTTTTGACAAGTAAAAAACTAGATACCAAATTCTTTCGGATATTTGGAACATGTAGTACATCAACTAAGGTCATCTCCTTGCCTGATGTCATCTACAGTATCACTTTTCCCAATCCGATTATGTTGAAAGTTGATGAGTTGCCCATAAACAGCTTCCTTCCATTAATCGAAATGTATGTGGAGAACATCTTCTTGCTCGAGAAATTATAGCGTGTAGCTCTTGTGTGAACCCACCATTCCCTAGGGTTATCCACCAAGTTGGCTTCAAACACAACAGCCGAGAGCATTAGGTCCGACATGTCTACTAGCATTGTCTTAGCTTCAGTTACGTTAGCCTAGTTCTGATTGTCCTTCTTCAAAAGTCGATAATCCTTTGCCTTGTGGTTTGGCTTGCCACAGTTGTAGCAATTACCCTTGAACTGCTTTGCATCATTGTCTTTGGACAATCCAGGATGCTTTCTCTTCTTGCCTTTCTTGGCTTTAGAGTCCTCTACCATATGGATTTGGCCTCCATCTGGTTAGCAGAAACCTTCTTTTCTGCAGCCCTATTGTCTTCCTCAATTCAAAGACAAACAATCAGCTGCTCCATTGTCATCTCTTTGCGTTTATGCTTGAGATAGTTCTTAAAATCTTTTCATAATGGAGGCAACTTCTCAATCAGAGCAACAACTTGGAAAGACTCGCTCAACGTTATCCCTTAAGCTAGTATATCATGTAGGATGATCTGCATCTGTTGTACCTGGCTGATAACAGATTTGGTATCAACCATTTTGAAGTCAAGGAATTTGTCAACGATAAATTTCTTTATGTCGGCATCTTTTGTCTTGTACTTCTTATCAAGAGAATTCTACAGCATACATATTATATAATGTGTTGTCTAGTCCATTGAGCACGTAATTCCTACATAGGAACTCACTGTGACACCATGCATCAAGGGCAACTCATTTATGAGGATCTCTTTCTTCTTCCTGAATGGTAGGAGCATCTTCCGTCAAGAACCTTGCCAGGTCCATGGTGGTGAGATAGAACAACATCTTTTGTTGCCATCTCTTAAAATCAACTCCGATAAATTTCTCCAATTTGTTATACTGGGAAGCTTGAGGCATGACCACCGGATTGGAGTTAGCAACTGCTCCATTTCTTGTATCAGTTGGCACTTCAATAATAGCCATCCAAAAAATCTATCTTAAGATTGTTGGTTGTATTATATCGAAAGAAGATTGTATTTTAGCTAAAGTGAGGTAAACACGAAACTAATCTTCTTAAAATAGATTTCGTCTCCTAAATGGTGTTATAGGAACTTGGACGTCTGTCTTCCAAGATACAATACTTCTTTTCTAAAAATTAGTACAATACTATACTAATTTTATCGGACGAACCAAAATCTCGATTGTATACTTTTCAAAAGAGAATAAGAATACTAAAATATTAGAATATATTTTAGTAGGAGGAAGAATAGAGAAATCAATTGAATATGAATTGATTTGGTGTAGAAAAAATAGAATGAAAGGGGGTCTATATATAGGTGTCTAGGTGCCTCATCGTGATTGGTCATGTCTCTTAATTAGAATCAATCTAAACTATTGGATTGCATCCCTTAAGATATGTTTGCAATTTAATGGTTCATAATGCATCCCTTCACGAAGGTTCACAACCCTTACTATACACATCTTGTTAGAGTAGTGCCCAGCGAGCCAATTGATCTGATCGTTCTTATACTTTTGTGAATCATTCTTATTTATATTAATATTATTTAAATGACAATCTTTATCTTAAATTCATTAAAATAATTAGATAAAGTCCTTAGATCACACATAACTATGGGGCATGATTGTGCATATAATGGTGATCATGGAATATGCCTCTAAGGCTGTGATCTTAAAACGTTCCAAGTCAAGGATAAATGAGATGGGACATTATTGATCCCATTGAGACTTGTGCATACGATGCAGGCTTGAAAGGAGAATGCCTCGTTCCATAGGCATTGGTGTGGAGACACTAGTTGTAATGCCCAATTCTCAATTCTCTCCTACATAGCCAATAATAAGCATTTTGCATGAATATGCATCTAATCAATGTGCATTATTGAATTATGGCTTACAAATAGCATGATTGCACGAACATGAATAATTGTTATTATATGCCTCAGTTATGATTTAACATGCATTAGTACATGAAATATGAGATCAAACTTTCATTTCTTGATTTAACATATTCCTTAAGTGCCCTTTTTGCAGTGAAAAGCTCGGTATCTCGGTTAAGGAAGATTGATGTGTTGAATGGCCATGAAATGAATTATTTATATTGCTCCATACTAGTTATATGCTAAAGTGATTAATTGCCTAAATATTTACTTGAAATATGTTACATTGGCTAAGAACTAAAAGTATGCACAATGGTGCAATTTGATTGGTTGGTTGACTAGGTTGCATAAAACCATTCTAAACCGCATTGCACTTGATTATAACACCAAAGCATAAATTTTTGTCATCTCCTTAGGCCATGAACGTGGCTTTTGGCATGAGAAGACACCAAGCATGATGCAACCAATCATCACCCTCCACTTACCTATCTTTGAAAGGTCAAAGAAATCATTTTCATCCATATTTCTTGTGGAAGCACCTCAAAAACGACCAGCCCTTATTCTCCTAAGTTTCTCCCAAATTTCTACACTCTCATATTCACAAAAGTTAAATTCAATCCATAGGAATCCATAGAACACAAGCTAGAACAAGTTTCCATCCTTTTAAGTTTGAAAACCGTTGATTTTGAAGCTTAAATCCAACTTAATCAAGGTATATTATTTTTCAATGTTTCTTATGATGAATTTGTAGTATATTGGATGGTTACATGTTTTAGTATGATTTTTTATGATTAAAAACTTAAGTAAGTTACACTTGAAGCCAAAACCAAGCTAGTTAAGCTAATTTTTAGCAAAATTGATAGTCTTGTGAAATTATTTAATTTACTTGTTTCTATTGATTTTGTAATGCTTATATTGTGTTTGGAAGTTTCTTTGAATGATTGAAAATAATAGCAATTAGTTTGCTTAATTGAAGGTTAGAATCAATTTAAGTTAGAATCAAGTTTACGTCATTTTAATTCGGATTGTGTTCATGTTTTAGGGGCTGCCCTAATAATTATGTTTGAATTATTAGTTATTTAATGGCTGCCCTAATGTTTAATGTCTTGAATTAGTAGTAAAATATGGAGTATGCATTGTTTTTAAGGTTATGTAATTGACATGTAATTCTTTACAAAAGATTGAAAAGTGTATATAAACTTTAACTAGAATAGACTAAATGATTTATAAAAAGGATATTAAATGGTACATGATTTGATTATGTTAGGCCTTTAACACATCCTATCTTCCAAAGAGATTGGCCTTTTCACCTAGCACAAAGTGGACTTGAGGTAAGTTGAAGCTTTCATTTGGTGTATCGCAAGAATCATATAATGTTTGTTCATGTTTTAATGTGATTGTTGTTGTTTGTCAAATGATGTAATGTTTGATGCATTTATGGTTTATGAAGCATGACACTATTAAGAATATAATGAGGTTTTTGAAAAGGAAGTATGATACTTGATTGATGGTCGGGTAGACAAGGGACGCGGGAGGGACCGGCGGACCCAACAAATGGTGGCAAATACTTGAGGTTGAAAAACCGGTATAGGAAAGCCACAATAAATGAGATAGAATACGGCTAATACCTGAGGTTGAAAGACCAAGTATGGAAACCCTATATTAGTTCTCTTATTGGCCAATCATTATGAACAGGTTCCGAAAACTATGGTCTATCGCTATTAGTTAGGTACCACACTTCAAGGGCCCTAAAGAATGATTTATGAATGAAAGTTATTAAATAGAATATTGCATTTAATGATTTATGAGATGTGCATATATGTTATTTGTTATTGCATCAGTTTCATCTTACTGAGCCTTTAGCTCATTAGATTCATGTGATGCAGGTGGAAATGTACAGGTTTAGAGGTTGATTGAGTGAGTCTCTAGAGCGGCCAGACAGAGATTTGTTCATATGCCATGCTTCGACCTGTTTTGTAGTTTATTTTGAAAACTCTGTTTTGTTTTTAAATAAGTCGCTCTATTATGGTTTTGTAAACAAATGTACTCAGTTTTGATATATGTATATGGTGTGTTTAAAATGATTCAAGTTCTTTCTCTTATAGCTAAAAATGGGAACTTTTATTAAAAACCATAACTCTAGTAAAGATGAAAAATTAACATTTCTCGACTTAACTGTATAAGCTTGTTTAGGCTCTGCAGTTAGGTTAAGGGGTGTTACACTAGTGCATGTATGCGGGTGATTGCTGGGAACAATTACACTAAACTACCCCACCTGAAAGTTCTCAATTGGAAATATTCTATTGTCGAATGAGACTTTTCTCATTACGATAGTGCAATAATTTGTTTTTGGACTTGAGGCACCATAGTAAACTTGTGCATGGCATGTTGTACTTTGATGTATTTTCTGATTGCATGACAATCACAAGAGGTTTATATTGGGTGTAACATCTTCATGTATGGAGATTAATGAGTGGCCAACAAAGGATCTGTCACCTATCTAGATGAATAGGTGAATCTCATGTGTATTCCACTATACTTGACTCTAAAATCATTGGTCAAGGTTGGATGGAAATTAGACATGGGGTTTTCTAATTGTTCATTATCGAGTCAAGCTACTAGGAATGAAAATATAGTTATTGAGCTAATGGGGTTTTGACTTAACATCTATGCCCTAGGCTCAATTAGGAGATTAGATGACAGAAGGATCGTACTTATATGGTATTCGTAATTGGAATAGGTTCGCACATTCACCTTAAACTAGGAGTCATGATGCATTGCCAGGTGTTTCCCATGTCTTATGGGTTCTTGGAATTAATGAGTTAATTCCAACAGAATTAATTAATTGAATTAATTAATCAAAACAATTAATTGTTCAACTAAGTCACAAGAGTTTTGAGCCCATGGCTAGCTTAAAGTGAACCTAAAGGGTCACACACAAAACTTGGACAAGTCCATTTCTAGCCTAGAAATTAATCCAAGGGTTGGATTAAATTAATTAATGTGATTAATTAATGGAGCTTAAATTAATTCAAGTGTGGAATTAAGTCAATTAATTAATTGGATTAATTGATTTAACCTAATTAGATTAGGAAGTCCAATTGGAATATTTAATTAATTGATCCAATCAATTAATTAAGATGGACCTAATTAATTAAATAAATTGATTTAATTATTTGGATCAATTAAAGTAGGGCCTAATTGATTACTTAGGCCTAGGTCTATTAAGTGTGGGCTTGTAAAAAGCCCATTAGAAAATTGGATTGGGAATTCAATTTCTAGAGAAAATTGAATTGAGAATTCAATTTCTAAGAGGTAATAAGGAAAAAGGAAAGTCCTTATGGGATAAGAAAACTTACTAAAAGAGTTGGAGATAAGAAAGGAAGAAGAGTCCTACATGAAAAGCACTTGTGGTAGCCTTTATTGGCAATCTTCTTGAATATTTTTTTTGGGGATTTTATTGCAGATTTTTGTAAAAAAAAAACATGGAAAATAGCCCCTCTCTCTTAAAGAAAAATAGTTTTCTTCATCTCCAAAAAATTCATCCCTCCTTTCCCTTTCAATCTCCAAAAGTTCGCTAACCTTTTATCTAGTTTAATTCTTGATTCAATTGTTGAATTAAGAATTAAATTAAACACCTAAAACACTAATTGTTAGTGTGTTCTTGTTCCAAATAAAATTATTTTGGGATAGAATTATCGAATCGAAAACTACTAGCATAGGATTCGGTTGCATTCCCTAAAATGATTCTTCCCACACTTAGCACATTTAGGCCTTTCAACTGTAGTAGAAGTCTGTCCAACTCTAGGACGTTTTTCATTCCCTTGGTTTGATTTTTGTTCTCCTTTCTTCCACTGATTCAAATTTCTGGGAGTGAATACTTGCTTCTTTTGTTGATGGAATTTCTCAATCTCTTTCTCATTTAAGTCAGCCATCAAAGCCTTGTCCACCAGTTCTCTAAACTCTATTACTAAATACATTCTCATATCTCTTTTAATTTTAGGATTAAGGCCCCTCAAGAAATAATCCATCTTCTCATTGTTGTCTCTCGCGATGTATGACACATACTTGCAACCCTGTTCAAATTTTCTCATATAATCACATACAGACATCCTTCCTTGTTTTAACTCCAAAAATTCTTTTACTCTGAGTGACCTAGCATGCCTGGTGAAATACTTATCATAAAAGATTATTTTAAACCTCTCCCAAGTTAGCTCTTCCATATTCACTGCAAGTTTAGCTCATTCCCACCAGTTTCTAGCATCCTTCTTCAATAAGAAAATTGCACAGAGTACCTTCTCAACATCATCAATTCACATGTAGTCAAAGATAGTGTCCAATGATTTAACCCATTCCTCCGCAACCATAGGATCAGACCCACCAGTAAAATTAACAGGTTCTATCTTCCTAAACTTCTCATATACAGCCTGTGAAGGATCCTGTCGAGCTTGTGGTGGAGGAAGTCATTGATTCTGTTCTTGGGTTCTTTGTTGCATATTTAGCAATTGTTGTATCTATTCAACATGCATTCTAGTTTGTTATTGAATGAGATCAGTCAAATTATCCACCACACTATGATTACCCTCATGATCATCCATTGTCTTCTTTTTTGGTGCCATGACTTGATATGCATTGCCCAATCTCATTCCATTCATTAGCCAATAATAAATGCATAATCATGACAATAACATAAAATGAAATCTAATCAAGTAAACATAAAAGCAGATAAACAAATAGTTGACAGAGTTTCCCAGCCAGGTGTTCAAATGCCTTCTTCTGTCTACAAGAACGACTAAACCTCCACTCTGATACCACAAATTGTAACATCCCTTAACCTAACTTTAGAGCCTAAACAAGCTGATACAGTTAAGTCAAGAAATATTAATTTTTCATCCATATTAGAGTTATGGTTTTAATAAAAGTTCTCATTTTTAGCTATAAGAGAAAGAACTTGAATCGTTTTAAACACACCATATACATATATCAAAACTGAGTACATCTATTTATAAAATCATAACAGAGCCGCTTATTTAAAAACAAAATAGAGTTTTCAAAATAAACTACAAAACAGCTCGAAACATGGCATACGAACAAATCTCTGTCTGGCCGCTCTAGAGACTCAATCAACCTCTAAACCTGTACATTTCCACCTGCATCACATGAATCTAATGAGCTAAAGGCTCAGTAAGATGAAACTGATGCAATAAAAAATAACATATATGCACATCTCATAAATCATTAAATGCATCATTCTATTTAATAACTTTCATTCATAAATCATTCTTTAGGGCCCTTGAAGTGTGATACCTAACTAATAGCGATAGACCATGGTTTTCGGAACCTGTTCATAATGATTGACCAATAAGAGAACTAATACAGGGTTTTCATACTTGGTCTTTCAACCTCAGGTATTAGCCGTATTCTATCTCATTCATTGTGACTTTCCTATACCGGTTTTTCAACCTCAAGTATTTGCCACCATTTGTTGGGTCCGCCGGTCCCTCCCGCGTCCCTTGTCTACCCGACCATCAATCAAGTACCATACTTTCTTTTCAAAAACCTCATTATATTCTTAATAGTGTCATGCTTCATAAACTATAAATGCATCAAACATTACATCATTTGACAAACAATAACAATCACATTAAAACATGAACAAACATTATATGATTCTTGTGATACAGCAAATGAAAGCTTTAACTTACCTCAAGTCCACTTTGTGGCAAGTGAAAAGACCAATCTCTTTGGAAGATAGGATGTGTTAAAGGCCTTGATTAAGTTGGAATTAAGCTTCAAAATCAGCAATTTTCAAGCTTAAAATGGTGGAAATTTGTTCTAGCTTGTGTTCTATGAATTTCTATGGATTGAATTCAATTTTTGTGAGTA
Source organism: Paulownia fortunei (assembly GCA_019321725.1). NCBI lineage: Eukaryota > Viridiplantae > Streptophyta > Magnoliopsida > Lamiales > Paulowniaceae > Paulownia > Paulownia fortunei. The sequence continues at coordinate 10,398,434 of CM033121.1, read as the reverse complement.
TGAGAGTGTAGAAATTTGAGAGAAACTTAGGAGAATAATGTCTGGTCGTTTTTGAGGTGCTTCCACAAGAAATATGGATGAAAATAATTTCTTTAACCTTTCAAAGAGAGGTAAGTGGAGGGCTATGATTGGTTGCATCATGCTTGGTATCTTCTCATGCCAAAAGCCACGTTTATGGGCTAGGGAGATGACAAAAATTGATGTTTTGGTGTTATAATCAAGTACAATGCGATTTAGAATAATTCCATGCAACCTAGTCAACTAACCAATGAAATTGCACCATTTTGCAAACTTTTAGTTCTTAGCCAAATGTAACATATTTCAAGTAAATATTTAGGCAATTAATCACTTTAGCATATAACTAGTATGGAGCAATATAAATAATTCATTTCATGGCCATTTAACATATCAATCATCCTTAATCGAGATACCGAACTTTTCACTGCAAAAAGGGCACTTAAGGAATATGTTAAATCAAGAAACAAAAGTTTGATCTCATATTTCATGTACTAATGCATGTTAAAGCATAACTGAAATATATAATAACAATTATTCATTTTCATGCAATCATGTTATTTGTATGCCATAATTCGATAATGCACATTGATTAGATGCATATTGATGAAAGCATAGAAGCTCTTAACATATCCTCTAATATCTGAATAACCCTCTCTAATTGCTCATCACTTTGTGGATGAAATGTTGTACTGAATGCAAGTTTTGTTCCCATGGCACTATGTAAGCTCTTCCAAAATATAGATGTAAACTTAGGATCTCTATCAGACACTATTGAAACTGGCACCCCATGTAACCTGACTATCTCTTTAATATATTATTGAGCATATTGGTCCATATTGTATATGGATTTCACTGGAAGAAAATGGGCTGATTTAGTTAATCTATCAACAATCACCCATATGGAATTATACCCCTTTTGTGTTCTAGGTAATCCAAGCACAAAGTCCATTGTAATGTGCTCTCATTTCCATTCTGGAATCAACAAAGGCTTCAAAAAACCTGATGGTCTTTGATGTTCAATCTTAACTTGTTGACAAGTTTGACATTCAGCCATAAATTTTGCTATATCTCTCTTCATTTTAGGCCATCAATAATGTTGTTGTAAGTCCTTATACATTTTTGTGGGAGTTAGGATGCAAAGCTTCCATTAGTGGAGTTTACTTATAATAATAGCTACCAATCAACAATTAGAATGGCGCCTTATGAAGCATTATATGGAAGGAAATGTAGATCTCCAGTTCATTGGGATGAAGTTGGAGAATGATGCCTACTTGGTCTAGAAATAGTTCAACATACCGCTAAGGTAGTGGAGAAGATACGAGAGAGAATGAAGATTGTGCAGAGTAGACAGAAAAGTTATGCAGATAAACGGAGAAAAGATCCAGAATTTGTAATTGGGGATCATGTGTTCTTAAAAGTAGCTCCCATGAAAGGTGTTATGAGATTTGGAAAGAAAGGAAAACTCAGCCCAAGGTATGTCGGCCCATTCGAGATTCTCAAAAGAGTTGGTGATAAAGCTTATAGAGTGGCTTTACCTCCGTTATTATCTAGTGTTCACAATGTGTTCCATGTGTCTATGTTGAGGAAGTACATTTCAAACCCCTCTCATGTGTTGAGTCATGAACCATTGGAATTGACTCCTGATTTAGCCTATGAAGAGAAACCAGTATAAATTCTAGATCAGAAGGAAAAAAAATTGAGAATAAAAAAGATTCGACTTGTTAAAGTATTCTGTAGAAGAGTCCACATGGGAAAGAGAAGAAGAAATGCAGAGCAAGTATTCGGAATTATTTGGTACGTCAAATTTTGAGGATGAAATTTTTGTAAGGAAGGAAGGATTGTAATGCCCAATTCTCAATTCTCTCTTACATAGCTAATAATAAGTGCAATGCCGTTTAGAATGATTCCATACAACCTAGTCAACCAACCAATCAAATTACACCATTTTGTATACTTTTAGTTCTTAGCCAAATGTAACATATTTCAAGTAAATATTTAGGTAATTAATCACTTTAGCATATAACTAGTATGGAGCAATACAAATAATTTATTTCATTGTCATTCAACACATCAATCTTCATTAACCAAGATACCGAGCTTTTCATTGTAAAAAGGGCACTTAAGGAATATGTTAAATCAAGAAACGAAAGTTTGATCTCATATTTCATGTACTAATGCATGTTAAAGCATAACTGAAGCATATAATAACAATTATTCATTTTCATGAAATCATGCTATTTATATGCCATAATTCGATAATGCACATTGATTAGATGCATATTGATCATGTGATCGATAAATTTATATATTTTCATTATCATGTGATGATTTATGTTAAGGATGCTAGTTGGATGATCATGGAGCCTAGGCCAATTTGATTGGTTTAATTTTATGCATAATTGGTTATTTTTTAGTTTTAATTAAAATGGGGCCTACGAGTCTCACATTTCTCTATTTTATTCTTGATGTACTTCTATCTCCCTCCTATGTATCTCTCATTGGAATTATTCCAAGATTTCTTGTAGTTTTAGCAAATGTAATGAGAGTAGAATTAGGCGGTGAGGTTAATCTTTTTGTAAGTTGGCAAACATTACAAGAAGATTGAATGAAGATGGAGGAAAAGTGAGGAAACAAGGCCAATGAATGTATGGGATATATTTATGTAATAGATAGGTCTATTTGCATTTTAATTATCACCCTTAGATTGACATAGATCCACTTTGGCTCGAGTGGATCACATAGGACTAAAGGCTCATGATCATCTATTTATTTTAGTATGTATGTGATACATATTATGTTTGTTTAATGCTTTCTTATGATGTATGCTTGTCATCGTTAGGATAGCGAACATTAAATAAATAAGAAAAGAAAACGATGAGACCTTATATAATAAATCTAGTATGACCCTCACTTGAAAATGTTTCAAGTTGAGAACTTTTATTAGTTTGATATCAAGTGTAAATGGGCAATATTGGGTGGGACCCAATCATCCATGCCTTCCATCAAAAGTGGTGGCATGCCGATACACTACCACATTTAGTCCATCGACCATGAGTTATGGGATATGCTAAGTGTTGGCAAGCTATGGCCACTACTAAGCATTGAGATGCCCATGGGGTGGACTCGTCTTTATCGTTAGCCATGAGTCGTGTATATGGGCTCATAAAATTGGGGTGTATGGGAAGAGGTGAGGTAAAATAGTTTGAGGGTTGCATGGGGATGTAATTGTTGATGTTAGCTACCTTTTAGTTTTGTTGTATGGGCTCAGAAAATTGGGGTGTATGGCAAGGCTAGTTGGACCTCAAGCCCACTAAGAAATAAGATTTCCCAAATTTCCATCTAGAAGGTGATAGTATTTGAATAAAATAGTGAAAAACATTTATGATTAAAGACCATATCATAAATGGATATTAATTGAATGAATGCTTAAATTTCTACCTCGCATAGGATAATGGTTATCGCTAGGAATTCCACATAGGATAATTTAAACAAACAAACAAACAAACTTACCAACTCAATATAGATGTTTGTCACTATTGTGGATATTTAGGGCATAGAAAGAGGAAATACAAGTATTGACTTGCTTAGTCTCAAGTTTATACTTTATTGATATCAACCATTAAGGTTGATAAATTTTTTCTTGGGTATTGGATATCGGATATGATCCCATCTTTGCAAGGGGTTGCAGTGGATGACAAGAAAAATGGAGACTAAGATAAAGGACGATCCTTAAGCTTAAAAATAAAGTAAGCGTTGCTTTATTGGCTATAGGAAGAATCCACTTAACTCTGGATGGAATTAGGATATTATTAGTTAATTATCTTTGCTATATTGACAAATGAACTATATACTCCATACTACATAATCAACAAAGTAATCTAAGAATTAGATAATCAAAACAGTGCATACTTGTGGTAAGCTAGATTAGGTCACATCTCTAAAGAAATAGTTCAAAAGATGGTACATTTGCTTGACCTTTTGGACTTGCATGAGTTGCCAACTTGTCAATGTTTATCACCATTTGTGGGAACAAATGGAGCAAACCATACCTTTGGATGTGATCCAAAGGGACGTAAGCAGTCCACTAAGTGTTGCTGTACAAGCGAACTATTCTTACTTTATTATTCTAAGATCTTTTGAAGGGTTTAAAGAATTTAGACATGAAGTAGAGAATTAAATCGGCTAAAGTATTAAATCAATCAATGTGATCGAGGAAGAGAATACTAAGGTGGTAAGTTCTTGATTATCAAATGAAGAATTAGATTCTTAGTTTAAGTGAATGCAAGTTGAGTTTCACTTATTTCCTCCTTCATTCTGGGAATTCATCCTAGAATCGATGATATTCTTATCAAGTAAGGATATCATCTAAATTGGTGCTCAAAACTTCATATGAGATATGATGTGGTAAAAGACCCCTCGCATATATACCTAAGGGTATAAAAAGGCCTGCTTCTTAAAAGCAATAAGTGGGAGATAGGATGGATGTGAATCCAGCTTATGCAAATTTGTGAGGTATACAAATGAATCTAAAAGATACAATTTCGATGGTTCCTAAGAACAAATGAGTGTTTTTTTAGGGATACCACCTTCTTGAGAAGAAGGAATTTCTATTAGATAGAAATTGTTAGATCATAGAACTTGAAACAGTTCAAGAACCACATTTTGTCTCACAAGTGGCAATGGTGTATGAACAGATTACTAAAACTTCTAGTACACAACCTCTAATAAGATCTAAAAGGATCTCGGGGCTACTTATATAATAAGAGTCTCTTGCTAGAGAGCAGCAAGGAGGATCTCCTTTTTAAATATTGATCTAACTAAGGAGTAATGATATATGACATCAATTCGAAAAATGTCAAAATGCCATGCAATCCAAAATGGACTCTATGTACTCCAACAATGTTTGACCTTGGTAGACCCATTAGTGGGAATGGTTCCCATTAGCTGCAAACGGGTCTACAAATATAAATTGAAGAACATGGGGAGGTGGTGACCTATAAAGGCATGACTGGTAGCAAAGTGTTACGCTCAAAGTCAAGTTGTTGACTGTTGAGGATACTTTTTACCATACGTGATGCTAAAGTCCATTCAGAGTATGCTAGTTATATCTATATATTATGACTACTAGATATGGCAAAGGGATATAAAGACCATCATTCTCAATAGGGGTATTGAGAAATGGATATAAGTTTAGCGGTTTGAGGTTTGGAAAAAAGTTTGCGAGCTTTAGAGATCTATTAAGAACTCAAAATAAATTTTTCGAATGTGGAACATTTGATTCTCTAAAGCAATCAAATGGTTTGATTTCCTTAGGAATGCGAATAAGCCATATGTGTACAAGAGAGTTAGTGGGAGTATGGTGATAATTGTTGTGCTTTACGTTGATGATATTTTACTCATAGAGATGATGTAGAAATATTGCAGTCAACTGAGACTTGCCATCTACAAAGTTCTCCAAGACGGATTTGGGATAAGCATCCTAGGGATTGGGGATTGAGATTTATGGAGATAGATCTGAAAGGATGCTTGGACTATCCTAAATTCAAGTATATTGATTAGATGCTAAAAGAGTTTAGCATGGAAGAATCCTATGAGAGATTCTTGTTTATGAGTCATGGGATTTTTTTTTCGAAGTCCTCGTCCCAAAACACTTATGAAAGAAAGAGAAATAATGACTCATATGTTTTATACATCCTTGAAAGAAAGCATAAAATATACAAATCTATGTACATGATTTGATATAAGAAATTCTCTAAGTGTTATGAGCAAATATCAATAAATTCGATGTGAAAAGCATTGGAAGTCATAAAGACGATCTTTAGTACTTATGAAGCACTAAGGATTTTTTCTTGGAGTATGGTTATGGAAAACTAAAACTTAGATACTTCATCTAGTTTTTAGTCTAAAGTAGATGACGTGAAGTCTATATCTAAATTTGTGTTCATCCTAAATGGTGGGACGGTTAGTTGGAAAGAGTACCAAGCTTGTAACAACCGTGGATTCCACCACCGTGATTAAATACATTGGAGCATGCGATGCTGCAAAAATAGATTATTTGGATAAGGAACTTAATCCAAGTGTTAGATGTAGTTCCAACCATTGTTGATTGAGTACTGGAGTACTGCGATAACAATGGGGGCTATTGCACAAACGAAGAAGCCAAGGTCTCATCAAATGATCTAAGCAGAAATAAATTAGTATTACCGTGATTCTGAAAATCATTGGTAGAGGCAACATCAGTATGGAAAGATTTGCCTCAACAGAAAATATAGTGGACCCACTGATTTAACCCTTTAGATAAGTATTTGAAGGACATCTAGGGACGATGGGCCTTAATACGAGGGTAATTATCTCTAGGGCAAATGGGAGATTGTTAGAGTAGTGCCTAATGATCCAATTGATCTGGTCATTCTTATACTCTTGTGAATCATTCTTATTTATATTAATATCATTTAAATGATAATCTTTATCTTAAATTTATTATAAGAATTAGATAAAGTCCTTAGATCACACATAGCTATGGGGCGTGGTTACGCATATGATATTGATTGTGGAATATACTTCTAAGGCTGTGATCTTAAAATGTTCTAAGTCAAGGATCAATGAGATGGGATATCAATGATCTTGTTGAGACTTGTGCATACGATGCAGGCTCGAAAGAAGGATGCCTCGTTCTATAAGTATTGGTGTGGAGACAATAGTGCATGTATGCGGGTGCTTGTTGGGAACAAGTACACTTTCTTTTCCTTCTTCCCTCTTTTCTCTCTCTCTTTTTTTTAGTACAAATCGCAATGGCCAATCTACCTTTGGTCTTTGTGATCCAGGTGCATATGATTGCCTCTGTTATATCAAGGCAAACATATCAGAGATCTTTGCCATTCAACCAATTAGATTACAATCAATGGACTCTTTATTTGAATATAAGTTGGAAATTCTTTTCTAATTAGACTCTGCTTTAAATAATTGGATTATGGAAGACTTTTAATTTAACACTTGAACTCGCCTCTATATAAATAGAAGCTTGTGTTATGCATTCTTCATTAATCAACAACCATACTCTCTTATTCTTCAGAATATGGGTGGTAGATTACAATTAGCATCTATTACATCTTTATTCTGATTGCCTGACAATTTATTGAGGTTTTAATTCACCATATTCTCATACAAACATCTAATAGATTTCAAACTACTACTTCTTTTCCTTTATTCTTTATGTTTCTTTCTTCTTCTTCTTTCCCTTTTATTTATTTATTTATTTTTTTTGTTTCTCTTTCACCAAAGCTGACTAGTGTCCCTTTCTTTGTAGATGATGTAGTTCGAAGAGAATAGCTGATATCAACTCAGGATTGATATTGTGAATATTTACAATTTTAAGTAGCTGAACGAGCAATTTTGTTCTTTTTAGTAATAACATAGTCTTATATTTTTTTTCTGTTTTTTGAACAGAGAAACCACTTGATCTTTAAGTGAAAATCAAGTGAGGTGTAAGATTTAGCTGAGTATATAGCTAGGCTGAAATGCAAAAATCTTTTGATTCTCCATTCTTCTTTATAAAATATGCTAATGCCTCTGAATTCTTAACTTCTTTTTTTTTGTTTTTTTTTTGATAGATAACAACACGATGGTTTATTTCAAAAATATTTTTTCTCATTTCAGGTTGCAACACTTGGTCGTCCTCGATGATGAACATCATCTACGGAGAAGGGCACAATTTTAGCGGTTTATGATCCCTTTATTAGTCGATGAGTGAATCAATGGCCGAGGTTGATGAATCTTCTTTACTTGGAGGAATGGTCCCTAGAGATCCCATTGAACAAGAATTCTAATATGTGGACTTTGTAAGAAACTTACCATCAGTAATCAAATAAAGCAACTACATTGTCAATATTGGGTCATCGCATCATCGAAGGCAAATCCAAGTGGGTATATCAAGGGCTACTAGGAGTGGACCAAGAACATTCTCAGTCAGTGTGAGCATAAGCTTCTTGGTATATGCTTCGATGTTCATGTATGATTGTAATTTTGATATAGTTAAGGCATTTTGCGAGGTATGGTGTCCACTCACCAACACTTTATTGACTTCTCTTGGAGAACTATTCATATCACTGTGGGATTTGTACACTCTCGTAAGCCTTCATATGATTGGACCTCTATATGCCAAAATTGTTCCCAGCACCAAGGAGCTCACGGGTGTCGATGAGGTGGGAAGTAGATTTGTCCCTCGCTCTTGCAAGCACTTATTTCATACTTGTCATTTACTTCAAGGGAGCGCCAATGGAGATCAATCTTCTCAAGTATCTACTAAGGAGTGGGTTAGATTTTGGTTCAAGAAGGTTGCTAAGTATCTTCATCTTCTCCACGTAGAGAAAATAAGATAAGTAATTTCAAATCCACTCATAATCCACTTAGCGATTTTAACTTACACGGAGAATGGTGTCCCTTGGAGATGGCTTTATTTTCAAAGTTTGATGTTAAAGAGAGTTCAAGAGAAGAGATATTTGGCGGCATATTTATCTTGTTGGCTTTGTGCAATTGTCCTTCCTAACAAAAACCCCGTACCTTTAAAATGGCGAGCATCAAGGCAAGTGGTCAAAGGTGAGCCTTATTGTTCTTGTCTTAGTAAGCATTTGCAAGGGCTTAAACAAGATCGTGAATTCTTCAAGATCACCTCATGTGTATTCAATATTCCCTATCCACTTTGTCTACAATTAGTTGGCGCATTACTTTAAGACTTGTTACCAAGTTTGGCAAGGAGTATGCGACCCCAAAATGACAATCTTTTCTGGCGAAGGTGACGTAATATACTATGATTCTAAAGAAGCCACAAGTGAATCAATAAAGGTGACTTCATTTTTTAGACTTGCACCATGATCACCAAGAGCAAAACTTTCTTGTATATAAATAATGGGAATACGGAGGAGTTTGAGCAAAACTACTTCATCGCTATCCGTTTGGATTATGTTTCTTTGCAGTAAGGGGATATTTCATCCTCGAGCTTTATAGTCCCTATCGATTTAGTTGTCAATTTAGATTCTATAAAGTAGTGCCAAGAACTCTCATACGAGATATCCGCAAAGCTTCTTTGGAAAGAGTTCACTATTAGCACTTATGCACCTTATTCAAATCTATGTCTATGATGTGTCTTCCTTGTATGTCCCCAACAACAAATAAATTCTCTTTGGAAGATTACAAGACGTGGTGAACCAAAATTTGTGAAGGTTACCTTAAGGAAAACATTATGAGTTTAATCAATATAAAGCCAAGTAAAGTCACTCTCAAAGACAAAGAACATGATTAAGGAGATAGTCCTCTTGCCAGAAATGCTCAAACTCCCTGCATGTGTATATCACTTCTTCTCTCAACAAAAGTGATGCCCAAGCTATTAAGCCTCTTGAAGCTAGGAAGAGAAATGATGCCCCTTCCCCTTTGGAGGAAAGTGGTAGTAGCAATGCGGACCACCAATAGAAGAAACCTAAAAGGAAAATCAAATCAAATCTTCGAAGCTAATAGACGTCGATGTTGGTGATGTTTCAAGTAATCGATAATAAATGGAGAACTTCGTTGAAGATGTCATTTTCTAACTTCTTCTTCTTCTTCTTTCTCTTTTTTTTTCTTTTTTTTTTTTTGTAATTCTCTTCTAACTCAAAACATGTAATGTTTTAGTGGAAGAACAAAAACTAATTAATATTAATAATGGTAAAGCATCATGAGGTAGCCAAAGGTCGATCATGGGGTACAACTTATTTACCACAATTCCTCCAGTTGATGAGGTAATACAAAAGAAGATACTTAACTCGACTAAGGCTATAAAGGCACTTCATTGTGCTATATTTTTAGTGTTTGAAAGCATTTTTTGCCAACGATCCTGCTTATAACGAGGTAAGGACAACATCTTTTGAAAAAAACTCCAAAGAACATCTTTCGCAATAACTAAATGAAGCCAAAGATAGACTCCACGAAGCCAAAACTAGAGAAAGCAAAGAAGTTAATCAAATTTGATCTACTAAGAAGGAGTTGCAACTCAACAAGAAGGAGCTTGATGATTTGAATGGGAAAAAAAGTCTTCCCACTGGCAGAGTCAATAAGGGCACAGTCAAGTGGTCCACCCTCTCATAACCACCAGAGGCACACCCCATGTCCACCCCTATGGCCCTTTGAGAAGTAACACTCGCAGTGCCCTAAAATATCACATATGCATGCTTCGCATGCCTCGGTACACTAGTAGTGGCCAATCAAAATATTTTCTTCATGAAAATCATGTCTCAAATTGTAAAGTGCATGCAAGAACCTCCACTATACTCATATGTTGTCCATGCACATGTAAATGCTCATGAATGGTATGTTCAATATGAAATGCAAGTCATCTTGCTCTCAACATGTTTCAAGAATCATAAAACTCTTAAGGTACACACTATACTTGTCATCAGGTCAATTTAAATATCATCAACATATTAAGTATAAATGCTTCAAGACATACTATGTTCATGCATTGTAGTTGCAAATGGATCTTTACTTACCTTTCACTTGATTTGTGGCTTAGTCTAGATTTGTTTATTGCTCCCATCCAATCTTAAATGTAAAATATCCTGTAATATTACCCAACATTAAGCGCCATTTCCAATTTGGCAAGTTGAAAGCATAAATATCATACTAAGACCTTAAACACCAAGCTATCTAGGTAACAATCATGCTTTCACAAATTAAAACCCAATCTAGTCCCTCAAATACCTTAATTTCTCATCTTAGATACATGTAAACATCATATAATTGAAGTACTATAACTCTAATATCATGTACCTAATTGTTACCACTCAATAGTAACATGTCTAGGTTGAAATATGCTAAGTTATAAAATGGGATAAATTCATATTTTTATATTTTCTTACTGTCCAAATTAGTTGCATGATAATTTTTACATCCCTAAGCATATTCAATCACTCCCAAATTTTTACCACACTTATATAACATCAAAAAAAATGTAACCATGTCATATAATTACTAAAACTCATGGATATAACTTCCCAAGTTCAGCTCTCTTCACAACATACTGAAACATATTGTTTTCCTACCATGACAGTTTTGCACACTTCATGACATTAATGGTTTTGGCACCCTTAAGTATATTCAATCACTACCAAATTTTCACCATACTTAGATAACATATATAAAGAGATAACCAGGTCAAATTACTACCAAAACTAATGGATTTATTGATGTAAAACTAGCACCATTCACATAGGACATAATTTGAATTTCAAAGAAGATAGTTTTGAGCACGTATTTAATTATCACACTATATTACAATTTATAACCTCTCTAAACTTATATACATCACCTAGAATCATATATAAACACATATATAGTTAAATACACAGGTTTTAATCAAGTTATTATACATATATAAAGCATAAATATCAAAAATCATCAAGTATACAGTTTCTATCCCTAGTGATTTTTATTGTGATTTTGCAACTAAAAATCCTTCTTTTGTGAATTATAAGACCACAAATAACATCCTAACATGATTATAATCAATAATAGAAGTATTAAAAATCATAAACCCTCAAACAATTCAAGAACTTAAATAAAAAACATGAGGTAAGCTCACCTATGCACAGATTTTAGCTTCAAGTTACTCCTCCTTACTTCCCTTTGCTTCCTTCACTTATTTTATTTACTTCAAATTACTTGAGAGAAATTTCTAAAATTTAATATGAAGGTTTTGGAGGTGAAATAGCTCAGAAAATAGTTTTTGGTCGTGGTTCAAGGATAGAAATGAAGAAAGGTTGAGGTGGCAAAACTTGAGGTGGCAAAACTTGAGGTGTCAAGTGGTGAGTCAAATCTGATGTTATTCACACATTATGCAGCCCTAATCTAGGGTTTATCATTACTTATTTATCTATGTACAACCTACTTTAATCTCCATATGATCAGATAATACATTATGCCCTAATTTCTTAATCGTTCATTTGATCTCCAAACTGATTGACATCCGATTCTTAAATGATTGTCTAGTTTTCATTTTCTAAAATTACATGCACATATGAACCTTGTATTATAACACTTAAATCACACTATATCATGTCTGATATCCCAAGCATGTTAATCCATGGATGCATACCTTTAAAACACCTCGATCAATTTAAATCGAATCATATAAGCTTACTAGTGACACCTTTAACACTTCTAAAATTATAACATATAACCTATGAATATCCACTATATCAATCAATCTATTCTTTATCTTATCTAAATATAGAATTACATAATTAGGTTATAGGATCTCAACCACTAACATCAAGTGATAGCATTAGAGGTATAATGATTAAGAATGCTATAAAAGATGTGATGTAGATATTAATGCAAATTAGCATATAAGTAGCATGTAGTGCATAAATCAATTGGCCAAGTGACTAGTGTGAGGCGTGGGTATTACACCGTATACAGTTTATACTTATGTAGTCCAAGAGTATCTATTGCTTAACCACCCTAAACTAGATGGGGTATTTAACATTTTAACCACATGAAATACCTTTAGTGGGGTAAATTAACATGTTAACCATACATATTCACTTTTGGTAGGGCAAGTTAGTAGTTTAATCACGTGCACTATCTCTCACGGGTACCATTCACAGTTTATACTCTTACGGTTAGGAGTAACATATAGTTTTAGCTCATGCATGACAGAGCATTCTTATAACTTTACGTGTAAAAGTATTTTAAGAACTTTCCATTTATCGGGCTAATTTTTAAGCCATCTTCGGGAACCAACTTGTAAGCTCTATTTGTGTAGACCTCTTTAACAAGATAAGGATCATCCCATTTTTTATATGACCTTATTTCTAGTTCAATGAGTAGTAATGATGTGCATTCTCACAACAAGCACCAAATCATCGACTTGCGTGCTAGGTAGCCACAACACCACATGTTGTTCCTGGGCTGGTGCACTATCGGCGAGCAGCACATACGTGCAGCAGCCCACCCCACACTCAGCCATCGACGCTTCCTACCCTTGGCCCAATGTTGGCTATTGTATCGTTTGAATCATATTCACAACTTAACAATTAAATTTAATTTATTAAATAATTAAATCCCAATCATAATATAATCCATAAACCAAATTTAACATTTATATTCAACAAGCATAAACCAAATTTAACATTTATATTCAACAAGCATAAATTGAATCCCAATTAGAATTGTGTAAACCGTGGCTCTGATACCACTATTAGGTTTATTTGATTATGTCGGTGTGTGCAGTGGAAAAAATTAAAATTTTAAAAGATACATGCTATAATAATTATAGCATTACCCCAGATCCAATGTGATTTTATCGATTTCTCAATTTTCAATGATTTTACATATAAATAAAATAGTTTTAATTTTTACCTTTAACACACTTAAGTTGTTGTAGGGTTTGAAGCAATTAATTGCTAGCCCCTTTCTGAATTCTGGTTTCAATGATGGCTTACCAAACAATTCATTTTAAAAAGATAAAATATGCCAAGCTTGTCAGTAAGGTAAATAGATCAAATCTATATTCAAAAGCAAGAAGCATCTGTCAACCACATGACCATTGGAACTGTTACATATGGATTTGACCATTGTAAAGATTAGATTAGACAAGGGAACAAGTTTACCAACAATAGAGTAGAGAAATTATATGTAGAACACAAATATTAGGCCTAAGTACTTTGTTGCAACAAGTCCACAACAAAATGGAGTGATTGATAAGAGAAATAGAACTCTTAATGAGGCTACTAAAACTATACTTGTAAAATCTGAACTACCAAAAACCACAGTCAGAACAGATGCATGATCAACAAGCAACAGAAGAAAACTCCTTATCAATTACAGAAGAGAAGAAAGCCCAACATCTCGTACTTTTAGATATTTGGTTGTAAGTGGTACATTCATAACAATTGTAAGATGAAAGGAGATGTATTTGATGCAAAATTTGATGAAAGAATATTTCTTGGTTATTCTTTAAACAATAAATCTTTTAGAGTATTTAATAATTGAACTTTAGTTGTAGAAGAATTTGTTCATATTATATGATGAAATATGCAATGAACCATGTAAGATTCATACCCTAAGAACATGTCATTGAGGAAAACAAGAAGATGGATAATCTAAATTTGGAAGATGACAGTAAGGATGACATATACGGGGGCATCAGGAATGTTTAAGACACTGGAGACAATAGGGTCGTGCGCAATGAAATTTTAAAAATTAATTTTAAAATAATATATGCAATAACAATTATTGCATCACCCCAAGTTCAAAGCGATTCTAATGATCGCCTATTTCTGATATTTTCACAAATCAATGTAAATAAAGATTCGGATTTTACCTTTGATACACTCGGGTTGCTGTAGGGTGTGTAGCAATCAATTGCTATGCAACACTAAAATGATTCACAAGGATCCAATTGTCTCCCTTATTAAGATCGTCTACACATTTGGATTAGAACACAGAATTAAAAATCTCACTAGTGATTTTAATTATTTTACTAATCTAGTTTGGAGTGCTTTTTGTATGTATTAATTTTTAATCCAACTCGTGGAATTAAGAATTCAATACATATATAATCAAAGAGGATTCTTTTGATTATCTTGGAAGAAGTTTTGGAAGAGAAAAGTATTAAGCAAGAAAAATAATTTTTCCTCTTAAATCTTTGAAGTGGTTCAAAATTGGGTTAGGTCTATTCCCACTAATTTTCAGCCATATCAAGAAAAATAGGTGGCCGAAAATTATTCCATAATTTCCATCATTTCCCATATTTTCATGTGTTGAAATTAATTATTTTGGAAGAGTCAAACTCTCCAAAAATAATCAATCCAATTAACTCTCATTCTTAAAAGAATGTGGCTAATTTTGTGGACTTCTACAAGCTACAAAATTGGTCCCTCTCTCTCTTCTTGATTGTGTTGGACTCTTGCAATGCAACCAATATAGATATCTAATATCTCTAATTATCTTCATAAGATAATTCATAAGAAAATCATATTATCTTATTTTTTATTTCTTTTTCCAATAATTCAAGTAAGCCTTTAAATAAAGAGTCACTTTAATATTAGGCTTGGATTTTGCAAAGCCCATTAATTAATCTAATTAATCAAATTTACACAATTTTAATTAATTAATCCAATCAATTTATTACTTCACTCCAATTGGGCTTCCTAATCTTATTAGGTTTAATTAAATAATCTCTTTACTTAATTGAATAATTAATTCAATCCATTAAATTAATTCAAGTCCTAAATTAATCTCTATTAATTAATTAAATCCTACTACTTGGATCAATTCCTGGATTAAAAATATTTCATTCCAATTTGTGTGTGACCCTTTATGTTTACAACTAAGCTAGTAGTGGGCTTACAACATTTGCAACTTATAAATAACAATTATTCTGATTAATTAATCAGCTTGAAATTAACTCGTTAATTTCAAGAACCTTACTATCCATGAAAATATCTAGCAAGTAATCATGGTAAACTAGTCTTAAGTGAAATAGCGAGTAAACTTGTTTCAATTGTGAGTCTCATATATGTACGGTTCTTTCAACAACTAATCTCCCAATTAAATATATGGCATAGACGATAAGTCAAAACTTTAAATAATTCAATAACTATGATCCTATTTCAAGTTCTAATGATTCCTGATGAATTAAAATTTATCCTCTCTTGATAAGGTCTTTGAATTATGAACTATGAAAATACAGGAGATTCCCTTGTTAAAAGACAAGTGTTGAATTCTATGTTGACCACAGACAAACCTGCATGCACATTAGTGCAACACCTAACATATCCTTTTTGTGATTGTCAAGCAATCAGAAGATATATCAAAGTGCTGCGGAATGTACACTAGGCTATCATTATGCCTTAATTTTGAGGACTAGCCGTGTACTATCGTAATATGAAAATTCTAATTTTGACAAGCAAAGCCTCCAATAGAATTTCCTGCGGCCATGTTCATTATACTTGTTCTCTAACAAGCACCTACATATACGCACTTGCATCTCTATGCTAATGCTAATGGAATGCGACATCCTCATCTTACTGGCATGTAGCGTGCACGTAAGTCTTACTGGACTATTTGATGTCCCTTTTCAAAAAGCCCTTGACCTAAAGCTTATTTAAGATCAAAACCTTAGAGGCATGTTCCATGATCGCCATCATATGTGCGACCATGCCCTATAGCTAAATTTGGTCTAACAACTTTATCTAATGTACATAAAGAAAATGCAGGATGTAAGATAAAGAAAGTACTTTTTTATTAATATGATTTCCAGTAAGATTTTCTTACAAAAGAAAATAATACAGTACACCCAATTCAATTAGTGATGAGCTTTTATAATTTAAAAATAGTCTTATTCATAAAGTCGATTAATAAAAGGTATTTTCTTTATCTTTAATTGTCTTATCAATCAAAAAAGTCCCTAGATCATACAAAACTATAGGGTATGATCGCGCATAGTATGGCGATCATGGAACATGTCTATATGACTTTGATCTTAAAATTATTATAAGTTGGGGATTCATTGAGATGGGACATCGATAAGACCAATAGACTTACACACACAATGCATGCTCAAAAGGAGGATGTCTCATTCCATAGACATCAACATAGTGATTCTAGTGCATGTGTATGGGTACTTGTTGGAGAACAAGTACACCGAATTAGCCCATGGGAAATTTTCAATTGAAAATGTTGTTTGTCGAATGAGAATTTTCTAGTTATGATAATGCATTAACTAGTCCTTCTACTTAAGACACTAGCCTTGTGCACGACATTATGCACTTTGATATATTTCTTGATTGCATGACAATCATAAAAGGGTTCACATTGGGTGTATGGTCTTCATGTATGGAGGCTAATGAGTGGCTAACAAAGGATCCATTACCTATTTGGTATAATAAGTGAATCTTCTATGTTTTCATAGTTCTTGATCCCGAAGACCTTAGCCAAGGCAGGATTAATATTAGACGCAGGGTTTTCAATGATTTTTCAAAGGATTAATGTGACTTAAAATGGAATCATATTATTAAGTCAAAATAGGGTTTCAACTAATAATCCATACCCTAGACTTAATCAGAAGATTAGTTGATGGAGGTACCGTATTTATATGATACTCGTAAATGAAATTGGTTCGCTTGCTATTCACCTAGGACTAGGTAGTCAAGATGCATTGCTAGATGCTTCTTTTGAATTTTGAGG
Organism: Paulownia fortunei; assembly: GCA_019321725.1. Lineage (NCBI taxonomy): Eukaryota > Viridiplantae > Streptophyta > Magnoliopsida > Lamiales > Paulowniaceae > Paulownia > Paulownia fortunei. Next base: position 10,381,196 of record CM033121.1, on the reverse strand, counting down.
TTTTTGAAATTAAGGAGTTAATTTCAAGTGGATTAATTAATCAAAATATTAATATATTTAAAAGTTTTAAAAGTTGCAAGTCCCACTGCTAGCTTAGTTGTGAACCTAAAAGGTCACACACAAAATGGAATAGTCCATTTCTAATTTATTTTATTGATCTAAGATGTTGGATTAAGTTAATTAATAGTGACTAATTAACTTGAGTTATGACTAATTTAAAGAGTTAAATTAATTTATCTAATTGAACCTAATTAAGATTAGGGGCTTATGGGAGTGAAATACTTAATTGATTAGATCAATTAATTAGCTAGACATAAATTAATTTAAAGAGTTAAATTAATTTAATCAATTAAAATAATGAGATTAATTTAATTAAGCCCGATTTCATTACGTGGCCTTTTAGGGAACTAATTAGTTAATTGATTGGCTTTATTAATTGAAAGAGATATGGATAAGAATGAAAAGAAGAGGAGTCATAATAGGATTAGGGCTAGACTTAAGTGTGTATTTATACACACTTGAGAGGGGCGAATTTTAACAAGCTTTTGAGCAAAAAATTTGGGGCCCCCTCTTCTATTCCTTCTTGTCTTTTATTTTCTTCTTCAAAAGAAAACTCCCTGTCAAGAAAGGTTCTATACCTACTTGAATCAATTTTGTTTCTTTAAACACAAGTTATTTTGAGAATAAAAAAACTTCCAAAGGTCATATTTGAAAATGGATTTTTGATTCACTAGCAAATAACAAAAATTTATGGATGTCACATGTGGATACACTTATAAAGAAGACAAATAGATTTCTTGCAAACCAGTTTCAAGTTCGAGCTTTGGAACTTGGATTCCTCCACTCCCTACATCAATTAGAGTGCACTCAAGTATAAACTCGCAAAACTCTATTTCTTTATTGTTAAAGAAATTAAATTAAACACAACTCATTAATTTGTATCGATTCATGGGATGCGTATTTGTATACAAGTTTTTTAAATTTTTAATTTTCTGCTACGTCACACATTCTGGGATATACAAAAACCCAATAGTGGTATTAAAGCTTAGGTTATGTGTTCAATATAGTTTTTCCAAAAGTATGCCTGGTAAATTCATATGATGAATTGAATATTGTTTAAATTCCATTTTTGTTTAGGAAATTAATTCTGAATTTTTTTGCATGATTTTTAAATTAATTTGTATGACACAAAAAATAATATTTTTCTCACATCGGACCGTTGCTGTGTTGATGGACATAGAGCACAACGCTAGGGCATTATGCGAGGCATCTCGGTGCCAGACTGGGTAAATTGCCCGGTGCCATGGCGCCTGTTGGGGTAGTTCACTGGGTAGCTACATGCTTAGCTCGTTACTGCCCATTTTGTGTCACACATAGAAAACTCGATTTTGGTTTTTTAAATTTATTACTAATTTTTAAAATTTATAAAAATAGTTTTTCATGAAAATCATCAATTGATTCCCAATCTTGAAAAAAACAATTTTAAATGATGGGTAAATTTACTTTCTTTAAAGTTAGTTCATTAGATGATTAAATTGAGCATGTATGATTTGGATGATCATGGAGCATAGATAATTTTAAATTCTATTTGTTTGTTTTTATGCTTTTGGGTTTTAAGTAAAGTGAGGTCTGCGAGTCTCCCCTTTTCTCCATTTTGATTCTAAATGTAAAAGTTCTATCTCTCTCCTATATACCTTCCCTTAGAAGAAATTTCATAATTTCTTGTTAGGATAACAATTGTAATGAGTAGAATTAGGTTGGTGAGATATTATTTTTGTTTTTGATGGACAAGGAGTAAGTGTAGGGTTCGCTATAATCGCAGGGGTACATGCAATAGAAAATTAAATTTTTATCAAACATAAATTTAAACCCTTTAATTCTAAAGTAATTTTAACGATCGCGCTTATTCAAGTGAATATATAAATAAATATTAAATTCGAATTATACCTTCCGTGCACTCTGGTTGTTGTAGGGATGAAGCAATTAATTACTTATCCTGAACTATCAGAACTCGTAGGGATCCAAATGTCTCCCCTCTATCAGGTCCACAATATAGAAGAGCAACACCAATCAAAAGGATTCACTAGTATCCTTTTAATTATTTACTAATTTAGAATCGGAGTAAATTTTTAAAAATAATAAAGATTGATTCTTTAAATTCTTGAAACAATAATATGAAGAGAATAACAAGAAACTGATTTTCTTTTTCTTTCTTTTCTTTTCTTGGAGAGTAAAATAGAGGACTTTAAACAAAATATTTTTTGCTTGGAAAGTTTTTCAATTTTGAAGTACTACAAAACCTTATCTTGGAAGGATTCCTAATCTTCCAACAACTCTTATATTTCTCTCTCCTATGTATGTGGACTTATTTGAGAGTACATTAATCATCAAAATTATCCACATACATTCTTGATATTAATTTGATCTCTTCAAACAATATCAAGATAGATATATATCAAATATATATATACTAAAATTATATTTATATATAAATTAAATCTTAATGGCCAATTTTATCCCATAAAATTGGTCAATTTATTTATCTATATATAAATATGTTAATTAAATAAATCATATTTATTTAATTTATTTTCTTCATATTTTAGTAGGCTTCTTAAGTGACCCACATTAATTTTTGGACTTGAATTTAAAAATCCACAAATCAATCCAATTGATTTAATCCCAATTTAATCAATCCAATTGATTAATTTAATTTACTCCAATTGGGTTTCCTAATCAAATTAGGTCCAATTAATAATTCAATTATTTAATTAAATAATTTAATTTAAGCATTAAATTAAATAGAACCCATAATTAATTAATAATTAATATTAATTAATTAATTTCCAACCATTGGATAAATCAAAATTATAAATATTACTTTCCATAAAAATGTGTGACCCTCTTAGGTTCACTACTAAACTAGTAATGGGCTTGCAATATTTGCAACTTATGAATAACAATTATTCTAATTAATTAATCTAATTAATTAATTCACCTAGATTTAACTCCTTAATTCCAAAAACCTCACTATCTATGAAAACACCTAACAAGTAATCATGGCAAACTAGACTTAGGTGAAATAGCGAGCAAACCTATTTCAGTTGCGAGTACCATACACGTAAGGTCCTTTTGATAACTAATCTCCCGATTGAATCTAGGGCATGGATTATAAGTCGAAACCCTAAATGATTCAATAACTGTGATTCCATTTCAAGTTCCAATGATTCCTGATGAATTATGATTCATCCTACCTTGGCTAAGGTTTTTGAATCATGAACTATGAAAACACAGGAGATTCTCTTGCTTAAAAAGACAAGTGTCGAATTCTATATTGGCTACTGACAAACCTCTATACACACCAGTGCAACACCCAACATACCCAATTTGTGATTGTCAAGCAATCAAAAGATATATCAAAGTGCTACAGGATGCACACAAGGCTACCTTCACGCCTCAAGTCTGAGGACTAGTGTGTACTATCGCAACACATAAATTTTTGTTTCAACAGACAAAGTCTCCAACTAAGAATTTCTTGCGGGCTATGTTCGGTGTACTTATTCTCTAACAAACACCAACATACATGCACTTGCGTCTTTATGCTAATGCTAATGGAATGTGACATCCTCGTCTCATGAGTATGCATCATATGTGCGAGTCTTACTGAGCTATTTGATGTCGCATCTCAAAAAGCTCTCAACTCGGAACTTATTTAAGACCAAAACCTTAGAGGCATGTTCTATGATCGCCATTATATGCGCGACCATACCCTGTAGCTAAATTTGGTCTAAGGATTTTATCTAATATACAGATATAAAAGATGCAAGATATAAGATAAAGAGAATGCCTTTTTATTAATATGATTCCTAATAAGATTATCTTTACAGAAGAAAATGAGTATAATACACCAATCTAATTGGGGCGTTGGGCATCCTACTCTAATAGTAAGATAGTGAAATACAATGATTGAAGGCCCATGAATATAAAGGGGATACATTCATGTAATAATTAGGATCTATTCTTGTTTTAATTAACCCTTACATTAACTCTGGATCCACTTTGGCTCCAGTGGATCACATAGGAAAACGCCCATGATCATCCTATTATGTGTATGTAGGGTAGATGCATTTAGAGATTCATTTAATTCTTTCCTCTATGATTATGCTTGCAATCATTAGGAATAGTGCAACATTAAATAAACAACCAAATAAAATGAGGAGATCTTGATAAAATGGAACCCTCAATTAAAAATATTTTAAGTTTAAGATTTTTAAGTAAATTCTATATCAAGCGTAAATGGGCAATATTGGATTGGGCCCAATCGTTCAAGTCTTCCATCAAAAGTAGTTGGCATGTGAAATGTTGCCACACTTAGTTCATTGGCCATGAGTAATGGGATGTGCTAAGTAGAGGTAATAGTTGTAACTGCTACTAGTATACAGATGCCCATAGGGTGAGAGGGCTAACGGTGTTGGTAACAAGTCATGGGACATACTCTAGTTGTTTATGTTTAATGGGTCACGCTTGACAATTAGTACCATATGAGCTCATTAAATTGGTGTGTATAGGAAGTGGTGAGGTAAAAAAAGCTTAAGGGTTCATGGGAAAGCAATTACTAACGTGTTAGCTACTTTTTAGTTTTATCACATGAACTCATAAAATTGGGGTGTAAGATAAAGCTAATTTGACTTCAAGCCTATTAGAAAATATGATTTCTCGAATACCTATCTAGGGATGATGGAATTCGAATAAAATAGTGGAAGAGATTTAAAGTTAAAGACCATATTATAAATAAATAAACTATTAAATGTATGCTTATTTTGGGAGAGTCAAACTCTCCAAAAATAACCAATCCAGTTAACCATCATCCTTGAATGAATGTGGCCAATTTTATAGAGTTCTAGAAGCCACAAAATTGGCCCCTCTCTCTCTTCTTGATTGTATTGGACTCTTCCAATGCAATCAAGATAGATATCTAATATCTTTATTATTTTCATAAGATAATTAATAAAAAAATCATATTATCTTGTTTTTTATTTCTTCTTCCAATAATTCAAGTAGGCCTTTAAACAAAGAGCCACTTTAATTTTGGGCTTGTACTTTTACAAGTCCATTAATTAATTCAATTAATCAAATTTATTTAATTCTAATTAATTGATCCAATCAATTAATTACTTCACTTCAATTGGGCTTTATAATCTTATTAGGTTCAATTAAATAATCTCTTTACTTAATTGAATAATTAATTCAACCCATTGAATTAATTTAAGCTCCAAATTAATCTCCATTAATTAATTAAATACAACTACTTGGATTAATTTCTAGATTAGAAATGTTTCATTCCAATTTGTGTGTGACCCTTTAGGTTCACAACTAAGCTAGTAGCGGACTTGCAATACTTACAACTTATGAATAACAATTATTCTGATTAGTTAATCCAATTAATAAATCCACTTAGAATTAACTCCTTAATTCCAAGAACCTAATTATCCATGAAAACATCTAGCAAGTAATCATGAAAAACTAGTCTTAGGTGAAATAATGAGTAAACTTATTTCAGTTGCGAGCCCCATACATTACAGTCATTCCGACAACTAATCTCCTAATTGAATCTAGGGCATGAATTATAAGTCGAAACTCTAAATAATTCAATAACTGTTATGATGTTATAAAACTTTCAAATGTTTATATTTGATATTACGCAAAGACTTTTGAAATAAATTAGTTAAATTGTTCATTTTTACATGTAAAAAAATAGTTAAATTAACTGTTTAATATAATTTAACAAAATAATAATTTTGGAGTAGAGGGAATAACTATAGATGTAGTAAGTGACCTAAATAATTAGTAGAGTAAATCAATATCCACCATAATTGCATTATGCCTATACAATGTTATTGGATCATGGCAGCAACTACTACCCATTATTTAATTATTGGTTCATTGCGTTCTCTGCATTATTAGTATATAACATTAGGAATTATGGCTCTTTAGTGAATGAAAAACTTTGATGATTAAATTATGTACCAAAAGAATATTCGTATCTACGCTTTTATTTTTTTTATTTTTTTTGTGAGGATAATGAAAATATTTCTTATGCTTAATGCCATTAGAGAAAATGGATATAATAGAAACTATTGTGTTAATAAATTATAGATATTCAAATGGACAAGTTTTCAGTATATATGTAACCTTGAATCAAAATTTATCGTGTTTTTGTCAAGGTTTTTGAATCACAAACTATGAAAATATAGGAGATTCCATTGTTAAATGACAAGTGTCGAATTTTATGTTGGCCACTGACAAACCTCCATGCACATCAATGTAACACCCAACATATCGCCTTTGTGATTATCAAGCAATGAGAAGATATATCAAAGTGTTATAGGATGTACACACGGCTACCATCGTTCCTCAAGTCTAAGGACTAGCCGGGTATTTTTGCAACATGAAAATTTTTATTTCGACAGACAAAGCCTCTAACTAAGAATGTCCTACGGGCCATGTTCATTGTGGTTGTTCTCTAAAAAGTACCCACATACATGTACTTGCATCTCTACGCTAATGCCAATGGAATGCAACATCCTTATCTTACGAGCATGCATCGTATGCGCGAGTCTTACTAGGCTATTTGATGTCCCGTCTCAAAAAGCCCTTGACCTGAAACTTTATCTAATGTATAGAAAGAAAATTCAAGAGATAAGATAAAGAAAGTATTTTTTTATTAATATGATTATCAATAAGATTGTCTTACAAAAAAAAATGAGTACAATACACCCAATCTATTTGGGACGTTAGGCATCCTGCTCTAACAATCTCCCACTTGCCCTAGCTCCAATTGCCCATGTATCTAAGGCCCATCTTTTAGAGATGTCCGTCGAATACCTTTTATACTGAGGTCTTAGTGAGTGGGTCTATTATATTTTTTGTTAAAGCAACTCGATCCACAATGATGTCGCCTTTGCTAATGATCTGTCTGATCAAGTGATATCATCTCATTATGTACTTGGATTTTTGATGAGATCTTGGCTCATTTGCTTGTGTAATGACCCCCTTGTTATCACATTAAATAATTACTGGATCAATAATAGATAGAACTACACCCAACTTTTCAATGAAATTTCTTATCTAAATAGCTTCTTTTGCTCCATCTGATGCTGCAATATATTCAACTTCGGTGGTAGGGTCTGCAATTGTATCTTCTCTGCACCACCATTCAGGGTGAATATCCAGACATGGACTTCAAGTCATCTATATCGGACTGAAAACTAGAGTCTGTATATCCCTCCAGTATTAGTTCTCTATTGCCATATATCAAAAAGATATCCTTAGTCCTTCCAAAGTACTTAAGGATCATCTTAACGACTTTCTAGTGTTCTTCTCCTGGATTGGATTGATATCTACTCTTAACACTTAAAGCAAGTGTGATATCAGGGCTTGTACACAACATTGCATACATTGTGCTCCATATAGCGGACACATATGGTACGAGTTATCCTTTCTCTCTCTTCGGGTGTCTTGGGAGACATAACCTTAGATAGTGAAACCCCATGACTCATAGGCAGGAATGCTCATTTAGATTTCTCTATGCTAAACCTTTTTAGCACTTTGTCTAGGTACATGGACTGGGATAGTTCGATCATAATTCTAAATCTATCTCTATAGTTGTTTATCCCTAGAATAAAAGATGTATCTCCCATGTCCTTTGTGAAAAACTACTTAGACAACCAAGTCCTCGTTGACTGCAACATCCCTATATTATTCCTAATAAGTAAGATGTCATCAATGTAGAGCACAATAAACGTAACTGCCCTCCCACTAACCCTCTTGTAGACACATGGTTCATCCAGGTTCTTATGAAAATAAAAAAAATTCATTATTTCATCAAACTGAATATCCCAACTCCTCGAAGCCTATTTGAGTCCATAAATGGTCATCTGGAACTTGCAAACCTTTTACTCTCTCTTACTAGAAATGAAGCCTTCTAGTTGCTTTATATAGATCTCTTCCTTAATATTTCCATTATGGAAAATGGTCTTCATATCCATTTGACATATCTCATAGTCATAAATGCAGATATGGGTAGCAAAATCTGAATGGACTTAAGCATCGCTACTGGTGAAAAGGTTTTCTCATAATCAGTTTCATGTTTCTAAGTATAACCTTCGCAACCAGATGTGCTTTATAGGTCGCTACCTCTCTATCTACTCCAAGATTCCACTTGTAGACCAATTTGTAGCCAATAGGAATAGTTCCCTATGGTGGGTCCACCAAGGTTCGTACCATGTTAGAGTACATAGAGTCCATTTTGGATTGTATAGCTTCTTGACACTTCTCTGAGTCGATGTAAGACATTGCCTCTCCATAGTTCTTGGATCATTATTAAGGGAGCCCCTCTTATTTGTTCTCTAACAAAAAGCCGTACCTATCAGGTACCATTGAGACCTTTCCGGATCTATGAAGAGGTTGTGCCTCAGAGGCCCAGCATCAGCTGGTATGTCATTTACTGTAACAGTTGGGGCGTTCTGTGGTTTTTTATCTTCTTCAAGTTCCACAACTTTACCACTTGTCTGATAGAAATTCTTCTTCAAGGAAGGTGGCATTCCTCGAAACAAACACCTTTTATTCTGAGGCATCATAGAAATAGTATACAATAGACTACTTTGGATATCGCACGAACTTGCATAAGATGGATCTCATATCCAACTTATCTCCCCGTTGCTGCTTCACGTAAGCAGCACATCCTCATACCCTAAGGTATTTATAGAAAGGTGTCTTACCATACCATATCTGATATGGTGTTTTTGGCACGGTTTTATATGGCACCCTGTTTAATAAGTATGCCGTCATTTCCAAGGTATATCTCTAGAATGAAGTAAATCTCATCATTGATCGAACCATGTTCAATAAAGTTCGATTCATGTATTCTGTAACTCTGTTAAGTTGTGGAGTCACAGGAAGAGTCCACTGTGAGAGAATCCCATTCTCTCTTAGATATTCTAGAAACTCTGTACTTAAGTACTCACCTCCTTAATCAGATTAAAGATTCTTTATACTTAATCCAGTTTATTTCTCTACTTTACTTCTGAATTCTTTGAACTTTTCAAAAACTTTAGACTTGTACCCTAGAAGGTACATATAACCAATCCTAGAGAAGTCATCGTTAACAACTGAAAAGTAGTTATAGTTCCCCGGGGCACTAACACTTAATGGCACACATACATCTGTATGGATCAATTCTAATAGATGTATGGCTTGCTCCACTTGTCCAATAAATGGACATTTGGTTATCTTTCCTTTGAGGCAGGACTCATATGTTGATAGTACTTGATCGTCCTTTAGGTTAAGTAATTGTGCTAACTTGTTAATCATTTTCTCATATATATACCCTAATCTTGCATGCCATAGGCTAATGGAACTATGATTATCTAATTTTCTTTATTTTGTTAAATTGTGAGACTAGGGTTATGGGGAGTAACAATATATGAATAATTCGTTAATAAACCTGAATTGATAAAATCAGAACATTTAAAAATGGAATAATTTTCATTCTTAATAGTAAATCTAAAACCTTCTCTATCTAAAATCGGAATAGAGACAATGTTCTTAATAATATCTGAAATAAAAAGACAATTGTTCAAAACTATTACAAAGACATTCTTAAAAGCTAGATTAATGGTACCTATAACTAATGCAACAACTCTTGCTTCATTCCCCATCCTTAGGACCGTCCCTCCTCCATCCAACTTCCTATTTCTTGTCATTAACTACAAATCATTGCAAATAAGTGAGCCACAACTGGTATCCAATACCCAAGAAGTATCGTTAATAGATAAGTTAACTTTAACGATATATATACCTGAACTCTTTAGGCTTGCAAAATACTTCTTGCAATTCTTCTTCTAGTGTCCTGGTTTGCCGCAGTAATTGTTATGTTCGCTATAATCGTAGGAGCATGCGTAGTGGAAAATTAATTTTTTTATAAAGACATAGATTCATCAAATAAATACATCCCCTCGATTCAAAAGCGATTCTAACGATCATGCTTATTCAAGTAAATATATAAACAAATATATTAAATTCAGATTATACCTTTAAGCACTCCAATTGATGTAGGGAATGAAGCAATCAATTGTTATATTCATGCCTTATCAAATTCGCAAGGATCCATGTGTCTCCCCTTCATCAGGTCCATGACATGAAAAGCAACACCGATTAAAAGGTATCCTTAAAATCATTTTATAATCTAGATCCGGAGTAATATTTGCCCTTTAAACCAATTGATGGCTCAAGAATAAACTTTCAAAAACAATAAAGATTGATTCTTTAAGTTCTTGAAATTTTGATGTGAAGAGAATATCAAGAAACTAATCTTCTTTAAAGAACAAGAAAATATTGATTTTCAAAAAACACTTTTCTTTCTCTCTTTTCTTTTCTTTTTCTTGGAGAGAATAATAGAAGACAAACAAAAAAAATTCTAAAAATTTTAATGCAATTTTCGGCCCTTCCCTATAAATAAGGACAGAAAATTTACCTTTCTCCAACTCTTGCAGAGTTTGTTAATTTTTGAACCACTTTAAAGTTTGATCTTAGAAGGATTCTAAATCTTCCAATAAATTTTATATTTTCTCTCTCTAATGTATGTAGACTTATTTGATACTACATTAGTCATCAAAAATTATCTACATACATTCTTGATATTAATTTGAACTCTTCAAATAATATCAAGATAGATATACATCAAGTATATATATCATATATATATATATATATATATATATATATACATAATAAATAGCTAAGTGGCTGATTTTTATCTCATAAAAATCGATCACTATTTAATTATATATAAATATATTAATTAAATAATTATATTTATTTTAATTATTCTCTTCATATTCTAGTGGGCTTCTTAAGTGATCCACTTTAATTTTTGGGCTTGGACTTAAAAAAGTCCATGAACCAAACCAATTGATTTAATCCCATATTAATTAATCCAATTGATTAATTATAACTTACTCCAATTGGGCTTCCTAATCAAATTAGGTCTAATTAAATAATTCAATCACTTAATTGAACAATTTAATTTAACCATTAAATTAAATAGAACCTTTAATTAATTAATTTTCAACCATTGGAAAAATTCCAAAATAGAAATGTTACTTTTCATAAAGATGTGTGGCCCTTTTAGGTTCACTACTAAGCTAGTAGTGGGCTTAAAATATTTGTAACTTATGAATAATAATTATTCTGATTAATTAATCCTTCTTGAAATTAACTCTTTAATTCCAAAAACCTCATTATCCATGAAAATACCTACCAAGTAATTATGACAAACTAGTTTTAAGAGAAATAGCGAGTAAATCTATTTTAATTGCGAGTACCATACACGTACGGTCCTTTCGACAACTAATTTCTCAATTGAATCTAGGATATGAATTATAAGTGGAAACCCTAAATGATTCAATAACTGTGATTCTATTTCAAGCTTCAATAATTCCTGATGAATCAAAATTAATCCTGCCTTAGCCAAGATCTTTGAATCATGAACTATGAAAATACTGGAGATTCCCTTGTTAAAAAGACAATTGTTGAATTATATGTTGACCACTAACAAACCATCATGCACATCAGTGCAACACCCAACATACCCTCTTTATGATTGTTAAGCAATCAGAAGATATATCAAAGTGTTGTAGGATGCGCATAAGGTTACCATCGTGCCTCAAGTCCGAGGGCTAATCGTGTACTATTGCAACACATAAATTCTTATTTCAAGAGGTAAAGTCTCCAACTAAGAACTTCTTACAGGGCATGTTCGTTGTACTTGTTCTCTAACAAGCACATAAATACATGCAGTTGCATCTCTATGCTAATACCGATGGATGTGACATCCTCATCTTATAATCATGCATCGTATGCACAAGTCTTACTAGGCTATTTGATGTCCTGTTTCAAAAAGCCATCGACTCAGAACTTATTTAAGATCAAAGCTTTAGAGGCATGTTCCATTATCGCGATGACCATGCCCCATAGCTAAAATTGGTCTAAAGACTTTATCTAATACGCAAAAAGAAAAATGCAAGACATAAGATAAAGAAAGTGACTTTTTATTAATGTGATTCCCAATCTAATTAGGGCATTGGGCATCTTATTCTAACAATTTTCCACTTTCCTTAGCTCCAATTGCCCATGTATCTAAGGCCTATCTTCTCAAGATGCCCGTCGAATACCTTCTGTGCTAAGGGTTTAGTAAGGTAACTTGATCCACAATGACGTCCCCTCTAATAATGATCTCTCTGATCAAGTGATATCATCTCAAAATGTGCTTGGATCTTTGATCAGATGAAAGTGAGAAAGTAAGATGCACTATGACTTGCCCTCATATTCATAGGTCCGTATATCTCTGAGTGGACTAACTCTATCGGATGAGTAGCACTTTTAGCCTCTTTGAAAGGCTTCTAGTAGGCTTTTCTAACTAGATATGGTTCACACACAGGAAGGTTGACTTTAGAAAGGTGACCTAAAAGCCTTCTCGAGCTAATCGAGTTATCCCCTTTTGTCCTATATGCCATAATCCTACATGCCATTAACAGAGTTAGAAATAACATCGACAGTAGAAAAAAAACATGAGAAATGTAATCGTTGAATAATTTTAGCATAAAAAATCTATTATTCATAAATCCTAATCCATGAAGGTCTTTGCAAAGAAAAATAGATAAACTAGTTCACTCAAACAAAAAAAAACCATGTCCAAAAAGTGTAGTAACCAAAAGTAAATTACATCGAATGTTAGGTGCATATTGCACATCACTAAGGAGTAGGTCGCTCCCTGTGCTGAACTTGAGTTGGTATGTTCCACACTCAAAGGACCTCCTCTTGTGCTTTATTCCCCATAATACTATGTGGTTGCATGCTCGTTGATAATATATGAATCTTACTCAATCCCTTGTCACATGCTCGATGATAATCTACTCAATCCCTATATCTATTATCCAATCTAGAAGAGAATAATTAGCAAAAACATGCGACAAGCAAACGAATTGAGAGAGCTAGGAATGGGTCTTACTTTCTTTGGCTCAGTTCAATCACAAGTAAAGTGACCCAACTTCTGACAATTATAGCACTTGACCTTACTTAGGGGTTTTTCTTCCACCCCTCTTACCTCGATGATGCTTCATAGTCTTGTTATCTTGTAGGTCCAAGTCTTGGATTTGGCTACTATTTTGTCCGATACTAATTTGCTTGTTCTAATGTTTACCTTTTTTAGTCTTACACTGTCCAACATGTGGACAAGAGCAGTTGTTTGTGCACGTTCCGACTCTCTACAGTCAGCTTCAAGCTTATGATGATTGACGACACTATCGAATGTCTGAACTTGCTTATTATATGTTAGCAAAAGCTTAAAGTGTCCCGAAGTCTGCTCAAACAATGACCTTAAGACAACTAAACTTGTTGTTCAATAGTGAACTCACATCCAGCATTTTGAAGCTTTTGAATCATATTATTTATCACATCAAGAAGTTTGATCATTTAGTGTTTCTTGTCAAGTACATACTAATTAAACTTGAGGGTAAGTGCCCTCAATCTTGTAGCCAAAGTGCTACCGTACCTGACCTTTAAAACATCCAATAGTTCCTTAGTCGTAGATTATTTCTCAAACTCTTAAATCAATTGTTGTGCATGCAGTTCAGTATAGTAAAGCGCACTTATGTCCTAATCCTCCCACTTATTATACTGTTCCATATCGCTACGATATTTGACAGTTTGCGAATTTTTTGGCTCAACTAGCATAGGCATGGCAGTGGTGAAATGGTTAAGTATCTTTTCTTTGTAAAGTATTTAATTTTCCTATACCATATTGCATAGTTCTGGCCATCAAGTTTGTCAGTGCCATGGCAATCAGAGAAAGTTGTTTGGGTCTCTATTATTGTATTTTATGTGAAATTATGTTAATTACTAGTCTAAAATTTATTCAGGGTACAAGTATATTTTTGTTACTTTCTTTAATCAATGAGGTCAAAAAAACAAATTAAAGATCACAGTAAAAATTATAAATCCTTGAATGAAATAATATCATGTTCATTTAAAAATAATTCGGGCATGTATAACAATATAAGTAAAGATAAAAAAAAATGATTGACATTTGGTGCGACATGTTGAGATGATTTTTGGCATATGGGGGTAGTTAACGAAATACGTCCCAAAAAATATATTGCCTCCAAAAATTGTAGCCTAATAAACACATCTAAAAAAACAAAATGATATTTTTCTAAGACTTATTAAATTGTAATACTGCATTGCCACCTTGTACACTAATTATCTAATTAATAAATAAAATTCTAAGCATCACATATTATACATGACCATTCAAATACCAACTCTCACACCATTCACATTCATAAATATTTATATTAAATTGCATAATTAAAAAATTCAATCATAAAGCATGCATTTTTCTAAGCCTATGAAATTATCAAAGTTATAATTTATCACCAATCACAAAGGAAGATAAAATATTTCTAGACAAAAAAAAATTATAAACCCACTAGAAAAATAAAAATTTATTATGCCTATTTGGCAGATTTTTTTTAATATTGATCTATTGCCAAACAACCCTATAAGACAGGGGATCGTGCACTACTAGTGCGCCTGATGGTAAGCCCCCAGTGGCGTGCCAACTTAGGCACTGGCTGGTGTGGAAGCAACTAGTCTCGGGTGCCAACTAACCACAGGCTGATGCTCTCGTTAGCATGCCAACCCTATTGACTGCTAAAGCTAGGTGGTGCCTCTTTTATTTTGGTTTTATGTGTTGGTCACTTTTTACGATGTGTTTTTTGTTAGAGTTTTTTTTTTCAACTAATTCAATAAAATATCAATATTTTTCTTATTTTTGTCTATTTTTTATACATAGTCATCTTTTCAAGATCTACAACATGTTATTAAAATTATGCATAAAAAATCTAAAGACGTTCAATTGAGCATAAAATAAATAGGTCTCAAACTAAGGCTAAAAAGTTCTCTATAATGGCTCATCCTAGTTTCACCAAATTAAAAACATGTATTCTACATACAAAATACTTTAGTGTAAATATTTTGGCCTAATTTTTATGCTTTCATTAAATTTTCAATTTTACAATTACTATCAAGCATAAAAAAATACACTCATGCATTTAGTCAATCAAAATGGCAAGTAAGGCCCTATTGGCTTTAATACCACTGTACAAAATTATTGTACACATAAATAACAAGGTTAATCAATATAACCTTTTGCAGCGGAAGATTATCAATTCACACCAGATTAGAAACTCGCCTACAAGCCTAAAGCCCTTATTGCTTCAATGGATTGCTACTAGAGCTATCACGCATATAGTACACCTTAAACCCTTAGAGGAATTCTTTTGGTGATGCTTCAAGAGAGTACACAATATTTGTGATGTGCCCTAGTTAGGACATATACATCTTATTTAAAAATGTATTATCATCCTTATCACAATATCAAAACCAAGACCAAAAAGGTGTCAATTTTAGCTTAATAGGTTACACAAGCCAACGAGGCCCACTATGCACCAAGAGTTCATCTTGACTTAAGTCCCACATTAGATGCCTATAAATATCCCCTTCATGCTAATTTACAAGGTACATAGTCATTTGTTACTTTACAGCTTTAAGTTTAGTTACTATTTTCTCTCTAAAACATATATTAACTTAAGCTCAAAGGGGCTTTGTGATACCCGAGCCTCTTACTACTCACATGGCCAAATATGATTCATGCATTACGTGTCAATTTTATATGCTAATTGTATTTCTATTGACATTGCATAATTTATTTTATTTTATACGACATTCTTGAATATTAAACTTAATTCTGAAGCTCTTGCCCGGTATTAGTTATTGCATTTTCTAATCTAAGTAGTTGATTTTATATTGAAATAAGAAGAAAATGAGGTGGATCAATATTAGATATAGATGGGATATATAGGTTATAATTTTGGAAGTGTTAAAAGTGTTACTAGTAAGCTTATACGGTTTAATTTGATTTGATCAAGTTATTTCAAAAGTATATATTTGTAAATTAACATACTTGGGATATTAGACATGATATAATGTGATTTAAGTATCCTATTACAAGGCCCATATATGTATATGATTTTAGAAATGCAAACTTGATATTTCGTTAAGAATCGGATGTGAATCGGTTTGGAGATCGAATGAACGGACATAGGAAATAACTATGGGAATGAATGGTGACTAAAAATAGGTGAGACACACAAGATTAGGGTTGCAAGATAAGGGACAAAATCAGATTTTGCCATTTACTTGCCACCTCATGCTTTCTTATTAAGCTTAAGCTAACACCTCAAACCCTTCACCCTTAAGCAACGACCAGACCCTCATTTCAGCCATTTTCATCTTCCAAACACACACCTTAAGGTCTCCAAGTGATCCAAATTGATTCCAAGTCGAAATAAAAGCAAGAAAAGTAAAGGAGAAGTGATTACCATCAAGTTAACCTCAAAATCTGCATAGGTAACACTTATCTACGGTTTTGCCTTTGGTTTTCAGATTATTATGAATGGTTTTATTATTTATTAAGCTTTAAATATCTATTATAAAGGTGTTAGTAAGTTTTTAGTTAGACTTTGGTGCACAAAGAAAGGGTTTTGAATGACAAACACTTAATAGGAAATACTTGTGGCAGAAACTGTCATCTTACTATTTTCTTGTGTTTTAGGCTTCAAAAGTGTATGGTATGTTGAATAAAACCTATAATTATTACCATTTACATGACCATATATGATTTAAGAGTATTGGAATGAAGTTTTATCAGTTGGAAATTGAAATAGAGAATGATATTGGAGAAACACTCAAACTGCCAAAATAGCAAAATCTGTTTTGGTGTGCTGTGAAGGAAACTGAATTAAGGGAGGTTAATCCATTATTTTTGGTAATATTATGACCTAGTTATCTCCTTATATATGTTATCTAAGTATGGTGAAAATTTTGGAGTGATTGAATATACTTAATGGTGCCAAAACCATTAATGTCATGAAGTGTGCAAAACTGTCACGGTAGGAAACAATCTATTTCAGTATGTCGTGAAGAGAGCTGAACTTGGAAAGCTATATCCATGTTTTTTAGCAATTATATGATATTTTTACATTTATATACATGTTATCTAAGTGTGGTAAAAATTTGGGAGTGATTGGATATGCTTATGGATGTTAAAATTATCATGCAACTAAACTTAACAGCAAGAAAATATGAAAATGTGAATCTACCACATTTGATCACTTAGCATGTTTCAACCTAGACATGTTGCTATTGAGTGTTAACAATTAGGCACATGCTATTAGATTTATAATACTTCAATTACATAATGTTTTCATGTATTTAAGATGAGAAATTGAGGTATTTGAGGGGCTATATTGGGTTCTAGTTTGTGAAAGCTTGATTGTTAGCTTATAGCTTGGTGTTTAAGGTCTAGTATGAGATTTTGTGCTTTCAACTTGCCAAATTGAGAATGGTGCTTGATGTTGGGTAATATTACAGGCTATTTTACATCTAAGGTTGGAGAGAAATACTAAACAAATTTAGACTAAGCCACCAACCAAGTGAAAGGTAAGTAAAGATTCATTTGCAACTACAACGCATAGACATAGTAGATGTGTGAGTTATATGTAATACCATAGATCATATGTGCATAGTAGAGGGCTCTCCATTGAGCATATATACATGGGCATTGTCACTAGCACGTGCATACATCATATACGAGCATTGTGATAAATCTTGCATTACACGACATGATTCAGAGAAAGAAAAATATTTTGCTGATCACTACTAGTGCACCGAAGCATGCATGGATTTGCATGATTTTATGCATGGATTTGTAGGTTCGCGTGCATGGATTTACATGCGTATGAGTATGCATGGATTTGCATGCTTATATGATTATTGGCCATTGGATTATGGCGGTGTATAGAGCTCTTTTCCGGTGCATGAGATAGTAGCGTTGGTCAGTGGCCCAAGAAAGAAATGATTTTGAGAGAAATATTTTGATGCATAAAATTGCATTGTGAGCATAGCATTTTGAGTTGCATGACTTGATATTGTGGATTATTCTTTGACATGCATAATCTTTACTTACTGAGCATTAGCTCATATAGTTTATGCATTGTAGGTGAGTACGATGATGCATGAAGCATCTTTGGCTGGCTGGTCGGCTGTTGGAGCTCCTGCAGGTGTTTGAGGGAGTGTGTACATGGATGATGACCTATTGGGCTATTTTGTTGGCTTGTTATATTTTGAGTCTAGTGTATTATGTTTTTAGATTGGTACTATATTTCTCTTTTAAAACTTTACTGTAAATAAGTATGTAAATATTGTGATCGTTGTGGGTGTTGTGTTTTTTATATAAATATTGATCCTTCTATTTTAAACAGGGTTGTGTATGTAAGAAGTGATTTAGCTTTTCTTAAAATGTAAAAATGTAAAAAAAAAAAAATATTCCATGCATTCACACAGGTTCTATCATGTCAAATTATACAATATATATGGTTGTGTAGGAATGGGGGTGTTACAGGCTTCCTCAGGACAACCCCAAGACCCCTCAACCATCTATTTGTGTCGTAGGCAGGAACCTATCTTTTTGATAGCTGTTGGGAAGCAGTTAATTCCAAGGAGCTATTACATTCTATCAGAATTACAACCCGATATATTACCCCACATCATTTGGCGTCGTCTGTAGAAAATCTTACCTTAAGTTGAGAATATAGACCCCGATCAAGAGTAAGAGAAATCAGCTTATCGAATGCCCACCCAGAGTAAGAGGGTAATGTATTTAAGGGCGATCAATAACCCTTTATGATGCCACTTCGGCCACCTCTAGAGCCTTAGCACCAACCGGCTCCCAAAATGCCAAAACAACAAGTTCTAGATGGGGGGACCCCCAACAGGAGCAGTTGTGCTCTAACTCGGCAAGAAAGTGCTCCCGGCATTGCTGAATGATGCTTCATCAAAGCCAATGTGAGGGTTGTGGTACATTATGTTAAGGCTCACCAAGTTGAACATTATCCTATGTCCTTTCACTAGAGTAGAGGATCAAACCAACCACCGGAGAACTCAAAATCCAACAGAGATGATATTGGAAGGAGAAACTAGGAGAAAGCTCTAGAAAAAGTGACAAGTGGAGAAACTCTCCATGGTCAAGGAACAAAGCAAGTGATCATCAAGAAGGATAAGGCTCCTACAATATCTCACTACATCCAGTAATTGGGCAAGTACTTGCCACTTGTGGTAGTGCCCCCAAGATGAAGCCCATTTTCTGTAGCTATACTTGCTAAACCCCTACCTTTGAGGATAAAGATATCTAGTGATTGTGTGTGGATATGTAAACAATCCTACTGTAAGTGCTCAATGTAAAGTTTTAGTATAGAAAGATGAAAAATAATGTCGTGTCCCAAGAGAATATGTGCGTAAGTGCCGAATATGGACATACCCGACCATATCTATCGAACAAATTAAGAAATATATGAATTAACTAAAAAATTGTAAATAAACAATCAACAAAGTAAAAATAAAGTCCAAGGATGTAGGGAATTAAATTCATTAATGAGAAAAGTCAAAGCTATGGATTACCATTTCTATATCATTATGAATTTTAAAAGTTTGTGTTTGGGATAAATATTTTGTTGTGTGATAGCGGGAATTCCCTCTTGTAAATGATGTTCTATCACAAGACTTATCAAATCTACTGCTATCAGGTAACCGACAACATCTCCATTTATGGGTTTAACCTTTAACTTTCATGTCTATGACTACTGCATGTACTAATATCTCTCTAATAGTGATTAGTCCATGGCAAACATTACATGGTCACATGTTGTAATACTACCTCTTGATCCTAATTACACAACTAAGATCATTTTGAAATTGGCCAAATCCCAAGAAGCATTAAAACATAATATATGCTCATCACAAACAAAATATATTCCACATCATAAACATGATATCGAAATTAATAAAAATATCTTTCCAAGCCTTGACTAAAGAAAATTTAGTTCATATTAAAATTAAGCAAGCACTAAGTGTTTCTCAATATCATGATTCTTACAAATTCCTCAAAACTAAGCAATATGAAAGAAGAAATTAAGTAAGAAGGTTTCAACCCCAAATGAATCTTTACTTCTTCAAAATCTTTCAATGCTCAATGAAGTTCCTCATCTTCTTGGCTTCAAATCCCAAGCTCCTTAGTGTGTGTGTGGGGTTTGATCGAGTGTGTGTTTGAAAAGGTGTCGAAGGGTTTATTTTTACAGAGAGAAAAAGTGTGTGAGAATTTTGGTGTATAGTGTGTGAGAGGTGTGAATTGTACATAAGATGATCCTATGTGTGATATAAATTTGTGTATATATCTTATATAATAGAGTATTACAAGGTGGGTGATGCAACAAAATATATCTATAGTGTGGGCAATAATAAAATATGTTAATTGAGCCTTGTGATGCTACTTGTCACTCAAAAAGGTTGGAGAATCAATTTTGTTATGCCACCTCGTGCCGCAGTGCAGAGTTTTGGCACCGCGGCGCCAAAACTTCAGCTTTGTTATGGACTATTTTGGCTTCTAGCTCCACGGCGTGAAATCCCCTTAGCGCTCTTATGGCATCAGGGCATTTAAGGTGCAATTTTGTGCACTGTGGTGTGAATCAGTCGGTGCTATGGCGTGATTTCTTAGGTAAGCACTTCTCAAGCATTTGCAGTATGAATTTCTAGGTGCTAACAACACGTATTCGGTAATTATTTTAGCATCCCTATCTCCTGTGGAGGTTGAGAAATTACTTTGTGTTTTAAGAGAGCATAAATCTGCTATTAGTTGGTCAATTTATGATGATAAAGATATTAGTCCTTCAATTATCATGCATAAAATCTTAATGAAGAATTTTAGAAATCATCTATTGAACATCAATGTAGATTAAATCCTGCAATGAAAAAGGTTGTAAGAAATGAAGTCTTGAAATGGTTGAATGCCAGAATTATTTATGCAATTTCTTATAGTTCCTGGGTAAGTCCTGTTCAAGTAGTTCTAAAAAAGGGTGGCATGACCATAATTCAAAATAATAACAATGAATTGACACCAACAAGAACGGTCATAGGTTGGCGAGTATGTATTGATTATAGAAAACTCAACAAAGCTACTCATAAAGACCTTTTTTCCCTCCCATTTATTGATCAAATATTAGACCGACTTGCAGGGTATCAATACTATTATTTTCTTGATGGTTATACGGGGTACAATCAAATTGTCATATCACCTGATTATCAAGAGAAAACAATATTCACATGCCCATGTGGTACTTTTGATTTTCAAAGAATGCTATTTGGATTATGTAATGCCCCAGCCACATTTCAAAGATGCGTGATGGCAATTTTTTATGATATGCTGGAGAACATAATAAAATTTTTTTATGGATGATTTTTTAGTATTTGGCTCCTCATTTGACATGTCTACAAAATCTTTCTCTCATTTTGCAGAGATGTGAGGAGACTAACCTTGTTTTAAATTGGAAAAAGTGCCATTTTATGGTAAAAGAAGGTATTGTTTTAGGTTACCAAATGTCCTCCGAAGGACCTGAGGTAGATCGAGCAAAAATTGTTGTTGTTGAAAAACTTCCACCACCAATCAATATGATAGCTATTCGTAGTTTTTTTAGGACATGCTAGATTTTGTAGAAGATTCATTAAAGATTTTTCAAAAATTGTAAAATCTTTGTACAACCTTTTGGAAAAAGATAAGCCATTTGATTTTAATGTTGATTGTCTACAGGCCTTTGATCATATCCACAAGGCTCTCATTTCAACTTTGATTATGGTGGCACCGGATTGGACCCAACTATTTGAGCTTATGTGTGATGCTAGTGATTATGCTGTTGGAGCGGTATTAGGACAAAGAAGAGATAAAATTTTCAGGGCCATTTAATATGCAAGCCGAACACTTGATGATGCCCAACAAAATTACACCACCACTAAAAAAAGTTGTTAGCCGTTGTTTTTGCATTTGATAAATTTCGTGCTTATCTTATAGGTACCAAGGTGATAGTGTATACCGATCATGCTGCTATTAGGTATCTCTTTGCCAAAATGGATGCAAAACTAAGGTTAATCCGGTGGATACTCCTTCAAGAATTTGATCTTGAAATCAAAGATAAGAAGGGAAGTGAAAATATGGTGACGAATCACTTATCGAGGTTAGAGCAGAAAAATGAGAACTTTGAAGGACCAATTAAATTTTTTTTCCGGAATAATTACTAGATGCCATGAGCTTCCTTTGGCTAACATGATAGAAGTTGACCACTTTGATGTTTGGGGGATTGACTTCATAAGACCATTTCCTCCATCAAATGGCCAATCATACATTTTGCTCGTTGTGGATTATATCTCCAAGTGGATAGAAGCCATTGCCACACCTACTAATGATGCCAAGGTAGTGCTTAAATTCTTGCACAAACATATTTTCACTCATTTTTGCACACCTAGAGCAATTGTAAGTAATGAAGATTCTCATTTTTGCAATAAAATATTTAATAACCTTTTGGCTAAGTATGGTGTAAGACACAAGATAGCTCTTAGATACCATCCTCAATCAAATAGACAAGCCAAAATCTCAAACCGAGAAGTGAAGCAATCTTTGAGAAAATGGTAAGCATTAATCGAAAGGATTGGGCACATAAGCTTGATGATGCATTATGGGCATACCGCACAGCATATAAAACTTTTATAGGTAGGTATCCTTATCGATTAGTTTATGGAAAAGCTTGTCACCTCTCCATTGAGCAAGAACATAGAGCATATTAGATTGTGCAACAATTAAATTTTGATACAAAGGTAATATGAGAAAAAAGATTATTGCAACTCGATCAAATGGAGGAATTTAGGCTTGATGCCTATGAAAATGCTAAAATTTATAAAGAAAAAACAAAACAATGACATGATAAAATAATCTTGAGAAGGGAATTTGAACCCAGACAACTTATGTTGCTTTTCAATTCTAGATTAAAACTTTTTCTGGGAAAATTGAAATCTAGATGGTTCGGTCCCTTTATTGTCAATAAGATATTTCCATCTGGGGCGGTTGAGCTCAAAAGTAAGAATGGCACATTATTTCGTGTCAATTGACAGAGGCTGAAACATTATTATGGCAATGAAATTTAGAAGATGTCTATTCTTCCACTTGGAGAAGAACCTAAGGTATTTGGTTTCAGTCTAGCTAAAAACTTTTAAATAAAGCACTTCTTATGAGGTAATCCAAGCTCTTTTTTTTCTTATTTTTTGTGAGTGTTGTTATTCTTGTGTTGTTTCATATCATGGTGATTGTTTCTTGATATTTTACACATTTTTGTAGGTTAAAGGCTAAAAACCACCCATTTTCAGGAAAGCCTCCTTTTATAATTTTTTCAATCGTTGAGGACAATGCTTATATTAAGTTTGGGGGGAGTTCAGGAGTCTAGGATTATTACTTGTTGCTTAAAAAGTTAGAGATAAACTATGTGCATGTTTGAAGAAAAAAAAAGAGTAAATATTAGAATATGTACGTTTGTTTATGTGTCTAAACATCAAAATTTGGTTTTATTTACTTTATGAGGTCTTGTGAATCTTGATGCACTAAGTAGTTTGTTGAGTTACATTTAATTGTTTAAAGATAGTTTATAAGGTCTAATTATTTTCTAAATGATCCCACCAATCTCGAGAACTTGTTTGATCACTAGTCGAGGCAAAATCGTAGGTGGCATAACATTAGGGAGATGATTTAGGCTATTTTTGGACCATTTGAGCCTTTGAAGCCAACCTATACTTGAATTATTCCCTAGTGTCCCCTCTTGAACCTATTGAACAATTCTTTGGACAATCCATATACATTATCGAGCTTTATGAAAAAAAAAATCCATATTCTACCATTTTTCTTCTCATTTACACAATCATTCTTGAATGAATTGTTGTATTTTTGAAAAAAAAAAAAGAAAAAAAATGAAAACAAAGAGAAGAAAAGATTGAAAAATGAGGAAAATGAAGAGATTTTGAATTGAGATGTATGGTTTGTACTTCCTAAAATAAATAGACCCCCGTTGCATACAAAAATAATAATAAAATAAGTTTGGGAGTAATTTAATAAAAAGAAGAAGAAAAATGGGATGCTCAGTAGTGAAAAATGAAGGGATTGATGAAAAAAATTGGTGCTCATTCATAAAGGTTCTAGTATGATTGTGTAAAATGGGTAATTTTTAGCTATAATTTTTCATATTTTCCCACCATTACCCAAACCTCACAATACAAGCTTTGGAAGTCATTTTGATCTTTGATGTTATGATCTACCTATATTAGTGGAAACTAGTATGAAAAACAAGCCTATGGAGTTTGGTAAGCATTTCAAAAGTGGATCAAATATGAATAGTTGGTTTTATAAATCTATCCAAATGATAAATGAAAGTTGATAAACTACTACTTTCACACTCACACACACAAGACCATGAAGTTAAGTAAAACCAATATGCATGTTAACATGTAAACTTGGTATATTTTTCAAATCTTTTGAGATGAGATGTTAAACAAAAAAATCTTTCTTGACTTTGGTAATCTGATTCATAGGGGATTTGTTATTGGAAATTTCATGCTTGATGTTTGAGGACAAGCAAATCTTCAAGTTTGGAGGTATTTGATAAGTTGGTTTTATACCGACAATTCATATACCTTTTTATTAAAATTTGGCTTGTTTTCAAGTGTTTTTATTACTTTTTATGCATTTAGTTTGAAATATTGTTGGTAATGACAAAAGAAGAAGAAAATGGAAAGAAACCAAACACTTGGTTGAAATGTTGAAGAATCTGATTTGTGGTGCGACTGATGACAGTTTTGGTATTACAATCATAACTCTTTGCTAAAATATTATTTTGACTTAATTCTTAAACTATTGGAAATATAAGAGATAGATCTATAACTTCTTTGTTTACCCAAAATCCAATGCTATCTATCTTAATGAGAAAAACTAAGTTTAAGAGTCATTACTTGGCTGAAATTGTCTAGTATGACACATCTTAGTATTTCATGCATAACTCTATCCACATATATCATATTTAGTTTATTCAAGTGCTTATGGAAATCCAAGACATAGAGATACAATTCATTAGAAGACATCAAAAGCTAATTTATTCTTAAAAGAGGTCAAAAAATCAATGTCAAAGTACTGAAGTGAAGGAGGAAAAAACTGCAGCAACGGCGCCTAAGCGCCATCTGAGGCTGCCAAAATAGAATACAGGCGCCTAGGCACCAAAAAAGGGTGCTACGGTGCAAATCAGTCGGTTCTACGGTGCGATTTCTTGCATATTTTCATCACTTTTTCATACTTTAACTCCATTTCTTCAATTCTCATACCTGCACACAAATATCACAAGATAAGGCAAAATTCATCAATTGTAAGATAAAAATAATCAAATTTGGGCTTGTGGGAGCGTCGAAAATGTGTTAAACTATAATTTTATCAACTACCCCCAAACTTATCATTTGCTCATCCTCAAGCAAAGCTAAAACATCAACTAAACTTAAGTTCATAGTTCAATCTTGAATAACTCAACTTGATCAACTAATATATTGCCTTAAAAATTTATATAACACATAAGTCTAAAGGTTTGTCATAAAGCTAATCAACACTATAGAACTTGTGCTTCATCAATCAAGTCACGAAATCCAAATGTGTGTGTGTAGTGTCAAGTTCAAGCTTCATGCATACATTCTCAGTATGAGTTATGCAACCAATGACTCTCTTAATCTAAGCAAAGCATTTTTAGGTTTTCCGTAGGCTTGCTTGTAATACACGTTCTCCACTATCTCAGACATTTGCAAACTTACATCAATAGGACTTCATTAAGGTTATAACATAAGGTCTAGGCATTGGCTTACAAAGAAAGGATAATGATAAACAATGTAAGATAGTATAAAGTGTTGCACATAGAATCTCACGCCTCTCCTTTCTTTTGTCTTCTTTTTTCCTTTGGGATTCATGCTTTTCCTTTATTCTCTTTTTTGCTTCACTTTTTCTTCTATTTTTTTTTTCATAAATCCCAAAGCTTCATTTCTTGTTCTTTTGTTTTCACAACCCCCAAACTTATTTTTTTTATCAACATGAGTTGTGATAACTTTCTTGCACAAATATCATGCTCATGCACCTAAATGCATTCATTTTCAAGCCCAAAATGTATCCCTAAGACCCATTCATAAAATTGTACACAAAATATCACACTTTAAACTCTTTTAGGGACAATTATTGTTTTTTTGAGCTGCAAAAGGTAGGTGAAGTGGCTTCAACAAATAAAGTCGAATAGTGGTCATTCATATGCTCTGCATATGCTATTTTTTTAAGAAGGCTCAATGGGGTAGCTAGTGGTGATGTGATCAAGGTAGGCTTGAAAGGCACCAACGAGTCAAAGTTGACCTAAATAATTTTAAATTTTGCTTGTAAATAAGATTTTGCCTCAAAGGGTATTTAAGCAAGTTCTAGAACATCTCATAATGACCACAAGATTCATTGGAAGCAAAATCCAAAACCAAGTAACGCACAATTTTCATGATTTTGATACAACGTGCTCAATTAAGATTCATCATTTATGACAAAGACTAGCTACACATAAGAATTGCCATGTTACAAGACTAAAAATATTCCTTTCCTCTAGACTTTATGAAATATCAATTAAGATTCATCATAGGTTATTGATCATCAAGATAAATCATTCAATCTCAGAACATAAACCTAATCAAGTTTGTCAATAAGAACATACTTACTCTAAGACTTTCATCACACACAATATGTAATTACACACAAGTCGTCCCTAAAATTGAAAAAAATAGCTCAATTTTTCACAACACATAGGTTATAATTCCCACACCCAAACTTAAATACAACATTGTCCTTAATGTTGAAAGTAATAAAGAGCATAAGGGGAAAAAGAGAAACTCCTCTATTTTTGGTGGAAGTTCATCAACGGACATGAGTTTCTTTGAGTCCATGAAAACTCCAAACACCACCAATGAGATGGAAACCTCTAGGGGATTAGGCAAGAGAGGTGGTGGGCTTCTGTGCCACCCCCCAAGTTCAACTATTGCCCATTCACCTTAAAAATGCTCATTTTTTGGAGTGAATACGGAAACAATTCTAGAAGGGAAGACTTTGGTTACCATGAAAGGCCTAGACTATCTAGACTTCAACTTGCGCGAAAAGAGCCTCAACCTTGAATTATACGATAGTACGACATCCCTCCCGGCAAACTCCCTCTTTGTAATGTGTTTATCATGTTATTATTCAGTCCTTTCCTTATAGAGTTAGCATTTTCATAGGCTTGGCTTTGAAACTTGTCCATTTCATTCAATTACAACAATCTATTTTACCCAACAACTTCCATATCAAAGTTTAAAAATTTTATAGCCCAATATAAACGATGCTCATGTTGGGTTCACTATAACCTCAGGGTGTGTGCAGCAAAATTTAAAAATTAATTTAAAAATAAATCATATGCAACAACAATTATTACATCACCCTATGTTCGAAGCAATTCTAATGATCATGTGTTTTTTTATAGTTGTACAAAAGTAAATAAAGTCTTAAAAAAGGTTTAAAAGGGATCACCCTTTAATGCAGTTCGGTTGTTGTAGGGTGTGTAGCAATCAATTGCTATCAATCACACTTGAAAAAAGTTCACAAAGAGAATTATTAATTATCTTTAATAAAGATAATTCTTTTACTAAATTTTTAATTCTTTTACTAATCCAGTTTGGAGTGCTTTTTGTATGTATTAATTATTAATCCTACTTGTGGATAAGAATTCAATACATAAAATAATCAAAGAGAATTTTTTATTATCTTGGAAGACGTTTTTGAAAAAGGTAAAAGTGTTGGGGATGAAAAATATTTTTTCCCCTTAATCCTTATGAAGTGGCTGAAAATTGGGATAGATACATCTTCAAATTTTTAGCCATAATAGATGGCTGAAAATTATCTAATATCATTTCTCTATATTTCCATGTGTTAAAATTAGTTGTTTTGGAAGAGTAAAATTGTCCAAAAATAACTAATTCAATGAACCTATCCCTAAAGAATGAATATGGCCGATTTTATGGTCTTCTACAAGCCACAAAATCGCCCCCATTCTCCCTCTTCTTGATTGTGTTGGACTCTTGCAATGCAATCAAGATAGATATCTAATATCTCTAATTATCACCATAAGATAATTAATAAGAAAATCATAGTATCTTATTTTTATTTTCTTCCAATAATTCAAGTGGGCCTTTAAATAAAGGTCACCTTAATTTTGGGCTTGTACTTTTACAAAGTCCATTAATTAATCCAATTAATCAAATTTACCAAATTCTAATTAATTGATCCAATCAATTAATTACTACACTCAAATTAGGTTTTCTAATCTTTACTTAATTGAATAATTAATTCAACTCATTAAATTAATTTAGAAATATTCCACTCCAAATTTGTACGCGACCCATTAAGTTCACAACTAAGCTAGTAGTGGGCTTACAATATTTATAACTTATGAATAATAATTATTCTAATTAATTAATTTAATTAACTAATCCACTTGGAATTAATTCTTTAATTCCAAGAATCTCACTATCCATGAAAACATCCAACAAGTAATTATAGCAAACTAGTCTTAGTTGAAATATCGAGTAAGCTTATTTTAGTTGCGAGTCTCATACACGTACGGTCCTTTCAATAACTAATCTCTCGATTGAATTTAGGGCATGGATTAGTAAGTGGGTCTGCTATATTTTCTACTAAGGCAAATCGATCCACAACGATGTCATATGTACTAATGATCTATCTAATCAAGTGATATTGTCACATTATGTGCTTGGATCTTTGATAAGATCTTAGCTCCTTTGCTTGCACAATAGCCCTACTGTTATCATAGTAAATCATAACTGGATCAACAATTGATGGAACTACACCCAACCCTTGAATGAAGTTTCTTATCCAAACAACTTCTTTTGATGTATCTAATGCAGTAATATATTCAGTCTCGGTGAATATGTATCTAGACATATATCTTGCTTGGAACTTTTCCAACTGACCGCACCACCATACAAGGTGAATATGTATCCAGACATAAACTTTGAGTCGTCTATATCGGACTAAAAACTAGAATTTGTATATCCCTCTAGTTTTACTTCTCAATTATCATATATCAAAAAGATATCATTTGTCTTTTTCAAGTACTTGAGGATCATCTTAATGGCTTTCCAGTGCTTTTCCCTTGGATTGGATTGATATCTGCTCCTAACACTCAGAACATGTGCGATATCAGGCCTAGTACACAATAATGCATACATTATGTTCTCTATTGCAGACACATAAGGTAAGTGAGTCATCTTTTCTCACTCTTCAAGTGTCTTGGGAGACATAGCCTTAGAGAGTGAAATCCCATGACTCATAGGTAGAAATCCTCACTTGGATTCCTCTATGCTAAACCTTTTTAGCACTTTGTCTATGTACATGGACTGGGATAGTCCAATTATCTTTTTGGATCTATCTCTATAGATCTTTATCCTTAGGATAAAAGATGCATCTCCTAAGTCCTTCATGGAAAATTTATTTAGACAACTAAGTCCTCGTTGACTGCAATATCCCTACATTATTCCAAATGAGTAGGATGTTATCAATGTATAGCATAACAAACATAACTACCCTTCCACTAATCTTTTTATAAACACATGGATCATCCAGGTTCTTATAAAAATCAAACATTTTGATTATTTTATCAAACTGGATGTTCCAGCTCCTTGAAGCCTATTTGAGTCCATAAATGGATCTGTGGAGCTTGCAAACCTTTTGCTTTCTCCTATAGGATATTAAACCTTCTGGCTACTTCACATAGATCTCTTTCTCAATATTTTCATTAAGAAAAGAGATCTTCACGTTCATTTTCCATATCTTATAGTCAAAATATGTAGATATGGCTAGTGAAATTTAAATGGATTTAAGTATCGCCACTGGTGAGAAGGTTTCCTCATAATCAATTCCTTGATTCTGAGTGTAACCTTTTGCAACCAAATGTGCTTTATAGGTCGCTATCTCTCCATCTACTCCAAACTTTCGCTTGTAGACCAATTTCTAGCCAATGGGAACAGTTCCCTATGGTGGTTCTACCAAGGTCCATACCTTGTTGGAGTACGTAGAGTTCATCTTAGATTGCATAGCTTCTTGACACTTCTCTGAGTCGATGTCAGACATCGCTTCTCCATAACTTCTTAGATTACTATTGAAGGGGAGTCCTCTTATTTGTTCTCTAACAAAATGTGGTACCTATTAGGTACCCTTGAGACCATTTCAGGTCTACGAAGAGGTTGTACCTCAGAGGGCCTAGCATTAGCTGGTGTGTCATCTACTGTGACAGTTGAAGTATTATGTGGTTCTTGAACTTTTTCAAGTTCCACGACTTTGCCACTTTTTTTCCGAAAGAAATTCTACTTCAAGAAATGTGGCATTCCTCAAAACAAACACCTTTTATTTTGAGGTATCATAGAAGTAATATCTAATAGACTCCTTTGGATACCCCATGAACTTATATAAGTTGGATCTCATATCCAACTTATCTCTCACTTACTGCTTATGTTGCTGCTTCATATAAGCAGTACACCCCCATACCCTAAGGTATTTATAGGAAGGTATCTTACCATACCATATCTCATATGGTGTTTTGGGCACGGCTTTAGATGGCACCATATTTAATAGGTATGCCGCTGTTTTTAAGGCATAGCCCCAAAATGGAAAAGGTAATGAAGTGAAACTCATAATAGATCGAACCATGTCCAACAAGATTCAATTCCTACATTCCGCAACTCCGTTAAGTTGTGGAGTAGTATGATGAGTTCACTTTGAGAGAATCTCATTCTCTCTTAGATAATCTAAAAACTCTGTACTTAAGTACTCACCCCCTCGATCAGATCCAGAGTTTTTATACTAAAGCCAGTATGTTTCTCTAGTTCAATTCTGAATTCTTTGAACTTTTCCAAGACATTAGACTTGTACCTTAAAAGGTACACATAACCATACCTAAAGAAGTCATCAGTAAAGTTTAAGTAGTTATAGTTCCCTTGGGAACTAATACTTAGTGGTCCATATACATCTATTTGGATCAAATTCAATAGATATTTCACTCGATCCACTTGTAAAATAAATGGAGATTTGGTCATCTTTTCTTTGAGGTAGGACTCACATGTTGGTAGTCTTGCTCGTCCTTTAAGTCAAGCAATTGTGAAAACTTCTTAATTATTTTCTGAGAAATATGTTATAATCTTGCGTGCCATAGGCTCATGAAACTATGATTATTTTATTTTCTTTTATTTTGTTGAATTGTGAGAATGGGGGTTATGAGGAGTAACAGTATTGTCAATGAACTTAAATAGATAAAATCAGACTGTTTGAAAATATAATAATTTTCATTTTGAATGGTAAATCTAAAACACTCTCTATTCAGAAATGGATTAGAGACAATGTACTTAATAATATCTAGAACAAAAATATAATTGTTCAAAACTATTACAGAGCCATTGTCAAAAGCTAGATTAACAGTACCTATGGCCATTATAGTAACTCTTACTCCATAACCCGTCCTTACGATCATCTCTTCTCCATCCATCTTTCTACTTCTTGTCATTATTTGCAAATCATTAAAAATATATAAGCCACAATCGGTACCCAATACCCATAAAGCATCGTTAACTGATAATTTAACTTCAACAAAATATATACCTGAACCTCTCAGGCTTACAAGATACTCCTTGCAGATTCTCTTCTAGTGCCCTGGTTTACCGTAGTATTGACACTTGTCATTAGCTTGAGAAGAAACCTTCTTGACACTGTTTTTCACCTTTAGCTTGTTGGGTTTAGAGGAACCCTTTCTTTTTCTCTTTCCTCTTTTGGGCTTTGTAGCTTTTGAACCGAAAGAGGATTCAACAAGCAAAGTTGTCTTATCCTTCTCCATGGTGGACTCAGTCGTCTTTATCATGTTCACAAGCTTAGGGAGACTAGTCTCCATATTGCGTATGTTATGGTTCACAACAAAAGTGTCAAATGAGGGAGGTAGAGACTGTAGAAAAATGTGTGTATAGAGTTCGTCCTCCATAATAACTCCAAAGCATGCCAGCCTTTCAATGAGGGCTATCATCTTCAATCCATGGTCATAGACTGAAGAGCCCTCAGTCATACAACATTTGAAAAGCTCGTTTGAGATCTGATATATCATCTCCCAAGTACGTTCATGATATAACTCTTGTAGGTGAATGAGGGTCCTATAAGTAGTATCTTGATCCTCGTTCTGCCTCTGTAGCTCATTTGATATTAAAGACAACATGTAATATCGAGTGTGCAGATTATCATCAATATGACGCAAATAATCTGCATAAGCCTCTGAAGTAATATCCTTTGGTGGAACTGAAGGAGGCGCGGTGTCAGGGACATATGCCCTCTTCTTAGATTGAAGGGATATCTTAAGGTTTTTAATGTAAATATTCATTTAAAATGAGTAAACTATGGTAAAAATATATTCATTTAATCTATGGTCTTTAATACTAAATGTCAATCAAATTTCCTAGTGGGATTGAGATCCATTGGAAATATTTCACACCCTAATTTTATGAGCCCATGAAATATTTATATTGGTAGTCAACACTTTTATGATTGTATTACTATACAACCCTCAAGTTTGTTTTGTCTCACCTCATCCTATATACCCTAATTTTATTAGCCCATATGATATTAAGTGCCAAACAACACCCATCAAATATTTGTGTAGATGGAGCATCAATAGATCACAACTTTCCAACATAAGACCACCCCAAGACTCATGGTCAACATAATGATGAGTCCATCTCTATGCTTGGTAGAGATCACAATTTTTCAACATAAGACCACCCCACGACTCATGGCTAATGATCAAGTGTAGTAGCATCATCATGTTTCTACCTTTGATGGTAGGCATGGAATGATAGGTCCTACCTAATTGGTCCATTTTTGTTTGAAATTGAATTATAGAAAAATCTTTACTTAATATCGTAAATTAAGTAGGGTTTGTTTTTTATCCAAGACCTCATTAATTAAATTACTAGGTGGGTTATTTAATGCTCATGATCATATGTGCGCAAACAAGAATATTAAATAATATCTAAAATGCATCCTATGCAAAAAGCGATGAGATGATCATGCCCAACCTATGCAACCCGTTTGAGCCAAAAAATAGGTTAAAGTCAATCTAAGGTAGAAATATAAAGAACTATTCTATTACATTTCATTTTGTACCCATATATTCATGGGCTTTAAATCTACTATTCTTTTACATTTTTATTTAGTAACCCAAACAAGCATGGATCTTTAGCTATCGAATGTCCTCCATTTACAAAATTAAATTAGAAACATCACTTTCTATTATCTTCTCTTTGCATTAATTTAATGATAGTGCAAAATAGAATAAGAGGCTCGCATGTCCCAAAAACCTAAAGATAATTTAAATAACGTCCAATCACATTGGTCATAGGTCCATGATCATCCCTAAATAAAACATGCAATAAACATTCATCACATGAATTTTAAAGCACATAAATTTGTTAATCTTTAATTTGCATATATGAAGACTTAAGCATAATTTTTTAATTTTTTCAAGAAAAATAACTTTTCAGTAATCAATAAAATGAACAATTAATTTAAAAATTCTAAAATCAATTTTTTTTCGCAAAACTGCATGGCAACACGTTTGCCCAACACGATGTACCCCGCTGAGTTGCCAAGCACTGGACGCTCGCATGCGAGGCTACTGGGTTGCTCACACATGCATGCAAACGTAGGCACTACTGCCCAACGAGTGTAGCCTCCTGGTGCACAAAGCGCGCATGTTATTTAACATTCACCCAACGTGCGCACACAACAGACGCTGCTAGTGCATGTGCAGTATTACTACCCCGTGCAAACAACACTTGTTGCGTCGCGCTGTGTGGGCACATCGGGTGACGTTCACCCGACGTGTGCAAGCATTACTTGCCACATTACATTTCTCATTTCTCCTTCAGAGAGAGGCCATACTCTAGAAACCCTAGTCCTTGAAAATTTCTCATAAAAGAGGGTCAGACAATTACATTTTCAAGATTTTTTCTCTGAGATGTGTTTTTGTGAAACTAGCCATCCATTTCATTGTAGCCAAAAAGTTTCACAGATTTTCTAAAACACATATTTGTGAAAATAGCCATCCATTCAATTGTAGCCAAAAAGTTTAGTTTATAGTAATAATGAGCAATTTTGAAAATATGTTTAAATCATTTTTTTTAGGAGTATGATTGTAATGATGACACTTAATGTGACATATTTTTTTGTGAGAATATATTTGGATAGGTATTTATTTTATGAAAAAATCTAAAAAATCTTATTTGGTTATAAAGAAAAGCTTTATTGAGACATGTCATTATGTCATTGCCCCCATATGTATGCATCTATATACACAT
Source organism: Paulownia fortunei (assembly GCA_019321725.1). NCBI lineage: Eukaryota > Viridiplantae > Streptophyta > Magnoliopsida > Lamiales > Paulowniaceae > Paulownia > Paulownia fortunei. The sequence goes on along the minus strand of CM033121.1, from coordinate 10,346,654 downwards.
ATATAAATATGCAAATGTATATAAGTAGTTATATTTATACATGTTACACATAAAAATTTCACTAATAAATTATTTTTTATTAAACAAATTTGTGTTTAATTATATTTCTCCTAATATATATATATATATATATATATATATATATATAATATATATATATATGAATGTGTGTGTTTGTTTTCTACATTTAGATATATATATATATACATATTTTATAGGAGAAATTTTCATATATTGATGTGTATATATATCTAAGTATATATATATGTAAAATAATATATATATGTATATTGATGTGTATCTTTTAATAAATTTGGTAAATGTGAATTATTTAATTATTTTTGTATTTTCTTATTTACATATTTATTTATGTTCGTTTTTCCATTAATACCGTGCCTAACAAGACTACAAATCCCCACATGGAACCTATATAATATGTTTTCTTTATGGACAAGTGAAGGCAGGAGTCTTTCTCTTTCTAAAAAGACCCTATTGAATGTCATCTGCAATCATTGTCATATCATGGTTCATCTATTAGTAGTACATTCTTTCTTTAATGTCGAGCTACCTTTTATTAAAGTAAAATCATTTGAAAAAGAACTTATAATTTACCTATAGTTAATTATTTAAGCCTCAGTTACTTTGAGAGGTGGGATAAATGTATAAATAGATGAAGTATATAACTAAATGAAAGATGCAAAAAAATTTCAGTTAAAGTACTTAATGACCCTAACAACAACCTTAAACCTTAAAAATAGCCAAGCATCCCCAAATGCAGATGGGGCACAAAAGGCATAAAGCTTGCAAATACAAAACATTACGCAAAGCCATTAAATTAAATAACATAAAACTATCATATTTCAAGCTCCCAACAACCCAACAAATTTGATGAAATAAAACAAACCTAACCATTCTAATATTGTAAATAGATGACAAATTGGTTCTAAAAATTGTCAAAGAATAACAAGAAGTAAAATATTGCACAAGGGAACAACACTAGACCAAACCTATTTATTTAAATAGAAAACTATTTATTTAAACAGAAAACCATAAAATAGAACACCAAATTGGAAACATTTTATCAAACCTGGCCATCCTCAACCCATTTCCTGCTAGAACCCATGAATTGGGTGGCGAAACATGGGAAAATCGTGTTAAAATGTACCTTGAGTCATTTTGGAAGAGGGAATGTTATAGAAAATAAACCAAAGTTTGACTTGTCGCCAGAAACCGCCGTTGAAAAATGAGGTAGGGTGGGGGAAAGAGAAGAAAATGAGTAGCAAACCTTTGATCTGAGATTGTTAGGGAGAAAGGGATGGATGAAAATATTTATGCCTATTAAACTTATCTACCATTGAGAAGCCCAATCACCATAGTTCAGGTAAGGCAAAAGGGGGATGATTTGCAAAAAAATTCCTCTAAAAAGGAGCATTTTTCATTACATTTCTCATTTCTCCTTCAGATAGAGACCATACTCTAGAAACCCTAGTCCTTGAAAATTTCTCATAAAAGAGGGTCAGACAATCACATTTTCAAGATTTTTTCTCTGAGATGCATTTTTGTGAAACTAGCCATCCATTTCATTTAGCCAAAAAGTTACACAGATTTGCTGAAACACATTTTTGTGAAAGTGGCCATCCATTCAGTTGTAGCCCAAAAGTTTAGTTTATAGTAATAATAAGCAATTTTGAAAATATGTTTAAATCATTTTTTTTTAAGGGTATAAGTGTAATGATGACACTTAATGTGACATATTTTTTTGTGAGAATATGATTGGATAGGTAGTTGTTTTTTGAAAAAATCTAAAAAAACTTATTTAGTTATAAAGAAAAGCTTTATTGAGACATGTCGTGATGTCATTGCCCCCACATGTATGCATATGTATACACATATATAAATATACAAATGTATATAAATAGTTATATTTATATAACTTACACATAAAAATTTCATTAATAAATTATTTTTTATTAAACAAATTTGTGTTTAATTATATTTCTCCTAATATATATATATATACATATTTTATAGGATAAATTTTCATACATTGATGTGTATATATATATGTAAAATAATATATATATGTATATTGGTGTGTATCTTTTAATAAAATTGTTAAATGTGGATTATTTATTTATATTTGTATTTTATTATTTACATATTTTTTATGTTCTTTTTGCCATTAATACCGTGCCTAACAAGACTATATATTTGCAGCACATTCTTCCTTTAATATCGAGCTACCTTTTATTAAAGTAAAATAATTTGAAAAAGAATGCATAATTTACCTATAGTTAATTATTTAAGCCTCGGTTACTTTGAGAGGTGGGATAAATGTATAAATAGATGAAGTATATAACTAAATGAAACATGCAATAATTTTATTCAAATAATATCATATGTACTTTAAATGATTGGTTGAGAGATGTCAAAAATAGTTTTTTTTATGAATTAAATGTTGATATTAAAAAATTATTTCCCAAAGTACCTTTACCACTATTTTTTTTTTCACTTTTCTTCTCTTTCTTTTCTTTTCCTCTCTAGATCTCTTCTTTTGTCCATTTTTTTCCTTTTTCCTTTTTTAGATTTTAGCTTTTTTTATTCTTTATATATTTAATATTCATTCTTATTTAATCATCTCTATATTTCTCATTCTCTCCTCTACATGCACCGGTAGCCACAGCATGTACCACTGCCACAGGCATACTTCTTCTCATTTTTCATTCTTTTTTTCTCCCTATTTTTCTTTTACTCTATTTTTCTTCAGTTAACATGGCGGCATTGTCGTCACCATTACATTATGGCCACCACCACCATTCGTCTTCATTACTTTTAGTTTAACCAAAATTTAGAGGATATAGACACTTGTTCCTTTGATCTTCTAGAAATTAAGTGAGAAAACGGCCCACATCTCGATGAAACCCATTGATTTTAGTTGCGGAACATGGGCAAAATGGGTGGTCTTTCATTCCTTGTGTCGTTTTGGGGAAGGGATAAGATTGACTCAGAGTCGAGCGTTGATTTCTTGCCAAGGAGTTGTTATCGCGATAGATGTAGAACAAAAAGAAAGAAAATAGTGCCTATGTGAGAGTTTTGGGATAAAGACCAGGGGTAAGTTTTTATGGCTTTCGTACCCTTTCACAGTCTAAGTTTTTGTGACTTTTATACCCTTTCATAGTCTAAGTTTTTATGGCTTCTATACCCTTCCAACTGTCCATAGTGCAATGAACTGTGGTTGAAATGAAAGAACCCTTATTTCAGAGCGTAAATCTTTAAAATGAGATTATGTTTTTTCAAAAAATTCAATTTCTCTCAATACCTGCAGCCATAATGAAGAGGTAGGTTTCCTATAAGTTTTTCCTAAAAAACCCGAAACAAATAGATTTCATAACTTTTTTTTCCCCAAACACATTTTTTAAGACATAGCTATCCAAGCAATCACAGTAGTGAATTCTTGTGTAATGAAGAAGAATCTTACTATTCAACAAATATAAAAGATGTGTCAATTAATTATTGTTGAAAAGTGAGGCTTTGTGGGACTTTTTTTAATCGGGAAATGTAAATGTATATTGATCAAAAAAGTGTTATACAAATACTATGGGCATCCCTAGGCTTACATAAACCAGAAACAACACCCTAGATAGAGATTCAAACTGGATTAAAACATGAGGATACAAGGTAAACATAACTTTGTATACTTGTATTTTAATCCTACAAATGATGTCGTCCATCTACTGCCTATGATCTTCAAAAATCTTCTTATTTCTTGCAGTCCAAATCTGGTATATAGTGCAAACAAGTGTTGTTCTCTTAGCTTTGCTTTGCCAAGATGTCCTCGGGCTGCCTTTTTGATCCATTTTAATGCAATGGCAATTGTCGACATTGATTTTTTGATGCCCAACTAGCCCTTAATTTGTCTCCAGATGGAAAACCTCATAGTGCATTGAACTAAAATATGTTGTGATGATTCCTCCAGTGATCTATAAAGAGCACATTCTCTGTCCATATCTATATAATACATCTTGTCTTTGGTGAGCAGCCTGGATTTAGCATTTAGCTAAAGGAGGAAGACTTATTCGGAGTGATACCTGAGCTCCAAACTTTGGGTGCCTGGTGCTTCTTAGTCTTTTACGAACGGAAATAATCATAAGCAGTGGACATACTTGTGTTATTATCATGTTCCCAACTGAATTTTTTTTTTTGAATAGCTGCATCAACTGACCTTCAAACTGGTATACTGAATCTCTGATGAGGAGAAGTCTCTTAAGTAGTGGTGAGTCTTCCTTTTTGGTGTCTATTTCTAAATCGACTTTACTCCCATATACACATGATTCACCCAATAGACCCACTTCTGTTGATGTATGTTCCATAAGGATTTGGGCAGGAGCTGTGTTCCATCCTTTAATTTCTCTAAATCCCAAACCTCCATCTATTTTGGGAAGACAGTCTTCCTTCCAAGGCATAAGTGGATGACTAGAGTTCCAAAGGAAATTCCTCCACAACAATGTGATCTCTCAATTACTGCAACTAGAATGGGAAAAATAGATAGCTAGAAATATTCGATGCCTTATAGCACTGCCCATATAAGTTCAGCTCTTATGGAAGAGATGCACCGATAATTCTGGGAGGCTAATCCAAATAGGCACGATCGACGATTCCACCCTAGTATCAAAAGTAGGAGACCATTTGAAAATTCACATAGGAAAACCATCTAAGTAGAAAATCAGTCGCATCCATAAATGCATAATATCGTCTTTATTTGTAAGCTTAATAAGGATAGGATGTGCTTGATGTTAATAGAAGCCACATGAAATGCACCTTCTAATCTATCCATGAATTTTTTTCTCCAACGAGAGTATACTTAAAAGGAGTAGCCAATTCAGATGATTCTTCCCAAGAAAATTGAATAAAGCGTTTTCCTCAATAGGAAGAAACACCAAAATGATTTACATTCAAATCTATGAAAGTATTCTTGGAGTTGTGGGAATATTGAACATTTGGATGGTCAGCCCCCACTAAAGAGTGAAGGACCGAAGCAAAGGAGTAGGTAGTCATAGCCGTAGCCGTCGAGGCTCGAGCCGACAGGTTTGGTGGTTTTGGAAGGGGTGGCGGATTAGGGTTTGAGGGAAGTAGGTTGAGAGCATTCTTTGCATTTTCTTGTTTAATTTGTGATACAAAAAACTCAAATATGCAATCATTGAGAATAAAATATAGTGCAGTGCCCATAAAAAGGACCTAAATTTTGAAATTATTAAAACTAATTCATGAAACAATAATTTAGACCAAATTACACTGTACAACTTATTTCATAACAATAAACTAGTCAATAGCTTATTAATATTTAAGTTTTCCTTAACTCACAAAATACCATTAAAAAGCATTTAATTGTTCTTAGAGATGTAAATAAATATTAATTAAATTAAATTAAATTCAAATAATTAAATGTTAACTACTAAATTAAATAAACATTATATATTCAAATAAAAATCAAGTATATTTGATGACAAAAAGTTTAAATAGTGGCCCAATTTAATTTATTTGAATCACAGACCGTCTCCAAATTATATAATATGATTTTGAGTAAATTTTTAAACTACAATTTATATAATAAATTTGTCAAAAACAATTTAGTATGGTACCTTTGGGACAGTTTTTTAAATTATATATGATCACCCCCATTTGAAAATCACAAAACCTGCTACGAATTGCAAAGCCACCCCACGCAACCCCCACCCCCGACGCCCAAACTCTGTTGCTCGCAAAACCTCCCCAAACCCCAAATTTCCCCATACTATCCCGACAACTTTTTCATTAGCCCTTTGTATTTATGCTGCATAACAATAAGAAAGAAGAAAAATAATGATCGATGGTGACGATGATGATGCATCAGCATCAGAATCACGGCAATCCTCCGGCGAATTCTGCGGCTATTGGTAGTATTAGATCCCCCAACAACCACAGTCACAATCACCGTCTGCCTTCGCCTTCTCCTCTCTCTCTGGACGCTCCCTGTAGAATTCGACTCTCCGACATTTTGCCCTACGATGGAGCCCCCATGGGCCCCTACATAAGGGCCGTCGACGCCTTGTCCGCCTCCCTCATGCGCCACAACGCTGCCGTCATTGAACTCGGCTCCAACGATGCCGCCTTGCTCCGCTGCGCCCTTGAGTCCGCCCGCCTCTACTTTCGCACCAAGAAGGGTGGCCGAGGGGTTTATACCTACAGGGCTGGAAGGTGATTTTCATAATTTTTTCCCTTTTCTCTGCTAATCGTCTGTGGATGTTTGTTTTATTCTCAGTTACTGCTACATACTTGTTCTGGTTAATATTTTTGAAATAAAGAAAGAAAGAGCAGTGCTTAGTTGTGGAACTGAAGAGTTAGTGTTTGTTATGCTGGGGGCTGCATACAGTGCTTGGGTAAATGCTTCACTATCTAGGACAATCTTGAAGGCCCTTTTATATGAGGTGATGGAAGCTACTTTGGAGTAATTTATATGATACTGTTGAAGATTTTCTGAAATTATGACATGTTGCAAGGGTTAGCAACATTATTTGCCCCTTATGTGTTGAATGTTGTAATTGGGTGCATCTTCAAGCAGTGGATTAAGGCCCTTATGTTTCAATTGGGCTCGTCTTCAATCATTGGATTAAGGCAAGGATAGCAATGCTGATGCAGACTTAATAAGCATAAATTCAATGGTGGGAAATTTAGGGAATTGGCTCTATTCTAGTGAATGTCAATTGAGCACCTGTTTTTTTTTAGTTTGATAGTCTAACATAATGATTGTCTGGTGTTTTTCAAATCTGCTTTTTTTTTTTTATACTTCCTCTATTGATATCCAATTTTCCTATTTCTCTGAAATTCTTATATAATGTTTCATTTCCTAAATTAGTCGTTTACTTTCCAAGCTTACATTCTAAGTATATTATGCGACCAAATGATTCTCCTGTTGCTTTCAAGGGTAAACTTGTATAGATGCATTAATGTCTCAACTTTTATACTGAACGATAGTTTTTTCTAGTTCAACATACACTCAATTATGGATGAAGGGAGTATCGAGTTTTTGCCCCTCTAGTAATTCTACTGGTAAAGTATTGGATATGTAGAAAGTAGCTATGTATCTATTCTCATTTTTGAGGAAGGCTAAATTTTTTCCATTTCTTTGGTAACAAGGGAAGAGTGGTGAAAAGGCATTGGCAACAATCTCCCTCTTTGAACTAAGGAGTCTAAAACATAAAACTCCACAAGAATCCTTTTGGAAAGTCTGTTTAATGTATTTATGTTGTTTATGAGGGAAAAGATTTTACTGCACACAAGTAACCAATTGTTCCTTAGAGCTAAAGTCCGAAATATGGAAAAAAGAGGTGTTTTTGTCAATCTTCCCTCCCAGTCAATTATGTGCTACTTAATTTCTTATTCCTAGCCACATACCTGTCCACCAATGGTTGGGACTTCATTCCCTTTGTGCATGAATTTAAATTTGATTTCATGTGGCACTGTGTTGGACAGAATTGTTCGTACAAACTTATCGCTCTCTGATAGATTAGAATGTAAGACGACATAATGAAACATTGGTTTAGGCCATCTCCGAACTAGTCAACAATTCTAACTGCTTTTCTTGTGTATGTTTTAAAACAGTGTTAGTATTTTGACATAGCTGGATCTTTTTAGAAACTATTATGTGCTTTTTACATCTCTTGCAAATGTTCTTTATGTTTAAAATAAGCTGGGGGGGTTGGTCTTTGAATATGGAAAAAGAGCGGATATAGAATGATGACTTGTTTCCTCTTCTTCTTTAATTTAGTTTTTTGCAAGGGTGTGGGATCTCCTTACTCTATTAGGAAGAAAGGTGATTAGCTTCTCGTCAAGCAATAACTATGATTGGGATTTTTCAGTGCACCTAAATAAACCAAATGTGGGAAAGAGAGTGAAGTTAGATAAAGCTAATTCTTGCCTATTGCAGTTCATAAAGGTAGCCTTAAAATAACTGGTGGTGTGGAAAATGCTGCAAATATTAAGATTATGTTTCCAAAACTGATGGTTTTGTGGGTTAGTTTGATTAACTAGAGATTCCGCATTTTACTTTGAGACTCTCTTTACGTTTGCTGAAATCAGGTTGGTTTACAATTTTGAAGTGCTGAATGGTTTTATGAAGTGGACCAATAGCAATTTGCTAGACTTATTGTTGTAGGCTGATCTTGGTTGCATGATAGATGTAAAGGTTTGAAATCATCCTTTGTAATGGTTCTTTTCTTTTGCCAATACTTACAAACTGACATAACTGCCATTTGCATTTTTATTGTCTCTTGAACCAGAAAAGATAGACTTTTGTTCGCTGGCTTGATGAGCTTTGGAAAATATGAATATTGAAACGTAAACTAGAAGCATTTGTACACCTTCTGCTGTATCTTGAATATTTTCTTTACATTCTCGGTGCTTTTGTACTCAAGAAGGGCAGAAAATCATATGGCATTTATTCAAGGATGACGTGCTAGCGATGATGGTGTTAGAGCCCAAAGGTTCTCCGTATGTCAATCCTGAGTCAATTTAAAAGTTCTGCATTTTCGTATCTAGATATTCAAGCTAATTATTTTCCATTTTGAATTAAGTTCTGTGTTTGAAACTTTCTCAATATTGTGTTCCCTCTTTGCCACGTTGGTCTAACTGGAAATTCCTTTTGTTGCAATTTTGACACTCTAATATTACTATTTTTTGCACAGGCCTTTGGAAGATCTGGATTCCTCTCCTCCATGCATGGCTGATATTTATAGATGCATGGGAAGGGCAGCTCGTGCTGCTTTATGTGTGATAGCAAGGCATCTTCGTCTGCGAAGCGAGTAAGAATTGTGAACATGTTTTTTTTGCTTTCTTTTGTTGGTGTATGATGTATCACTGTACAACTGTCTGAATTGTTCTTTCTTGCTTGGTAGTGACATCTTGAAACATTTCATTTTCTGCAGTGTTTTCAATCACTTGCTTGATGATAGCCCGTTGCCTGCTAATGAGGCATCTTCATCGGTTCTTGTTGCCACATTCTCCCAGATATCATCACAACAAGGAAAAGGTGCAACTGGGGGAGGGAAGCTTGCATTGAGTTGTGAAGTGGAGAAGGGTTTGTTAATGCTGATTTCCTCAGATGCTCCTGGTCTTCAGGTATACTTCTTAATAAGCTTATGATGATATGCTTTGAGTATTTATTTAGTTTTTTCAATATGTTGTTATCTTTTTCTTTTGGAAGTTTTTCTATTGGAACATTATATTGAACCTATTTGTTCAGAATCTAATCAAATATTGGGCTATAAATATTCTTCCTGATTTCTATGAAATGTTCATTTTCAACCATAGGTTTGTGACCCCAATGGCCGTTGGTACCAAGCAGATAGCAGCTTGGTGCCTGGGGACCTTTTACTGCTTACAGGGAAGGCTCTCAGCCATGCCACTGCAGGACATCGGCCTGCTGCTTCATATCGGGCCATGCCTGATAATTCTCTGATCCCTGCAAGTGGTGGAAGGTATATACTTTTGGAAGATGTTTGATTTGTCGCATGTGATTTTCTTCAGCTAGAGGCTGACTTTCTTCATCTAGGACATCACTGGTATTTAGGCTCATGCCACAAGGCAATGCAATATTGGATTGTACTCCGATTGCAGCAGCTGGGCATGTAATTCCTCAGAGCTATGTGCCAATATCTGTAAGCCAGTTTATGGATGACCTCTCTGCTGAGGAAGATGTATTGTGTAACCATACTGATGATGCTTATGTAAGCACTTTTCCAGGGATTCTTAGAAGCAATTAATTATGAGTGAAAAATGAACTGTTCAATGACTACCGTTTGCCTGATTTAATCATATTCTGGTTCCCAAAAAATCTGATCTTGTCAAAGTTTTAACACATATTGGTTGGATTTTCAAGGTTATAAAATTCTGAGTTTTTCTTTTGGTTATCCTGAATATCCCAAGTTGATATTTAATTTGGTACTATTTTTTTTGGCTCTGGCTCTCAATCGATATCTTTCCTTTCTATGATTTATTGCATGAGATAATAAAAAAGTATATATTGACTGATAGAATGTATTTTATTCTTTGTTGACAATTTTGAAGTCATTTCATGACATCTTTTCCCTTTGTTCCTTTTTCCCTTGTTGTTTTGAGATGGGCAGCTTTTGGTTGTTTTGGCTTTTCTTTTCAAATGCAATAGTTTTTATTTTTTAGCTCATTTTCTAGAAGATGACATAATTTGGCTATAGTATTTGATGAGATCTCATTTTGAATCTGCATCAACAGGTACCTGCAGATAATTTGAATAGGGAACCATCATTGAGAAGTGTTTTGTCAGATCCCTTATCGTAAGTTAGATTGCTTTGCATTAAAACTTTTTCTTTTCTTCTTTTGCTTTTCAGATGATTGATATTTTAATTCATAAAAATTCTTGTCCTTGACATGTCTGAAATTTTGTCTCTAACTCATTAATAACTGTTTCTAATTGAATTTTTTTCCTTTTGGTAATTTGAAAAGTATGTTGTATGTTGTAAATAGATCAGGTTAGAATAATTATAAAATTACATATAACTAGAGTAGGACTTGGGAGATCAAATGGTTTTGATGTATGCTACAGGATAGTTTTTTTTTAACAACTATGTAATGGAAAAGACGCCCCTTCAAGAAAACATCTAACAAGCTCAAGTTCGTCTTAGTTGGATCACCATTTGTTTTAGGATAATATGGGGGAGCTTTTTTCAGGGACAATGCTGAATTGCCTGTATCACGACTGGACTGTGATAAAACAGATGGATTTAAAATTGCTTAACTTCATTATCACGGTTGGGATACTTTAGAAAAGTGCTAAGAGGGCTTATTTTAAATGATTTTGGTAGGATGTTCAGATATGGTTCAACAGGGATTTCATTGTAACTGTTCCTTGAGAATGCCATGAGGGACTTCTTGGTGGTATAAATATAAGGAGAAAGTGGTTTTGTTTTTGAGTGGATGTTATATTTATTAACCAGTTGATTTTGCCAATGATTTTTGGAAATTGCATGAAATAACAAATAGAGAATAGGATTTGGTGACTGGGCATCATACAAACATATTCTAAACAGTGATAAAATTTCCTTAAAATTAACAACTTTAGCAGAGTGCACATATTTCATAGATTTTTCTCATTGTATTAAACTTCTTTGATTTTTTATTATTTTAGTCATAGGAAGTAAGAAACTGTATTTAAGAAGCCCAATAACTATCATAACCCATAAAATCAAGCTGATCCAAAGCACAAGTGGAGATCTTCTGGAGCTTCTATTTAGAACATTGGATGGTGCTCTTGGGCGGCAGAATGGAGATTTTCCATTTGTAAAAGACTCTTCTGTTTTTCTCTCTCTCCAAACAATTTTCACTGGCAAGGTTCCGTCCAGATTACATTTTCTTCATTACATCTTCCCAGCACCAATCCTTGGACAGCTCTCTTACCCTCATAGGCATCATCCAGGCAACATGGAAGAGTTAGAAGTGAAGAAACCATAGGTTAGACGCCATCCCATTCTAGAAAAGGATTTAAATCGACCCCTCTTTTTTCTAATATGGAACAAAAGGAAACTTCAAGCTAATTTACCCATGATTTGAAACATAATTTCAACAATATTTCTACTTGTGGGAGAACATTTTCCAGAATTTGGAGCTAACAGAGTTTCTGGGAATAGCAGGGGAAGATAGAGGGATTGAAAGTCAAGACCAGAGATTTGTATTTTACTGGGTAATATTTCTGACAAGATGTCTTAAAAGAAATTTGCTTCGTACCTGAGAAGAGTTCTGGAAAATCTTTCATAACATTATCTTCATCATGGCTTTTTGATTGCCTGCATTTATATTTTGTCCGTGCCTCCCTTTGTCTTCAATGTCATTGTGTTGAGAAAATAATTGATTGGAAATTAATTTTTCATTATTTTGGTTGGATTTATCCTTGTAACAAAGACGTGAAAAACGAGAATTCCTCTGCCAAGCCCCAAGTATCCCCCCCACTCAAAAGTGTGAATGAGAACCAGAACCCAAAATTTTGAGGAAGTTAACCAACTAATTTATGGATAAACTGAGGTAAAATATTACAGAACAAGTAGAGAAACTAAGTTTACAAACCATGTGTATATATAAAATATGTTCTTTTGTGAATAATATCCATAATGATCCATCAACTTGGGGTACTTGCTGTACTACCAACAAACTTCTTGTATTATTATTATTGTTACTATTATTATTATTATCTTTATTATTATTATTGTTACTTTTTTTGTCAGCACTATTATCATCTTCATTATTATAAAAGGAAAGCCACCAGTGTCTTGGTGGTTTGTTTGCTGTGAAACCCACCTGATTATTCATTTTAGGAACATTATTATTGGAAATGGGCAAAAACCTTCCCTGTATTCCATCAGTTCTTGATTATAATTGGTTAATCTTCCTCTAGCTGGATTTTTGTAGTGTTTGCTGGTACCAGGGTGACAATTGTAACTTCTTTCAGGCTGTTTGCTAACTTGGTTGTTTTGTATTTTTCTATCGTTCTTTTCAAAGTTCTGCAAACAGGGAGAGAAAAAGCATTTGTTAATTTATAAAAAGTTGTGTAAACTTCAGCTATATCTCTGTGCACAAGAAAGGGTTGTAGCATTTGTTTCTAAAGCACAGTTGAGGTTTGGTTCTCACTGTTATCCAATGAGATCCAGCTCTTAAGTCTTGCCAGGATATAAGTTCTCGAATTTTCCAAAATTCAATCTCCTCTGTCTTGTTTCTCTCCCCTCATCCCCTCACCATCTGTGCTTCAATTGCCATACATCCACTGCCACAATCTCCATTGAACTGTCAACGTGCCTTGATTCTCCAAGTCAATCAACTGTGATGCAATTCTGCCCATCATCAAAATTATGTAAAGCCTTCCTATCTGTATTCTCTTTCCCCCCAACCCCCAAACCACAAACACAGACACACAATAAAAAAAAAAAAAAAAAAAAGAAAATTCTTGTCGCTTTCCTGGCCATTTTCAGTTGCAGTAGAAGACTCAGCAACAAAGTTCAATTTGACTCTGTTTCTACTTTCCTTACCGAGTCTCTCTCAAATGGGGGGTCTTTTTGAACAATTTTAGTGATTCTTCATGGAGATGAAGGATAGATTTTTTTGGTTTTAAATCAATTAGCTGGTATTCCATCAGCTTTCCTTAAGATCTCAAATTATAGCTGTCAGTTCCATTTGAGGTGGCTGTTAATGTATATGGTGATCGGTTGGGTGGTCGGAAATGTATATTAACGTGCTTTGTTCCATAACCTTCTGGAGGATAAAGGGAGAGGGAAATGCATAAATATGTCAAATTCTTTTACTTCTGATTTGTGCTTGAATTAAGTTTCCAAACATTTCATGATAGTGTCTTTATCAAGAAAAACCTGACTCATTCATTTTCATTTGGGAAACCAAAAGAAATTAACTTGGTTATCAAATAGGGCTATACTTATAATTAATGGAGAGATTGCTGATTTTGGAAGATTCGCTTTAACATGGTGTCCAGTGAATGTCTTCTATGCATTTGTGTTTGTACAATAGTTTTTAAAGGCGCATGCTTAGTTGTGACGTGCAGGTGGGCACAAGCTTAGTGCCTCGCATGGCCATTCACTCTGGCCTTTAACAAGGCGCATGCCTTTGTGTGCCTGGTGGATTTGGGCAAGATGAGAGCACGCTTGCTGAAGAGAAGGCCAATTTAGGATTGTAGACAGGTTTTAATCTTCTTTCTCTGCAAATACTGGTGTTTTAGAGTCAACCTGATCTAGTTATAGGCTTCTTTGAGCTATCAGATCTTATTCATATACTTATCCTTAAGCTCTGTCTGTTTTCCTGCCACCCTAGCTGTCGATTGTAAAGTCCCTTGCATTGAGGACATTTTTTGGGTTCTATATATTTCTATTAGGGCAGCCCCACATATAAGACTAGTTATGATGGCTTTATTTACGACGCCTTAGAAGCTGGAACCTTTATCTAATTTTACTTTGTCTTTTCTTTATTGACATTTTTCTTGATAGTAAAATGAACTTATATTAAAATATAGAGAGATACAAGGAGGTAGAGAAGAAGTCCTCATAAACACTAGAAAAATGACATAAATTTCTCGCCAATCTCTCTGGAGGTTCCCCAAAGGTAGACCTTTAAACAAACCTATTGTTTTTCAACGGAGTTTGTTACTTTTTGCCAAGTGCAGCTAGTGGTCAAGTAGTAATCCATAAATATACGTGCATTCCTTTCGACACAAATACACATCTTATTCTCCTTGCTCCCAGGACCCTGCAAACCGCAGGAAGAAGGTTACTTTTGTTGATATTTTTGAGATTTTGATTACTTGAGTTTGCTTTCTATATATTAAATTTGTTGCAAACTAAGTTCTGCTGTTATCTTTATATTTGTTTGTTTATGCTTTATAATTGCTGAAAATTATTGACATTATATGCATTTTTGCGCCTTATTTCGGTAAGGCACTGATTGCCTTCCGCATTGCACCTAAGCCCCAGGACAGCTTTTTGCACCTTTGTGCGCCTTGGGTACTTAACAACTATGGTTTGTAAACCTTCCCTGAAATGGTTGGCCATCTTATATTGTTCTGCATATTATTTTATGATCAATAACGTGGAGCCAAAGTTCCTTTAGATAATTTTGCATTGTTGTACTACACCTTTCAGTAGTTGATCATAAACATGATTTGTGAGTGGATATTTTATTTTCGTCATTGCATGTATTGATTCTAAATTTTGTGTTTGAAACTGAGGATTCTCCAGTGGCGCATTCCTTGAGGATGCTATGTTAGTTTCTTGCGGGCATTCATTCGGTGGTCTTATGCTGAGAAAGGTCATTGAAACGGTAAGTGGAACCAATGGTTGGTCTTTGCTTTCTTCTGTCTTTCTCTCTCTGGTGTTCTACATTGAAACCTAAAGCATCTGACAGTTGCACTTGAGTTCACGACCTAAAGTGAACTAGCAAAAATGGGAAGTGCTATAAGAAGTGTGGCTTATAATTAATTATTGATGTGTGTGTTGGCTGAAATTCTATTGAACTTCCATTTATCTTCTCAGCAGTAGGTAGCTAGGTGGCTTCGGAAGAATGCACCTTGCACGTAACTAAGTCAGAGGCATCCCTATGAAATCAAATATTCTTCCAGTTTCTTAGAAAAGGAGGGTCGACACTTTTTAACTTAATGTCTGGAAAGAAGTCCAATGGAGAAGCAACTGGTTTTCATTTACTTTGTGGTTGGCCATAAACCAAGTCAACACCCTAATACATGTATAGCGCCATCTGCCAAAATCATGGAGATCATGGACCATAAAAATCTGATAGAGACTTGGTACATTTTCTGTAGGCTTTCTGACCTGAGTCATTGTGTAGAGACAATGAGGCTTAGGAAAGATGCTTTTCTTTGTGTGAAGAATTACATTTTTAAGGGTGGAGTAAACTTTTCAAACCTTCCAAGTCTAAAAATTTGTTCTTTGTGATCTTCGTTCTGCAGAGTACGCAGAGTACTTCATTGAGGACAATGCCACAGACATCATGAAGAATGCTATAAAAAATGTAGTTATCACCCTTTGACCTAGTGGCTGTTCTATTTTCTTAGAACAAACCAAAGGAAATACCTGATCACTCATGTGAACCATAGGGTCTTGCATGCGGTTGTTTCTTTGTTAAGAAGGCCCTAGTGGCTTTGCAGTGCACCTAATGCGTAGGGATCTCGTAAACTAAGCGATATTGTGAATAGATGTTATTTTTTTGTGGGACAAAAAAAACAAGGTTTAGTGAAGGGAAACCAAGGAATACCCTTCAGTAAGTGCCAATTTAGTGAAGTATTTATTAATTTCAATGGTACAGAAGACTGTATTTTATGGATTCTGAAAAACTTGACTTGTAAGCATTTACTTACAACTCCAACCTATTGTTGAATGGATTAGGACTTAGATACTACTAAAATAAGCTCAAAACTCACCACAAACCTCCGGAAACTTTTAGAAAGTGCAATAATAGCATTTCATAGAACTTCCCTGATATATTGAATCACTAATATCTAATTCCAATTCTTGACCTACTCCACAATTGGTTCTCTACAGTTATCATTGGTTGGCACCAGGGTATATTCCCTGTATAGGTTAAAATCAGAAAAAGAAAGGTAATATGGCAGCAGTAGCTTCATAAAGACTTGAATGAAATAAACTAGTACCCAATGGAGAACTAAGATCTAGAGTGAAGTTTAAACTGAGAAACTGATATAAATGAACGTGATTTTATGTTTATTTGAATTTTGAAATATATTTATGATAAAGTTTCTAGCCAACTGCTGATTACAGTAATACATCATCTACTATTCCTACATAATGGTGTTTTGATCTCTTATTATTTTCCAAATAGCTACCGGAAATACGAATGGAGAAAACTGCATTAAACAATTCATTTACAAGAAATGTATGAGAATTGTAAGTGGATTGGAACTTTCTTTGAATGATCTCTCTGCTTCATAAATAATGGTCATTTCCTATTATAGATGGTCCAAAACTATGACCCTTAACAGCTGAAGCATTGGAATTTTAAAGGTTTGAGGCTTGTTTAGGGGTATGAAAAGTTTAGAAAGGTTCTCAAGGGTTAAATAATAAAAAATGTTTGCAATTACTTTCCCCCAAGTGGGAAACCTGAATTTTCTTCTAGAGATGCATCAGCATTCCAGATTGGGAGTGACCAGTTATTCATATGAAATAGCGAGTTCACAGATCAGTACTCCTAGTCCAGTAACTTCGGTCTGTTATTGATGGCAATTCTAGTGGCAGCTCCCTCTCTTTTGGTTGCTTTCTGTGTTTCCTTTGCTAGAGTTGGTCAAATTTTCCAAGACCCACCCGCTTAATAAACTGCAAAGTAAGTTACTTACGTCAATGCAAATGCATTGCTATAAGGTTATTTATATTTTACTGAAATGTATTCAAAGATCTCGCCACAGTTAAAAATTAAAAAGAAAGCAATAAGAGTACTGGGTGAATGTATGCATTCTGCCCTAGCGATCAGCGGATACACTGGTATCTTACCTCATTCGGTCAATAGCAGAGACCTATGATTCCTATTTTATTCAAATACCAGAACAATCTGCAATTTATATAATATTTTATGGTCTTTAAGTCACCTAGAGAACTAATTTTCTCTCAAAGCTTCTCTTTCACCATGGGGCCACAACTTTGCACCCTACTCTTATTTACGCGGCTTATGCCATTTGATAGCTTTGATGTTAAGGATGGGAGATAAACGAATCAGGTTGGACAGTAGGCGGCTAGGTGCTTCCTTTATTCTTCCATGACCTGTAAGAAGTATAGAATAGCCAAATTAGGAATATTATCTGTTCTAGCATACTGAGAAAGTTATCCATCTTAAATTTGGCCCAAATATTTCAAAGAGAAACATTTAAGTCCCCTCTGGTACAGTTCATTCCTCCTTCAATACGAGAGATTGATAATAAACTTGGATGCATAACTTGGTGTTGCATCTCTTATGTGGAAGTACAACTTACAGCTCTCGGCAATACCAGATTAAATTTTAGATGGTAATACGGAAATGGTTCCTCTCATGATGTTAATGTCCACGGGACATTCATAGAAGTATGATGACTCTGAGAAAGAGATTTTTCATTATACCTCTGTTAATGGAGCCTGCTTTTCCATCAATATGAAAGCGGCGGTGATGGTGTTTTAGAGATCCCTTGGACATTTATTAACAAAACAATCAATTTCAGCTAGAATTGAAACTTGGATAACTGGAATGGTTAGGCCTCTGGAGTTTCTTGAAACTTGGATAATTGGAATGGTTAAGTATCTGGAACTTCACTTTATTGAGGA
The DNA here is from genome assembly GCA_019321725.1 of Paulownia fortunei. Taxonomy (NCBI): domain Eukaryota; kingdom Viridiplantae; phylum Streptophyta; class Magnoliopsida; order Lamiales; family Paulowniaceae; genus Paulownia; species Paulownia fortunei. The sequence goes on along the minus strand of CM033121.1, from coordinate 10,328,775 downwards.
ACGAAATATGAGAACTCGTTAGCTGGAAAAAGAAGTAACTTGGAAGAACAGAAACCTAGGCACCAATTCTGTGACTATCCAACATGGGGATGAGCAGGGACAGCCTTGCCTAGACATTAATGAAAAAATGCACGCTATGGAAATTAAGTTCTACCTTGTTTTTTAATTCTTTGTGGGGGTACTTGTGACGTTCATTACCAAACCTTTTCTTGTCTCTAATCTGAAATCCTGGTTTTTTGGCACTGAACCTTCAATGTTTTGGCTGTTGACGATTCACAAAAGCACCTCAAGTACTGTTAGTTTCTCTAAAACGTGCTTTAATGCTTAAGGTGCTGTGGAAGGGCCTAACTAGACTGTAAAGTTTGAGGTGTGACCTTTTAAACCAATAAGTTCATTTGTTTCCAGTTATTTTCTTTTGGAAACAGCATTGTTAAAGTATTTGGCTTTTGCTTGTGAGAATTTATTATGTCTGTCTTATCATTTGTGCCATTACAGTCCAAATGTACGCTCTGCAATTCAGAAATTGAGGCTGGGTCTTTGATCCCTAATCACGGTAACGTCTGGTCATTTATGATGTGATCTCTCTCTCTCTCTCTCTCTCTCTCTCTCTCTCTCTCTCTCTCTCACACACACACACACACACACACACACACACAGACAAACAGTCTAGCATGTCTCTGAACCTTTTCTATCTTTAGCCTGTTCATGTTCTTTGTTGCTCATGATGGTGATCTCTTACTGATATATACAGCTTTGAGAGCTGCAGCTCTAGCAGTGAAGCAAGAGGATGATCGCAGATTATTTCATAATGCAGCTCTCCGGAAACGCAGGAAGGAAGCAAGTGAGCACAGGGTAAATTTTAATTGCTTGCCTGCTTGCAATAACTTAGTCTATGTGCAAATGCTGAAAACTAGTACTCACGTATAAGGCAATCTAACCAAAATAACTTCTAGTTGAAGCATGAGTACTATATGGTACCATTGTGCTAATGTGTGTGGGTCTGTTTGTTATAACATATAAATCTGCTACTTTTATATTGGGTTAATTATGCATACTTCCACTCTGAAATAGCTATATTATTAATCCCTTCCCTCTTTGTAATTCCCCTCTTTCATAATTACAAAAACCTTCCATCTAACTAAGTTCGCATTGTTAAACAACCCAAGCGGAAGTCATAAATTGATCATTTTGTTATTCACTGAAAAAATAAAGAAAAATAGTCAAATTATCAGTTCATTAAACGAGTGTTCCCCCAAGGTGTCTTTGTCATATTTGTAATTGCAGAGGGGTGTATTTGCAATATTGAGGGTGTGTTTGCAATATTTCTACAGTTGAAGGGATGTCTTTGTAATATATATTCATGATAAGAATTTAATTTTCCTAAGTATCTTAACTATAAATGTTATATTCCCCACCCCCCCTCTCCAACCCCAATATATGGATCTTGGAATTGGGTACTTGGGATCGCAGTTTTTGTTGTTTGGACTCAATTTGAAGGGCCCCAATCGATGAACCCTAAGTCAACACTAATTTCCCCCTCGCTGATCCTCTCTCTTTCCCACCCGCTCACTCCCATCATCGCCTTGTGCCTCCCTCTTCTTTCCCACCTGTCCAGTCCTGTATCCCCTTCCCCCTCTGACCCTATCATCACCACCTCTCCCCATTTCATCCTCCTTCCCAACTCACACCCTCTCCTCCTCCCTCCCCATCGCCAGCCCCTCCCTCCCTTACCTTCCTCATTGCTACCTTCTAGAAGAGAAGAAAAGTAATACCCGGAAAAGACGAAAGAAATGAGAAAAAAATAAATCAGAAAAGAAAAAAAATGAGAGGAAAAGAAAAGCAAAACAGAGAGAATTTTTAATTTTTTTTCTGCATAAACTTAAATCTAATATTATGTTGAATTAAATATAGTGAAATATATTTTTTATTAAATTAGACCAGTCAACAATTTTGTGTCGACATATTTTATATTATTCTTAAATTAGATATACTTTTTGCTCATAATAAATTTGAAAAAATTATTTTCAAATTTGCTATAAACATAAATTCTTGTGTTACTTATAAACATGAACTAAAGATACTTTGAAGAGAAACCTTTAGAAAAAGGAATTTTTTAATATGGTGAGTGATTTATTAGATTTTGCACCCTCTAAATTTTCTTAGTTTATAATATAATCTTACAACATTAGAAGCAAGCCATTTTTCTTGGACAAATGCAATAATAGTTGTTAGCATGCCATATATGGGATGACAAAAAACAACCACTAACGCCTAACTATTTTGGCCTCAAATGGCAATGTCAGTGAAAAAGATAGTGAACTTTTTGTTTTGCCCCTGACCTAATTGCATCATATTTTATTGCCAAAAATACCTTTGATAACATTTGAAACTTAGATGGGGTGTGAAAGTAATAAATATATACATCAGACGGGTAAATTGTAATGAAACACTGTTCAAGAAATATAGCCAGGTAAAATGTAATGAAACACTGTTTGAGAAATATAGCCATTGAATGAAAAAAAATAGAGCATTTTCCGTCCAAAACCCTGACAAAGGGGGAAGTTGGGTAAATGTGGTGTACTCATAGGAGATTTTTGTAATTAAGAGAGTTTGTAATTTAGTTATTTCAAATGAGAGGTAGATATAATTATCCTATTACCTTTTTTTTTTTTTTTTTTGGGGGGGGGGGGGGTGGTATTCTTATCACAGATGGTGCTGATACTGATATATCTTTTGGATGCAACTTTCATCATACAACTCTAATAGTTTGCTTGATGAAACTGGGCATTAAATTGATGTAGTGCAGAGTTGATGTTGTTAGACGTAGACTTTTTTCATTGTTAAAAGTTCGAGAAACCATGACTAATTTGTGGTTGAGTACAGAGTGGAATCTGCTCATGTCCATTATAGAGCTGAGTAGGTTTCTTTGGAAGATTTCCACAAGCTATTGTACATTCTTTTGAGAATCTTCTTGTCTATATCTTTTTTGACATATCTTGATGTAAATTTCTTGGGTTATAAAATTGACCTTACCCTACCCTACCCTACCCCACCCCTCCCCCACAACAAAACAAAAAACAAAAAACAAAAAACAAAAAAGAAGAAGAAAGATTGCAGAAGTATGCTTTGCATATTTAATGCTCTTTTTTTCAACTCTTCAGGAAAATGGTGATATTACTCCAGAAAATGGTTCACATAGAGGTGTACAATACCCTTTCTCAGTTAATGAGAAGGTTGTTATCAAGGTAAATTATTCCCTATCAGCTTGCCATGATTTTTGTCTCATTTGCAAACATCCTGTTGAAGGAAACATACCATGCAGGGTAACAGGCGAACGCCTGATAAGTTTGTCGGCAAGGAAGCAGTGATTACGTCACAGTGTCTGAATGGCTGGTTAGTTGCATAAACATAACCCCTATGAATGAGGTTCATTTATATTTCAATTTAGAAGGTTTGTGTTTTCAAGTACTTAGCAAGGACCCATATCAATTGTATACAGTTTTGCTGATTCGCTAAAAATTGTATGCTGATATGCTACTGCCTTTCATGCAGGTATTTGCTTAATATTATTGAGAGTGGAGAAAATGTTCGGTTACAATATCGTTCCTTGAGAAAAATTCCAAGTTCCCATGATTCAGAGGACAGATGCGCATCGCAACCAGTTCAGAATAGCAGCTGATAGGCCTATAGTTAATTTTGGTATATAACTTGTGGGAATGTGCCCCGGTAATCTTCTGAACGGAGGAAGATATGATACATAGTCATTATTTGATTGAATGTTGTTAGCATAGAATTAGGGATAGAAAAGAGGAGAAGTCTTTTAGTTTCGAGTAGTTCCATGTATCAATTTTCTTTTTATTTTCTGAAGAGAAAGTGGAGAAATGTGAAAGTCCACCTTCTTAGTGGAAAAATGATCTCAAAATTGAACATTGGTGCCGAAGATTGGTGATAACATGTCGTTTATATTTGATGATATAAATGAGAGGATGTCTATTTTTTTTTTGTTCTTTGGGTGAAAATATATTATTATTTATGGCTGATGATAATGCCAGAGCAATTTCACATTGCAATAGCAAATCCTCATGAATTGTCAATTTTGCTCTTGGCCCCATCACCTTTCTCTGCCACTGCACTTTGAGATCGCCTTGATCTTAAAATCTGATAAAGCCTCATTATTCATTGTTGTTCATTTGATGGCTGATTGTATGAATCATGAAATGGAATATCCAGAAAAAAAAAAACCAACAACAATAATTAGGATTGGTCAATTTGTCGACTAATCTGTCACAATTAATTTGTTGGAACTGAATTATGAGTTGGTCCTAAAACCACCTGCAGTAATTTCCGGCGGTATGCCATTGGAATATTGATGAATGATGAGCTATTGCGTGGCCTGGATGAGCGTTTGTTAAATTTCTGATGAAACATAGCCCAAACCTCAAAGACCAAAGTTACAATTTAAGACAAAATGTGAAAACAAAGTAAATGGTGATTTCTTTTAAGCTTTTGTTACACGCCTATGAATCTTCTTCATCTTGCTTCTTGATGTTGTTTATTGTTAAGTTTTTTTTTTTTTTTTCCAATTTTTTATGTAAGTTGTAGCCCTGTTACGCTCATGTATCCCAAATTATGATAATAAACGTTTGCTTTTGATTTGGGAATATTGAAGGTTAAAGGTTGAAGTGGGTCTTGCAAGAAGCGAAGACAAAGACAAAGAGGATGTACTGAATACAGAGGATTGGTTTTTGTGTGGAGAGGAAAATTTATAACGATTTATCTTACTAAAACAATAAATTTGTAACATAAATTAATAGGGTAATTGACATTTAAGGAAGTTTGCTCTGGAAATATGAAACTTGCTCTGGCATTATCACCAGCCATACTGAGGAATGAGTAGTCTATGGCTGTAATAACTATAGAAAGCAGCCATAAAAGAAAGACAACACATAAATCCAATTGCAAATTAAATGGGATATCTTCATTGCATCAAGATGTGATGCAATCCAAAATAGATTCTCAAGTGTCTCTATATGATATTTTGTCTGACAAACTATTCTGATACCATTTGTTACTCTCAAACCAGTCGGACATAAGAATTGACTCCAAACAAACACACCGTGTACTCTCAACCACTCCTCCATAGGCAAATCTAATGATTGTATACAAATATTCTTTCCTATTTCATGTTAAGGTATCACAAAATTACCAAGTTATGTGGAAGATCCTAGGGAATCATTGTGTTACATGTTATTAATTTCAGATGCTCTTTATCATTTGAGCCATGAATGGAGATATTGGATATTATGCATGTTACTGTTTATATAATTGTGTGGGGTGAGTTTACCATGAGTCATATAACAGGGGCATAAACTTCATATTTTGGACATATTAGACAACCACAATTTCTTATATGGCCACAGAATTTATCATGGCTATTATGATTTGAAGTGGCATCCAAAAACATTTACAAACAGAATTACAATTTTCGACTCGAAGCTCACTCTAGAAAAATACATTCATCTGGACAGGAACAAGGATTTTGTTTTCAGAAAACAAAAGTAACAAATCAAAGCAACAAAGTATGTGTAAAGAACATTGGTCAGCACAATCTGGGCAGGGGTCTATTATGTTGAGGGGCAAGCTTTACCATTCTTGCCATCTGACCCTTCATTTCTCTGCACACTTTCTCCAGTTCCACCACCCTCCACTGCATCCTCTCCAAGTTTACTTTCATGTCTTCCTTGTCTTCAGTTGAGCTCTCCATCTCCAATTTATTACTATTGTCGTCGTTTTTGTACAACACCAATTGATAACTGTTGCTGTTTGTAAAGCACTTACTGTTGCTGCTTAGGCCTGAATCATCATAATCTTCATTCACAAAATCTGCCATTTGTATGCTGGAATGCTGAGAAGCCAGCGCTTGAACCGTGATTCTTGGAGGTATTCGGGGGTTCTTTGCTAGGTCTTTGCAGGCTTCCAGGCTTAGCTTTTCATAGTTCAGGCATCTGCACAATCTTGATCGCTCCTCCAAGGAAAGAGCTGGATGAGACTGCAAAGGATGAAGATCAAATTTCAAGTTTTTCTTAGACCTGAAGGCATAAAAAAACTCTTCTTTTTTTTGCTAATTTTTTGGCTCATATTAAATGAGATCACTACTCACTTGAGCAGCTTGGAGAAGACGAGTAAGCAAATTGCCAGTTAAACATGCACTCCATCAATCATACTCATAGAAACATTCAATAAATATAAAAATGATATTTACATTGTCTTTACCCATGGAAAAACCAGTGAAGTTTGTAATTTTGTGTCTTATACCTACCCCTCACGGCATCCTAATGAAGTTTCAAGCATCTATACAAAGATATAAAATATAGTATGTATATTAATGAGCAAGAAATTAGACTAGAAAACTGCGTTTAAATCCTGTGACAATATAACTAATTCTATCTCATAACTCAAAATTAATTCTCTGTTTGTATCCAAAATTCAGGCAGTGAGCTTGACATGAGCAGTAATTTAAGCCAATAATACTATAATACTAGCTTTTGCTTGTAAACATATGCAGTATCATTGTTGACCATTACTTTATTAACTTGTTGGCATTTTTTAATTAGACGACGACAAGTTATCAACATCACTAATGGAATATTATGGCTCTTGTTTTGTATAGATAATGACAATTAGTACCTGTCTTAACAATTGTAGGATTCACAAAACTATAAGCACAAGACACAAGAAGAAAGGACAACTATGCTGCAGGAATATACATGCAAAATACATCCTGGCAAAGAATAATTAGCATTATTTTTAGGCTTGGACACTGTATCAAGAGGCAATTCTCTCCACTTAATGAAAGCTTAATGCTTAATTACTGGTAATAAAGAAATTAAGGTGTCTTAAAACTCTTTTTTAGCTTCAAATGCGCTTAGAAGGAGTGAGAAAAAATACTGGCAGAGTTTTGGGAACCTTAACCATTCATTTGAAATTATTGATGAAAATCAAGCAAAATTCCAAGTCAAGAAACAGGTCTCTAAAATTGTCTTCTGTATCAATTCTATGCATTTGTTTTTCTCCCCCCACCCCCCAATCCCACACCATAAATGCATTATCTCCATAGCATGAATTGAAGATAACATTGACAAGAAAAGTAGAAGAAGAAAACGTGATCACCTGAAGATAGATGTCAATCACTCTATAGACTTGATCAAAAGAATCCCTTGCACAGTCGGGTAAACTCTCTGCAACTCCAAGAAACTTTGAGATTTTGAGGTTGGGGTCAGGGCCAATCTCTCCCAGATACATATCAATCAGTTCCCCAACTTTTTTCATCTTGTCCAAGGACACCTTATCATAGTAATGAACAAATAATCTGATCAATCTGAGCACAAGATTTACATCATAGACCCCTCCGTTACCCCCTCCCGACACCAACAAGTCGTCGAGCGTTGCCTGATCAAGCATCCCTCCAATCAGCCTCTCCAACGCAGCACGGCACTCTCTGCTAAGCCCAAAACCAGAAACAATTCTCAGCACCGAAAACAGCCCTCTGCAAGAAAATGCAGTCTTTCCCATCAAAACCACCCCATGAACTGCAGTATCCGCCAGGCCTCCGTAGTCTGTTGAAACATGCCTTGCGCTGCTGCCATTGGAATGGAGGGCAGTTTTGAGATAATGCAGGAGAAATCTTGTGAGTACTAAATTGTTATTGTCACTCCCATAAGAGCCTAATGCCCTGAGGAACTGCTCTATAATCCTTGGACTTAAAATGGTCAAATCTTGAAACCACCAAGCCCAAGATTTTCTTGATGAGGAGCCATTACATACTGCCGGTGAGCTCAAACTACGAGCAGTTTCAGGAGAAGACGACGACGAAGACGAAGAAACAGAGAGAAAATTCACATCGGAATTCTGTGCAATCTTGGCAAGAAGAGAACACAAGAGCTTATGAATAAGGCCACAGGACTCTGCATAACAGAAGAAAGGCTCACAGTTCTTGAGGCAGGTGAGGACTTCATTCCAGGACCAGTAGAAAATCCCTTCAAGAAACACCTCAGTCTGATGCAAAAGATTGATGCGGGATACCTTTTCAGTCATTCCGAGAAACACTGCGGAGCAATGGAGGAGGGAAACATTGGAAACTGCAATAGAAATGCTGCCATTGTTGTAACAGAATCTTGAAACCAGTTCAAACCCGTCAGGGCCTCCTGGAAAATCATCAATCTCAATCCCTGAACTCCTGATCTGAGTTCTTCGCTTTTCTTGCTTGATTATCTTTCTCAACTTCCCTGAATACTTCGAGAGGATTCTCTGCAGTCCAGAAACCAAGAAAGACTTTATCAACTGGTTTGAATTGAACCCAATTCTTGGATGGATATATATAGATATATATGTATAGCATGAACAGAGATAGCATTATCATTACCTCAGAGAGGAAGAATGTGTGTTGGCCATTGATGTGAATTTGCAGATCGCACGTTTCTGACATGGTGGGATGCTTTGCATTGAATGAAACCACTGGTTTCCAAGTAATAAAAGGTGAGCATATATATATATATCTGTGGCAAGTTTATATAAGTACAAAGGGTCTGAATTATATACATGTGTGTGATGTGATTGATGTGTTCAACACTGATTTTTCTGCAGCATCACGAGTGAATTAAGCTGTATGTATGGTATAAATATAGAAATTGATGCATACGACAATGTTGATGTTATTTTCTGCTGGGCCTATCATTTGAGATTTTGAGTTATAATTTTTAGTTTGATATTTCAAGTATATAATTCAAGTTAAATATATATTTAAAAATATATTATAAATATTATAATATATTTTTATAATATAAAATATAAGATTAAATGTTAAATTGGAATAACTGCTTTTTTACTCGAGTTTTGTGAAAAAATCCTTTAAGATAGGGATGATTTTCTCGTTCAAATTTGGGCTTAATTTGTAAATCAACTGGAGAACAAATTACCGTCAAACTAAGGGTGAACAGAATAGCTGGTTTACACCAAGTACTAGATTGCAGTTGAAAAAATTATAAAACAAATATATATTGTATATGTTTCTATTATTATCTTTACAAAATTAGTGGCACTACTTCATTATTTTAAATGATAGAGTATTTATTAAAAAAAATCATTTTAGAAATTGAAATTCTATTTTGATACATCCTAAAAAAGAAAATAACAATAAACTTAAACAGATAAAGTATATTTGCTTATATATATATATATATATATGAAAATGGAATATTATTTTGGTACACCCAAATAAAAAATAGTAGTAAAAAACATTGACAGAGTAAGATTATATACATATATATTGTATATGTACAGTTTATATCTTGTATTCTAATTTTAATAGCCCTTCCATACTTAATGGAGTACATTTTTTTTGTTACATTCTTAATAATTACAGTTTGGTTAATAAAAGCATACTAAAAAAATTTAGGTGGCTAAGTGCTTAGGTAAATTCATAAAACAAAAAAGAAGGTAACTTAAATTGCAGCTATTAACCTTAGCCATCTATGTAGTTTATACATTTCATTTTCTTTTCAATTTTGTTCACATAAGATTGACAAAAATAGAATAGTTCTTTAACTTAATTATCTTTATACTAAATGAAATAATTGTTTTCCATTCTATGGCATGAATATTTTAGGCGCCAATTTCTAATATTTTCAAGAGTAGGGATTCATATTTAATCATTATTTCCAACCCCTATTTATGTGCCACAATTTAGAATTCTCAACAGAACCCTCTTCACAAATATTGGAATTGATAATTGATAATTGATAATTGATAAAAAAAAATAATAATATATAAATAAAATATAGAAATACTGACATACTTGTTCCCTTTTTTTTCTCAATTGCATTAGTAGTATAAGATTTCATGTTGGTACAATGTATACAAAAGAAAATGTTGAGAAATTTGTCTCATTTATAAGACAGTCTGCAAGTCAAGAAGCTAAGCCCCTGTATTGCTATTCCCTTTTGTCACTTTGTTCATTTGCTTTGTATCTATGTGGAAACCACTTTTTGAACATGTGAAACTAGGGGCCCCCATTAAACTTTCTTTTGGATTGCCCATTGAGTTCTATTTCCAACTTTAAGTTAATTTTTTTATTTATTATTATTATTCTTAGAATGAATGTAGATTTGATTCACATCATTCTTTGGATTAATAGAAATTAAATATATATATCATTTCACTTTTAGTTAGTGTTCCCTTAACTCCATTACCAATTATTTAGGTTTATCCGAATATGAAGATTTAGTCTTGAAAATACTACAATCCATTTTGGAGATTTTCAATAGTTGTTCTTTGTAGGGTTGAAAAATAAATTAAATTATTTTATACTCGACTTTGATTCGAGATCGATATCTAATATTTAGTTTGAGTTCAATTTGTTAAACATAACAAGCTAAACTTAAATATTTTTTCATTTAGTAAGATTTGAATATCGATTTGAATTCGACTCGATTAGTAAAAAAAGATCAAGTTACTTGAACTCGATTCGTATTCGATTTAATTAAAGTATGTTCAAGGTTAATTCGATTAATAATCAAATTAAGTTCAAATATAATTTTTAAAGTTTGATAAAAATCCAAACAAATTTAATATGTTCGACTTGACTCAATTTATTTACAAGCTCGTTACTAATAGTAGTAGTCTATGAGAAGTAGGTGATTGATGATTCTCATTTCCCTGTACTTCATTTGCTTCACTTATTCCTGCAAAACAAGGTATTCTAACAAAAATAGATACCTAGAAGACACACCAATTGAACCATGTACGTCCAAATATTTTGGATATGAATTTTTACTTAATTTATATTCATTAATTTCACTCTTACCATATTTATTAGTAACGTGTAACTCGGTAAATTATAGTGTAAAAATAACAAATTGTTGCTGCAATGTATTAGTTGTTGGGGGTGATAAAATCTTGTTCAGGCTAACTTGAGCTCGAAGCTAAAACTGAGACTAAAATCATTTTAAAAGCATATATTAAATTTGTTGGGACGATCCTAATTAAAATTCTTCAATGTTACAAACAAAAATATATAAGAAAAATGAATTAATATTTCTATTAAAATCTATGTTATTAAAGTTTCATACTATTCCAACTTAGCCATGCTCTAATTGAATGGAAGGTTCCCTCACTAATAGTGGGCTACGCAAGCAATCAATTATTGGAATCTTTCTTTTTCTTATACTTGTCTTGTCTTTGAAAAATCCAACAACGTTGTTTTCTGTTTTTCGTCCTTCAATTTTGAGGGGTGTTAACATTCATCAACTAAAAGGATTCCTTTTTAATTTCAATTCGCTTTTGCAGTTTTGCATACTAGGTATGTTCCATGGACACGAGTACGATAAAATAGAAAGATACATACGATATGAATATAAAAAGATAAAAAAAGAAAAAATAAAATAAAATAAAATTGGACAACATGATTAGAACACATCTATATAAATATTTGAAAAATTAATACTATAATCTTATAGTAATTCAACTAATGGAATTATAGCATGTTAGTGTAATAATATATGAAATTAAACATTAGGTGTGTAACAAATATATAGTATCAGATTATATCATTAGGTATATAACTTATTTAATAAATAATTTTTTTTAGCATTTATACAAATTCAATTGTGTTTAGTTATTGTTGGGCATGACTAGTTTTTATTTTTTATATTTTTAAATATTGTGGGCACAGTTATTTGTCACTTATCCAATTAGTGTCGACATGGGTGTCTATGTGTTTAAAAGTGTCCATTATAGGAAACCTAACATCATAGAATAACTTTATTTCATTAAATAATTTCAAAACCAAATTATCAAAGTCATTAATAAGTACCTTCTGTTTTAACATTGGAATGTTTAAACTAAATGTATAATGAATATTCCGAAAAGTGTATTCTTTCAGACACACTTATAGAGTGGCCCATTACTTTTCATTAACTAATTATTGATCAACAAGAAATTGATCAAAATACCAATCATTTCTCTTGTTAATCATTTATAGACAATGTTTTCTTTTTCTTTTTTCAGGGTTCTATCTGGATCTTGGATTTTAGTAACGAAAAAAATAAAAAAATGTATATATATTTATTAGAAACAAGATCTAAATTATATTATTTAAGTTATTTTTTCCTTATTCACTGAAATTGAAGATCCAAAAAGACGAAATTAACCCGCAATTCTGCATTGGAAGTTGGAACAACTAACCAACTCTGCATTGGAAGATAGAACATCCCCGTGTGTTTGGGCCAAGACTAAGAATTTGGGCTGTTTAAAGAGACGAGACATTGTTTCATTAGGACTTCAGAGGCCCATTAAAGCCCACTTGACGAACATTGATGCAGCCCATGCGCAATTCTGGCCATTCCATTTTTCCAATTGCATTATTTTAAGCTCAACTATCCCAGTCATGCACGTCAAATAAACCACACACGATACATATATGGATATTTGCAGTTTCATTACAACTTTTCAAGTGTATCTTTTTGACATATATATGAGGTGAATCTTGTGACATTCATTGGATTCTAAGTTCTTGGAATTGATTTCTGAAAGTTGAATTCCAACGAGCAAGCACTTCTTACAGAGCCAAACCACCCGAAGTCGATGAGAATGATCCTGTAAGGAAATAGTTGTCATAAATCATTGAGATGCATGAATTTTCTCCAAGAGCAATGCACGTATATTCGCCTCCAATCAAAAGTAGAGATAATACAATTACAGAGTTTACTAGTGACTAGTTTCTGCATAGGAAACCTCAAAAATCAACAGGATCTCGCCACAAGATTGTTCGAGCTAAAAGAGTAGAACCTGATATCAGCTGACTTGATATAAATTTCAACTAGTTCAATTTATTTGTCATAATGTCTCAAGTATTACCTATCTTGTAGGAGAATGCATCCATCCAATACAGCTCCTGTCTCGATTGCAGTCCTGCCACAGCCTTACTCTTTACCTCCATGTTCATCTTATATCGTCGTCTCATTTACCTCATTTTCCTCTCCACGTTGTGTCTCCTTCCTACATCTCAACTTATAATATACAATTAATGTAGGTGAAAGCCATGGTTTGATCTGAATCCTGCTTTTGAAGTCTTTACATCACATGCTGTCCTCCCTGCAGTGCTGCCTATCATTTTCATTATCTAACCTGCCTTTGTGGTGAAGAAGCCTCTTGGAGACGCAGGTCAAGTTAATGTCCTTGAAGATTTAGGGATGACATCCAATGTAGCAGTAATCAAGGAGCTCTCTTGAAGGGGCCTTTATCCTGTTCGGGAGGTGTGCGTATCTGAATCAGAATCTTGCCTTTGACCAAGATGTCTTCCCCTAATCCTGAACATCCATACAATCCAATGTCGTCAGTGTCAAGACTGTTGTTTGAGGAGATTGGACACATGGCTCCAATAAAAGCCAGTAACATATAGTACCAATATGTACCAAAAATTCAAACAAAAAAGAAAAGAGGCAGGCACGTAAGATTAGCAATCTGGGAACTGTAACTAACAAGCATGATTCACCATGGGAGACACGATAAAACTCCTCTGACTTAAAGAATTCTGATAGGCAATCTATGCAACTCATCGGAGAAGACTGCATCAGCAGCAGAGCAGGTATATATCTTTACCTAATGGTACAAAGTGTGGTTTGAATGATCAACCTCGTCTTCGAGATAAAGATGTAGGGCAGCCACTTCAACTCTAAAATTTTCAACTACTTACAACATACAAAGAAAATTCAGATGCATTTGAATAGAAAGCCATAAAATCAGTACGGGTGATTTAAAATGATTCTTCTACAACACCATATAGTAATCATTAATATATTTACAGGTTAACAGAGCAGGAATAACCAAGTAAAAATAGGATATAATCAGAAGAAGTTAAAATGACCATTACATGTAGATAGCAAATGAAAAACTCTTGCAACTTTGGAGTTGCAGTAAATTAACAAGCCACCAGAACAAATGAAAAGCACCATGAAAAACAAATATATAAAAGTACATAGAAAAAGAAAGATTTTATACCTGTTCCAAACTTCAAGCATAATACTGGCTTATTCTTTGAGGTAAACAAGAATATAAGAATTTGAAGTTCTAAAGTTCCAAGGCAGCATCATCAAAAACCACTTGTGGGGTATAAGGCAAGCTTCATTCCAAAAATAAAGCTTCCAAATAGTCATCAACATAAGCTAAACATGGCCAATGATCAGTTCTAATCCGAACCAGAGTTGAAAAATCACGAAGCTCCATTTGAAAAAGAAGATGGAATCTTGGTGGAAGAAATATCAAAATGTGAAAGTAGCCAATATGTTTCCGACTAGTTGGGATTTGAACCCCTCCCTCATCTTCATCACCAAAGTACTTGAGATAAAGTGGCCCCCCGAACTAGTTGGTGAACAAGTTACATCGAATGAAGAATCTGAACTGAAATCCTTCCACAGAATGTCCTTGATCACACCCCCAGCTTTGACCATATCAACAAGTGGTTCACCAATAACACAAACAACAAAAGGTGCCAGGTGACGTTCAACAGCTTGAACCAAAGATGTCACAGGAACTTCAAGAAGTTTTACAGACCGAGTCCCACTTATTGCAGCAACTCCTTTTCCTCCTTTCAAAACAAAGGTTTCTCTGCCAGTGCTAGATGATGTCTCGCAGGCCTCCCATAATGCATTGAATAGGTCCACATAATAACTAGGTACAGCATCTTCAGCTATGTCATCTGGAAGGATAGCTCTGAGAAACATATCCTCAATCCCAACTGAGATACTATGAAGCTGTCCCCGAATTATCTGACCATTGTCTGCATTAGTTTCAATGAAAATGTCAACCAGACCAGGCATTGGTTCTCGTGGCTCCAATTCTATACATACTGGAGCTTCGAAGTTTTCTTCTTCTACATGACCATTCTCCACCGGAACAATAGCTAATGAATCAGTTTGGCTCAAAGGTTTGTCATTTTTAGGAGGTGAGCCAAGAAGGAAAGGAATATGAAATGACGAAATAGGGCCATATGGTGCAGAAGAAGTGAATTTAAGAACCGCAGCGTACAGGGCAGGAAGTTTGTCCACTTCATCCAACACATTAGCTGCTGTATTGACTTCCCATATACCACTGAATGGCTCTGAGTCAAATCTCAAACTGCAGGAAATCTTAATCTTGATCCCTGGCATATGTCTATAATCAGGAATAAATGAAAAATGCCTTCTCAGTTCCCTGACAATCTCTGAAATTTTTGCATCCATAACACGTAGAGGCTCTTTTTTTTGTTGATGAAGCATTTCACTTTCTGAGATAATATCACCACTCATAGTTATGTCAGAGTCCCTTTCCTCACTGGTTGGTTCATTGTCCCTGATGCCTTCAAAGAAACCAGGTTTGGCAGGATTGATGCCAAAATTTGGCAGAGACAGGGACCATGACTGCTTTACCAATAAAGGCATCACACGTTCAATATGGATATAAGAAGCGATACTGCTAGATCTCTTAAGGTCAGGAAAAGATTGAGGAGACTGGAGATTAAAGAATGAGCCAGAATGAGTAGATGGAGATATCCCAGGCAAATTTCCCCCCATGTTCAGTATGTGTTTGAGCTTCTTTCCTGGTATACAAACAAGCATTCGCAGGTAAAATCTGCAATAAACCAACTTCAATGAGATAATATTTCATTGTGCTGATATGATGGGCAAAAATAGAGCACCTGGGATGCTAACTGTTCAACATTTTTCCAAGAAGTAAAGCTTTAACCATGTTAACCATATTTCAATGTTCTTCATTAAATTAAGAGGTTTATAAATTGTATTAAATAAAGGTGGTGGGGTAGGGGGACGGAATCTGATGTGTACCTTGCATTATCACGAACCTCCAAATCAGGAAAACAAAGACAAGTAGATGCAAGAAGATGAGATAATGCAGTAAATAAGCTAGAGCTGCGGTGGTGGATCAGCATTGTTCGGCAAATGCCAAGAATTTTACTGCCATGACGCCAAGATTTCAACCCTGTATCAGGGCCATGTTTCTCTACAAGGAAAATCGTGAACCTCATCAGGAGTTTTAACAGCCCACTAGGTGAAACTTTATCATTTTCAGAAATTCTCTCAAATATGGGGAAGTAAGATCCCAGGCTGTAGTCTTTTTTGAGTTTTGGGAGCAGATGCTTATCTAGTGTTTCAAGAAGATGCTCTCCCAACCAGCGGTGTTTGCGGCATCCCAACAAGCGATCGATGCATGCAACAATTACTGGAACTAATCCCTTAAATTCTGAAGTTGAGTCCACCAGCATCTTCTGCACATTAAAAGGTTAATGTCAATATACTGCAGATTCATGATACAAATATAAACAGAGCACTCATGAAAAACTTCACCTATACTTGCCAGTAGTAAAAATACCAAAATTTTTGGTCAAATGCATGAAGGCTAAAAATATCGGAGTTGCCAAAACTTTCAATATTAACATCCATTGAGAGAGGTCAATTCTTCTACCCAAGTGAACATGTAGAGAACTATTAGTTTTGGTTTCTTAGACATGTTTTCATTGTTGTTTCAATGTTTAGCAAGTAAAATAAACGCTTGAAAGTTCCAAAAACATTCTGAAATCCACTACAAGCATATAAAAGCATTGTTATATAGTATTTAATTCCAAAACTTCTATAGTCAGGCTAATGTATAGCTTAGAAGTCCCAAATGAATACTTAGTGAGAACTAAGGTCTCAATCTACAATTCTGATTGTTATGCAGATGATTCAGTTACATAACAGCCACGGACGACTGCCTGTTAGCGCATTTTATCGAAGAGAGTTTTTTCATTTCTTTCCATAATACATACTTACTCTGTCCCAAAACTTCAAGTCCAGTTTGACTCGGCACAGAATTTTAAATGACAATTGAAAAAGTGTAATTTTGTGTACTTTTACACTATTGCCCTTGCCCTTAACCTTAAAAGTAATGGTTGAGATTAGTGATGTCAAATCATTACTTTAATTCAGATGATAGTTTTCATAAATAAAAAATTCCATTTTAGGAAATGGAATCTTATTTAGTGACATCTTAAGATGGAAGTGAGATATAAATTTGGGACAGAGGGATATACAGATATCCCAGAGGATTGAATAGGAGAAAAATTATGATAACAGGAAGAATTTGCAGAAGAAAAGATGAAACTAAAGGAGAAAAGAAAGAAAATAAAGGAAAGAAAGAAAGGAAATTTGGCTGGAGAATGCAAAATATAATGAATACTAAGGGGGTTATTACAGAAAGAAAGCTAGGAAGAAGGATTGAGGCAGCATTCCTTCCATGGCAATTTAAACAGGTAGAGGAGGCTTGTGCACATTGCAGCTCTTCGTTATGCTCCAGAAGCTGTGCCGTTGACACAAACTTGAGGGTGCATTATAGGGTGATGGTGACGAGAAGGTAAATCCTGGTGCAGAGACTATTTAACATGGAGGTGATCTTTGATTATTTTAGGTACATAGGTCAGTGTATGTGTGGTGCGTGTGTCAGAGAGAGAGAGAGAGAGAGAGAGAAGTTAGAGGTGTGCATATGCATCGCCATGGAGACTAAATACATGAATGTGAAGTGAAATATATGCATATAAATGTGTGAGTGGTTGGAGTTGAGGACAATAGTGAATAATCCTTGCCTGCCAGGAAGAAGAAAGGAAATGGAGAAAAGAAAAGAAATAGAGAAGGATTGCAAGGAGAAGAAGGGAAGCAACAAATAGGGGAGAAGACAAGCAGAAAGGCTCTGTAGTTGGAGCTGCCATACTTTGACCAAGTTTTGTATACTGGCTTGAACTCAATCCACAGTTTGGACGAGAGTTCTATAACTATTTCAATAAACTTTAAATTTGATGTTAATAATATCCTCACAAACTTGAAGAGTGAATGACAAATCATTCTTGGGGATACTACTAAAATAATTTGGCACTAAAGATAGGAAATTTACAGAATTTCAACATGCTTCTTAAGAAAATATCAATTTCTCTATATGCATGCAAATTAATGAGTAACTATTATTTTAAAAATAACACAGCTTAACTTATATATGCATGACAAAACTGCATTTCCACTGAGAGATTGCACAAACTTTCTGTTTTGTAGCTATTAAGAAGTGATTTAAAATTAAGTTTACCCATGTTCGTCTAATAACTAAAAGAATTAGACGAACAAATGCTTTACTTGAGCAGGAAGGATACTGAAGATCCATTCATGCATCTTTAATTTCATAAAGATTGCCACACCTTTTTCTGACCGTGGATAATTGAGATAAATTGTCCATTATCATATTACTATATCTGCCTCAGAGAAACAATAAAAAGTGATGTAAATGAGGTGAAAATTGCAATGCCTAGCGTTAAGGGCACATAAGATTCAGTCATGGAAGGGGCTAAATTTAGTCTGGCAGCTACAGGATTGCTGGTCTATATATGTCCAAGATATGACCTCCACACTCCAAAGTGATCAGGACTTGTATTCTTGAAAAAGGGGCTTAGGAGGAAGTGAAAAGAAATTCACTTACCTGCTGTATCCTTATTGTGTGTTCTCGGTTTTCGCTAAATCTCCTTGCTTATCCCTATATACTGCTTTTCAGCCTTAACATGCATTATAAACAATTTAGTTTCTTTTGCCACTTTAGAATTAAATATGGAATGTACTTGGTATTGTTAGTGATATTCGCAAATATAATGCATGTAAGTTCAACAAACATATTGAACCTTACTGATCCTTCTGCTCACCATATAATGTCATTTTCTTTTACTGCAATTGAATGGAAGATAACAATAATTAGTACATGTCATATTCTTGAAATGGTTATCATAGCTCGATTATAGACTTATTGGCTATGTTGACCTGTGGTTCAAGGAATATTGGAAAGAATGTTGTAGATCTATTATTTTGGTTTTCTAGTTATGACTGCTATGTATCTAGGAATTGGTTTGTAGTTGTAAATATTTGTTTTCCATTTTCATATTATCTACTACTTATCTAGTTCACTTTGCCTTATCATGTTGACTGGAGGGGTGTGAGCACAATTTGGCACCAGCTAAACCAAACTGAAAATTTTGGTTCAAAGTTCAGTTTTTTATTTTGGAAAAATTCAACATTCATGTTGGTTTATATAATTCTCACCAGCTAAACAAACTGTAGCAAAATTGAATTACATGCTTCAACATATTTTTTTACTTTTAATTGCACTGGTTAAAAAAAAATCCCTTTAACCAAAATCTTTAATATCTTATCCTCTCTCCTCATTACCACAGCCTGCTGACTCTCATATTTACTCCTCATCCTATCTCAGTCTATCCATCTTTTTTTTCAATTATTTTCTTCTCCAATTGATTTCAATATCCACCTCTCACCAGCTCTCATCCTTTCTTCACTAGTATGTCTCTCCCTAGTCCCTCCATTAATCCTCTCCCCTCTTCTTTCTTTTTCAATCTTCTTCAATCTCCTTGAGCCACGCCTGCACCTAAAATGCAATCCCTAACAACACCTCACTTGCTGAAAACAAGCAATAAATTTAACTTTAATTAGTGTTTAATTTCTAATGGTGGAAATGGTGGGTAGGTTGTGTTAGTTATGGATAGAATATCATCCAGAGTTCTAATTATATGGTTGGTAAAAAGATGGATTGAATTGAACTTGAGTTAGGCCAAACGTTATTTCCTTCCGAATCTTGAAGCCGAATTTGGCACTTAACAGTGAGCTTCCACGAAGAAATGTGATTGTGAAGAAAGTACAAGAAAGTTTAAGCAACATTGCTCTGCTAACAGAAGCACATAGTGCTATTTAGTCAACCACCACAAAAAGTCACTCACCTATACATTAATCTATCTCAAAGCCACATGACTGAATAGTATTGCTTTGTTTACATTATTAACATTTTCCATGGATCAAACTTGATTTAATTAAATTCATCTTCCATCATTTATCTTCAATGAAGGTGATTGTTCATGCAAAATGTGGCCAATGCATGTTACACCATTTCCAGCCTGTCCCAGCCTATTTCTGAACCGCAACATCAGCAGTTTAGTAGCAAACAAACTCATTTGTAACCCACCTTAAAGAAATGCGAACTAACACATGATTTTGTGGGTCGTTTTAGAAGGTTTGATGGGTTTAAACCCACATACTGACTCCTTTTCTTTTTGTCCATTTGGTTTTTTGACCTTCAAATTTAATTCATTTAATCAAACTCACAACCACGACATGCCAACTAATATATATTAGCACTGTGAATTCTGATAATAACAGTGCAAACATACAAAACGGATTTTGGTTAGTGAAAATTAGGTAAAACCAAGTATCATTCTGCAACAAAATGTGTCTGTAAAATATTGAACCAAATTACAAAATATGGTTTCATATAGAGTATGATACTTGGCTTTACTGAAAGTTGGGTTGAGTGGAATGCACATCCCAAGCGGACTCCATTTTTTGGGTGTGCAAGGAAGAGGTTGGCATTTAGATGCTTCAGCACCTGCATTAATTGCTGCAGTGGATGCACACAAGATGTTGGGCTCAGCTGAGATCGTAGATGTGATGGAGTATGATTTAATATTGTTTTTTCCAATGAATTGATAAATTATCTCTGTCCTCTGAGGAGAGAGCTATAGAGGAAGCCATATTCTACTTAATCTAGATAGCTAATTGTACAGGCGAGAACGAAAGGGTAGCTGCAATGATGATGGTGGTTGCAGTAAAGGTCAGTCAGGAAAGTTTGGGCTGCAGACAAAAAAGTAAAGCAATTTAACAACTTCAGCAATTTTCCCCTTGAGATACCGAAGTTTGATAATTTACCATATCCAATCGGACAACTTTGAGCTTAAGGATCCTATGAGCCCAATGAAAAGGCAGTCTAGCATCCCGAAAGGCAGCAAAAGGATTCTGATTGATCTTAAGACTACCAAACTAATGAATAGTTTTCTATATATTGCCACATAAGAACCCATGTTAATAGTTTTGTCTAGTATTAATTAAGAACAGTCCAGTCCAGGTTTCAGGGCTTGATGGACAGCATTATCAATACTTGACTCACATCAAGATATTAACAAAGAAAGAATTTGAACTAAAATAAAGCAAAGCACATAGCATCTGTGAGCAAGAGAAATAAAATATACCTATGCATTTTGCAACTCAATAATATAATCATGTGAAAAGCCTTTCTTTGATAATTACATGTGTGAAGGGACTATTGAATCAAGGTTCAACTCATAACTTGTACAAGCAAATGGGTTCACTCCACTTAAGGCAATTTCTGCAGCTGAAAGCTGCTTACAAAAGCTTTAAAGGCATACAAGTTTCAAAAGAGTTAAGGCTTACACTTTTCTATATTCAAATTACTCCGCACAGTTCATGCAAAAAGTATTCTCTAGTAAGTTCTTTTCTCTATTACACCAACTGCATACAAAAATTACCAAGACAGTTCTAAAGGTTCCAAACTCATAATTTTCATAACAGAAAGGTTGTCTTAATCAACTGGGTATTGCTTGATAGGAAGACATGCTAATAATATCATGGCCTCAGTTTTGATGTTTTTACAGATCTTAAACATATAAAATTCAAATAACAATTAGCCAAGTACCTAGCCCAGCTCAGAAAACCAAAGTTATTGATAAGGGGATAAGAACCTGAAACAAAAATTCCAGTGGTATATATACCTGTAAAGTGTAAAAGATGTTGGACTCAATAAGAGTACCAATGGACGAAGATGCAACATCAGAATGTGGTGATCCACCAATCAGAAACTTATGAAAGGCACGGAATGCCACTGCAGTTTCCGTGCTCCATGGAGGCAGCCATTTGAAAGCTGATACAGAAACAAGGCCATCTTTAAATAGCTTCACCTCATATACCTCCTTATCTGCCTCCACACCCTTTAGACCATTTGCATCTCCAGGATTACAGATCAAATTAGAGCAAAATGCGAGCAAGTCAAGCTTCAAGCCTTTAATAGCCAGTGAATCGAATATTGTAGGATAAAAGCTTAAGCTCATATCAAGGATGCTTTTCTTTCTCGCCTCATCCTCACCCACTGTCAAACCGAAGAAGCCCAACATCCAGTGAAGTCCCAATAACCTAAAAACCAAATACTGTTGGGATTCTTTCGACAATAATATTATCCGAGAAGCTACTTCAAACTCTTGTCCTTCAAAAGAATCCAAAAACTTCAAATACATTCCCACAAAAACATGGCAAAGCAATGGCTCAAAAGTGTAGATCAGCCATGAGAACTGCACCCTCAACAAAGAAGCCTGAAGTTCTAGCTCTTCAGCTACAGGAATTATAGCAACCATAAACTCCACCAATCCAAATGGAGTTAAATATTGTGGGCACTCGAGCAAAAATGCAACCACTCTCCTCAACTCTTTGTAGTAAATATCCTTCTCCTTCCACATGAAATCCGCACCAACCCCATCAATTAAAAACTGCGGGACATTGAACGGGATCAAAGGGATCGTAGCATTACTAATAGACGCAATACTGACGTCGCTCGGCTTCAGCTTGACAACATTGAGTATGGTTGTGGACAATAAGAGAACATACCACTGGGAAACGTGGGTCCGCTCGCTTTGGCACAAAGACCACAAATGGGGAGTGATTTCGGACAGCAAACAAGGGAAAGCCAGCTCCAATTGCCGCAAACACTCGCACGCGACGCCGCGGGTGTGGCGATCGAGGCCGTGATTGGGGCGATTGATAATAGTCAACAAGAGCTCAACGAGACCACAGAATGGAGAGCAGCTGCTTAAGTCATCGTTATCCAATAGCGATGTGATGAAAATGGCGGTGGTGGAGATGAGGAATTGGTCTTTGAGAGCAAACGGATCATTGGGGGACTGAATGACGGAGCGGAGGGCGTCGAGGAGGCGGGAGAGAGAAGAGGATGGCGGCGACGAATCGTCAAGGGAGTGGTGCTCGAGGAAAGTGAGGAGGTGAAGTTTGAGTTGGAAGGGAAAATCTTTACGGAGGAGGGAGGAGATGCAGAGGTCTAATACAGGAGTCCCGCCGGTCCAGCGGTCAAGGCGAGCGGCGCCGCCGATGTTGTATTCCTCGATCAGCGACTCCCATTCCGACGGGGACAGGGGTTTCAGCGACGTTCCGGCCATTGGTCTGTATCGTCAACCAGGATTCATATTCCCTTTTGATTTATGGACATGCTCAAGAAAAATAGTACAGGGGTGTACTGAAATAGACCCTTTTCTTTTCTTTAATTTTTTTCTAGGTTAATTCCAATTTATCATATTGCTCTGGTTTAATATTATTTTATTTTTTTATACTCTTAATTGGATTATTTTATTTTTTTATTCTCTCATTAGATATCATTTTATTTCATACTTTCAGGCCATTTTATTTTTAAGTTGAAATTTAAAATAATTGACAAAAATTATGATTAGTTTTTGAATATGAATTGATTTTTTAGTAAATAATTTTTTAAAAAATTTAACATAATTTATCTTAAATTATGATAGTTTAATTAATAATGAGAAAATCATTACTAATAATTTACGTGTTTAATAAAATAATATTTAAAAATATATACATATTTTTTGAATTTATGATGAGTAATAAACTTACAAGTAAAATGTTAATATTAATAAAATATCCTACTATATAGTAATTTAATAGAAACTATATCAAATTAAAAAAAATTAGTCATTAAAATTTTTAATACAACAAGTTTTAAATAAATTTAATATTAAATATTAATTAATTAAATTAAAAAAATATTAAAATATAAAAATAAGTTTATTTATTTTAAAATATTTTAAAAATAATTTCACTCAAACTAGTATGTAAAGGGATTCAATTATTTTTTAAGAGAACAATAGGATAAAGTAATATTAAATGATAGTACAACAGAGTAAAGTAATACAATTGAAAATATAGGAGATAAAATAATATTTAGTGAGAGTAAAGTAAAATAAAGCTGAACCGTTTTTCTAATAGCATATTATATATGGTTTTTATAATTGATTTTATTGATGAAAATACTAGGAAAAAATATTTTACTCTTTGGGAATAATACAACTTTCTTTAGTGAAATATAAAAAATACTTGTTGAAAATGACAGATCTTAGTGAAAATTTTTCACTACTGCTCCTTTTTCTTTTCTTTATTAATACTGTTTGAATCTTAGATGTTAGTGAATAAAAGTTGAAGGAGAAGCAAAATATCTAAAATATAAAATCAAACAACATTTGAAGCGAAAAAATGATTTTTTATAGTAATTTTCTAATTAAAATCCAAGATCTAAACATAACAAGGTCCAAATATATCATAATTGGCAGCAAAATTTTAATTGCTTTATAGTTAATTATCTCTCATAATTCAAATTATATTCTTAAATTTAAGTAAAAATTAATTTAGAGTCCTAATTGACATTATCCCATTAAATCCTTGATTATTGAATGCATTTTTGTTTAATTGCAGTTTCCTATTTAAAAATAAAACTTTTGCCATTTTATTCTCCCAAAAGTTTATTTTTCTACTTTACTATTTCAATAATTACAAAAGATCTTTGTTTTTCTTGTTAAAACTACATGTGTAACGGAATTTTTGCGTGAACCTATCCCTTTATTAAACCTATCCCTTTATTATATCAAACCAATCAAATTACACATACTAAATCAAACAAAAGCACAAGATATGTAAATAAGGCAATCTTATTTGCTTTGTTGTGCCAAAATGTCTCTCCGACCTCCTTTTTGATCCATTTTAGTGCATTGTTGATATTGGACATGTCTCTGTTGATGCCAATTCAATCTCTTATGTGCTTTCAAATTGTAAAACTGATATTGCAGTTAAAGAATAAATGTTGCGAATTTTCCGGCTCCATATCACACAAGTTGCATGTTCCATCAATTTCCATGTGCTTAATCCGATCTTTTGTAAGGAGCCTTCATTTGGCTCATAGCCATAAAATAAAGGAATGTTTTGGAGTGATGTAAGGTCTCCAAATATCATTTACCCATGGCTTCTTCACCTCCTTTATTCTGAAGAATTCATATGCCCTTGTTGTAACAAAATCCGACCCGTCATACCATTCTAAAAGCTACTAGATAGCCTGCTGTTTTGTGCCTTTCAATCAAATCAATAAATTCCGAATGTCTAATTTTCTTGAATAAGGGAAAGTCCCCCTTACGTGACTTCCAATCCTAAATGGACAGCATTAATCCAACAAACCTACTATGTGGCATTCTTGACATGGATGTTCTCCAACAACTTAGTCCATAGTACCAAGTTCCAGCTTTTCAAGTCCCGAAACTCAAGACCTCATTTATCCTTAGGTAGACAGATTTCCTTCCATGCTACCGGTCCTCCCATAAAAACACTCTACACATTCTCATGATTCTACTGATAACAGTGGTTGGAATTGGAAAAATCGCCAACCAAAAACACTCAACGCCTTGTAGTACAGTACGTATAAGTTCTGCACGCCCCGCATAGGATAAAGAAGTGCTAGTCTGTACATTAATAAAAGAGGCAATTTTATCAATGAATAGTGTGTAATGCATGACCTTCAATTTTTCTACAGCTAGGGGAATAGCCAAGTAATGAAAAGACATTGATCCCTCAGGTAAATTGGTTAGTTCCTATATTTCTTCCAGTTCCTACCTAACAATCCCTGCAATGTAAAGACTTGATTTCAAAGTATTAATTCCCAGTCCCGATCTATTCCCAAAGCCCTGTAAGCATTGCATTAAAATCTGAACAGATAACTTTGTCACCTCTGGCCATTAAAATAAGATAGTCCGCAAAGGGCCATGTGAGTAATTTTCGTCTTACCACATTTTCGATGCTAATTAAAATCTGAATTATCAGTTGCTAATCCCACCAATCTAGAAAAGTATTCCAAACATATAACAAATAAAAACGGAGACATAGGATCTCCATGGCGTAGTCCCTTCTTGCCTTTGATAAATCCAAAAATGCTGTCATTTAGTGCTACCGAATAAGATGGAGTTGTTATGCATTCCATAATCTAATCAATGAATCTGCACAGGAAGCCCAAGCCTCTATGTATTGATCGAAGGAACACCTAATTCACTGAATCATAGGCCTTTCTGATATCCACTTTGATCAAGCATCTTGGTGAAATTCTATTTCTACAATACTGTTTAAGGAGTTCTTGAGCCAGTTGGATATTATCTGTGATGTTCCTTATCCGAACAAAGGTTGATTGTGCTTGGTCAACAATCGAGTCCATAATAGTCACCAATCTAGTTGCAATGATTTTTGTTGATCTTGTTGAGAGGAAGTCTGGGTTTCATATTCTTTATATATTGTCGTGATATGATTCCGTTTGATATTTATTTTCACAAGATCATGGAAAATTTCGTGCACCTATCACTATTCTTAAGATAAGAGCATTGAGCCTAATGTTGGTAAAAATTCCTTCAGCCTCGCTAAAAAACAACACTATTTTCCTCAAGTCAGTGACTATAAACTACAACAACTCATTTGTAGGCTGATCGTGTAGCTATAATTGAGTCTCTTTTAAATCCAAGTTTGCCTTAGAAGCCCACGCAGAAATGTGCCCAAAATATTCTAGATTCAATTGTTTGAGAGGAATTTTCAATGCCTTCAATTTCTTTCAAAGAATGAATTGTTCGGTCCCCATAATTCTTTGATTCCATACTGACTGCACTGTTGTTTGGAACTATCCATGGTCAGTCCATATATTAAAAAATTTGAATGGCAAACGTCCAACTCGTTCCTATTGAAATGTTGAGATAATGCATAGTGAATGATCTGATAAGCATCTGGGTAGCAGAAAGTTGGCTTGCCTATGAAACCCTGCAAACATCCATGGATTATTCACCAACACTCTATCCAATTTACACTAGACCCTATTGTTGCTCCATGTGTAAAAACATCCCATTGCTTGCAAGTCCGTCAAGCCCAATGTAAGTCAACAATCAACAATATCTCTTATTTTATATGTCGTAACATCAGCCCCATTACATTTGTCCTCAGCCTTCATAACATTGTTGAAGTCTCCCAAAATCAGCCAAGACATTATCAAATGCATGCCATAATTCACTAAGTTGTCCCATAAAGGCCGCCTACTAATGATAAAATAAAATTTGTAAATGAAATTGATTTGAAATGAATATAAACTGACCTTATATGTAACTATGCAGTGAATGACTTGAGGAGGTATCTTTTCTGGTTCTAGTGATGCTTTGGTAGGATTCCAAAGCACCGTAATTCTGCCGTCTTTATGTGACTGAAATTTATATATCTCATTCCAGCCTAGGAATTTGTTCCTCAAAATCTGCTGAAGCTTCTGCTGGTACAATTTTGTCTCCAAAACTCCAATCAAATCTAAGTTCTCTTGTTTAATGAGGCTACGGACCCTATTTTATTTTAGGAGCATATTTAGGCCCATAATATTCCAACATGCAACCTTCATTGTAATATTAGAAGGGCCCGATCCTTCTTTTTATCTTTAGCTTTTGGAGTGGCTTGTTGTATTACCATTTTACCATTGGCTTTTTTATCAACATCCTCATCTGGTTGTCTGTTCAAAGGTTCACTGCCCACAAGTTCAAGGGGATCACATGGCTCCTTAGTTCCTTTTTTTTTTTGGCAACTAGAGTGAATAGATCCTCCAAGGCTGTAGTGGACTGTATACCTTGGTTGATCACCCAACTATTTTCCTCTTGTTGACTATTGGTAATATCCCCTTGGGTTTTTTCTTTACTTACTTGTGAGGCTGTCGGTTGGCCTGATGCATCTGCTTTTAATTTCTCCATGTCTGTGGCTATGGCTGTTATCCTTACACCTTCTTTGGCCTATTCTCTATAGCCCTTGACTAGTTTAGGGACATAACAGGCCTCTGTTAAGTGACCTAGAATTTTACAGCTCTCACAATACTTCAATTCATATTCATACTCAACCTATTGCTCTCTGCATTTACCATTTAGTAGCTTGATTTTAATGGTACGCACCAGTTCTTTTGCAGCATCCACCTCAACTAGAACACAGACATATGATAATCTCTCTTTTGTGTGAGTAAGCTTATCCATCGATAATGGCTTGCCCACCTTCAAGGTGATCTTGCTAAGAGCAGTAGCATTCCAATATTATAAAGATAAACTAGGTAGGTTTATCCAAACTGGCACCATTCTAATCTCATCGTTGTCAAATTCAAAGCAAGACAACATAATTTTCAATAGCAATAGTTTACCAAAAACAAAGTATGGACCCCCATTCAGTACCTTGTCCTGGTCTGTTGTATTTTCAAATTTGAATACTAGTTAACCACTTGAGTGGATATATTAGTTATACTTGACATTCCATGACTCACAGACTTGGAGCAGGGTTGTCTTCCCTGGAAACTTTGCAGCAAAATAACCTACTAGGAAATAGCTATATGCCTTCTCC
This sequence comes from Paulownia fortunei, assembly GCA_019321725.1. NCBI lineage: Eukaryota > Viridiplantae > Streptophyta > Magnoliopsida > Lamiales > Paulowniaceae > Paulownia > Paulownia fortunei. The sequence goes on along the minus strand of CM033121.1, from coordinate 10,300,354 downwards.
ACTTCATCAAGGTTGTCAGCTTCGAGGATCACTTCATCATCCCTATTTGTCTCAACAACATTAAGTTTGATACCTTGAGAAACATTTCTATTATCCTTAAAAAGGTCAAGCCATAGAAACTTTATTGTAATACCTGAGTCTCGCGCTACTCACCTGGTCAATATAGTTGATGCATTTCATGCTGCGTATGTGTCATTCGCATTTTAATTGATATTTCATAATGCACTATATTTTATATGACGTGTTAATAATTAAACTTTTAAAGTTGTCACTCGATATTAGTTTTCAAATTATTTAACCTAATTGGTTGAGTTGGTACTAAGATACGAGGATTTTAGGTATCAACTATCAGATACCATTACAATACACATAAGTGAAAGGTGCCATCGTTGTGTTTATCGGTGTAGAATAAACTATGCGAATAAATAAATAAAAATATTATGTATTAATTATATGTATATAAGAAAACAAATAATATATATATATACCTAGGGTAGATGTACGAAATATATATATATAAGTATATGTGTGGAGTATAATAAAATGATGCCATAATATGTATATATATATATATATGCATATATGTATACACGTGTACATAAGTGTAGCAATAGTTATAATATATTATACATATGTTATAATATATTATATTAGGTTATAATATATTACACTATATTAAGGATAAGTATACATATGTTATAATATATTATATTATATTTTCTTAGTAGCTAAGTAATAATTATGTATTAACACACACACACCACACACACGTCCGCATATAATATATTATACTATATTAAGGATAAGTATACATATGTTATAATATATTATATTATATTTTCTTAGTAGCTAAGTAATAATTAGGTATTAACACACACACCACACGCATACATCCGTACGGCAAGAAAGGAAAAGAAAACAAAATGAAGAAGAAAAAAAAAACAAGAGAGAAAGAAAGAAAGAAAGAAAAAAGAGGGTGTTCCAACAAATTTCAACAGTAGGAATTGGAGGAAATTTTGGGTACATTTCTTCTCATTTTTGTATGGATAAAAATATATATTTATGCTGTTTATTTCTAATTTGAAAAAAAGTTTTTGATCCAAATTAATTAGTTATCTACTTGTCAGATAATAATTAATATACACCTTTAATTCAAAATTCGTTACAAAGATTTGATTTTATTATCTTGTATTAATTGGATGAAAAAACTAATTTAATTGAGGGTTTTGTTACGGGGATTATAACACATCGATTAGATAATATGAGAATGAATTCGAGATGAGAAATTAAGGTATTTAAAAGGTTCTAATTGAGATAAAGTATAAATTTTAAGATTTGACTATTACTTAATTAAATTTAAGATTTAAGATATCTTATGAGATTGGATATAGAAACCTATTGGTTAAGAATGAAAATTAATACGCTATACTTTTACAGACAGTCTTATATCTAAGGTTAGGAAGGGAAATCTTATTAACCTTCAGTAGGACATCAAATGTGAAAGGTAAGTGAAAATCTATTTGCAACTACAATACATGAAAATAATATTTTGTACATTATCTATATTAAAGGTGATCCTTGTGTCTGGATATGTGTATTGTGAGTATTATACATACTTTATAGTGCATATGTTGCTTGGATGATGGGATATAGGATCCGTTGTGTCATTTGACATGCCATTCATCAGCATATACATGTTCATGCATAACACGTGCTCACAATTGAGGTTTTTGTACACATGACATTATTTTTAGAAAGAAAATATTTTGGTTGGCCACTACTAGTGTACCGAGACCTGTGTGGCTTATTTATATGATATTTTGGGGTGCCATGAGTTTTACTTATCGGAGGATCACAAAGAGTGTGCCTCTGGTGGTCACAAGAGGGTGGACCACTTGACTGTGCCCTTATCGACGCCGCTGATGGGAAGACTTCTGGAGGGTCAAAGGAGAAGACAGGGGGTGGACCTCTGGTGATCCCAGGAGATGTCCCCCGAACTGTGTCTATCTGTTTATAGCCTTGTGATTATTGATATTATTGAGAGCTCTATCTGATACATAGTAGGTGGGCTAATGGCCAAATAATGGAAAATGATTTTGAATGAACTATTTTATATATAAGTTTGCATTCTTGTCATGATCTCATAGAAATATATTGCATTTATGTTGGATTATCCCTTCAGCATGCATGATTTTTATTTACTGAGTATTAGCTCACATACTTCATGTATTGTAGGTGAGTTTGATGATACTTGAAGCCATGGACTTATTGAGCGAGCGACTGGAGCTCCTACAGGTTCTGAGGATCAATGTACATGGATGACGACTTGTTGGGTTGATTGTTAACTTATTTGATTTTAAAGTCTATTATATTAGGTTTTGGAATTTGTACTGTGTGTTACTTTTATAACTTTTCTGTACATGGGTATGTAAATATTATAATTATTATGGATCATCTGCAGATATATATATATATATATTAGTCTGTGAGTGGGAAAATAGTTTATTATTTATTAATATATTACATGGAGAAAAACTGTATGCACATAGGTTCTATCATGTTAAATTATACTATATATATAGTTGCATAGTAATGAGGGTGTTACAGAGTGGTATCAAAGCCCGATCATAGGTTCTGTAGACTGTCCATGCACATAAACTTGGAACTTGTGGAAGCACCACCTTGCTCGTAAGTTTTATTTTATTATGTGATGAATTATTGTTTCATGAATTATATTGACCATGTTCTAAAACAATATTGCATCCATGACAAGAACAAAAAGTGAGAGTAGTAGTGGAGGTAGAAACTAAGAAGGGAAGACACCTATGTCAAATGATGATCGAGACACTGTTATAAACTGACTTACAGAACTTATTCAGCGACAGTCGGAACAAATTCGACAACTTATCCAACAGAGGGATGTGGGTAGGCAATAGAGAACTTAAATGAATCAACCATAGCCCCAAGCGGAACACGTGGAAATAGTTGCGGAAAGATTCAGGAAACTCAATTCACCAATATTTGAAGATGTTGTAGATCCCACAGCCGCAAAGGATTGGTTGAGAACCCTAGAGAATATGTTCCATATAGTAAAGTCCTAGAGGAAAAGAAAGTGATATGTGCCTCGTTTATGCTTCGTGGAAGTGCTTGGCACTGGTGGGATACAATGAGGAGCATAGAGGATCCCTTTACTATGACTTAGGAAAGATTTAAAGAGTTATTCAGGAACAAATACTTTACCATGCCTATTCATGCAATGAAGATGAATGAATTTATATAGCTGCGGCAGGGAGCTATAATAGTCGGGGACTATATTAAAAATTTGAATAGTTGTCTAGGTTTGCCACACATATGGTCAGCACTGATGCACTGAAGGTAGAAAGATTCCTTGAAGGTTTGAGGCCAAAACTATACAAAGATGTTAATATGGAGGGAATTCAAGGAGTTAAATATTCACAGATTATTGAGAGAGAATTAGTCGCTGAGCAAGCTGAACTCAGAATTGTTCGTGCGTAGGAAGCCATCGCCAATTTAAGCAAGGACAATGATAGAGATGGGCCGAAAATGAAAAGAAGAGACCATTCCAAGCTTAAGGCTAGAAAATTGAATTCCGATCAAAACCGAGGTAGCAACAGTGGGAGCAAAATAAGAGACCAAAGATAGAGCAGGGGAAAGCACCAATGCCACAATCTATGTGCCCTAGATACGGTGACCAACATATAGAAAATTGCCCTACAGATTCTAGAAGGTGCTACGTATGTGGAAAGGTTGACCATATTGCCAGAACATATTTGGAGAACCCAAATACTGCAAAGCAACATAATATACCAACTAGAGTTTTTACCATTACTCTAGTAGACGCAGAGGCGAATCCATCGGTAGTGATAGGTAAACTTTTTATCTATGATACTCCAGTATTTATATTATTTGATTCAGGAGCTACATATTCATTTGCGTCCATTGAGTATGTGAAGAGGGTGGGTAGAACACCTAACGTAATAGAAATTAGTTACAATGTGATGATTCTTTCTGGAGACTCAAAGCAAACCAATCAGATTTTGAAAGCCTGTGCATTTCCTATTGAAGGTAGAGAACTATATGCTGATCTGATTGTATTGGCTATGAATGAATATGACATAATTTTGGGCATGGACTGGTCATCAAAGTATTGTGCTACCATAGATTGCCAGAAAAAAGATAGTGACATTCCAACTTCTGGATAAGAACCTTTTATGTTCGCTAGGATTATGAAGAGTTTCAGATTCCCACTAATATCAGCGCTAAAGGCACAACGTTTGCTAGAAGCTGACTGTGAGGGATATTTAGTCAGTGTTATGAGCATTGAAGAACAACACCATCCTATTCTGAGTGAAGTACCAGTGGTCCAGGAATACCCTGAAGTATTTCCAAATGATCTCCCTAGGTTACCACCCGATTGTGAGATAGAGTTTGTTATTGACCTATAGCTGGAAACGTCTCCAATCTCAAAATCCACGTACCAAATGGCTCCATTTGAGTTAAAGGAATTGAAGATACAATTACAGGAATTGCTGGAAATTTTTTTATTAGACCTAGCTTTTCACCGTGGGGTGCGCCCATCCTGTTTGTACAAAAGAAGGATGGTACGATTAGACTGTGTATAGACTACTGAAAATTGAATAAGGTTACAATCAAGAATAAATACCCTTTACCTCAAATTGACGATTTATTAGATCAGCTCCAGGGTAAAGTAGTATTTTCAAAGATTGATTTACGATTTGGGTACCATCAACTGAAAATAAAAGAATGTGACATTTTGAAGACAACATTTTGCACGAGGTACGGACATTATGAATTTCTGGTGATGCCATTTGGATTGACTAACACCCCAACAGCTTTCATGGACCTAATGAATCCAACATCCAAAGATTTTTGGATAAATTTGTTATTGTGTTTATCGATGATATCTTGATTTACTCCAAAACAAAAGAAGAGCACGTGACACAGTTGAGAATGGTGTTAGAGGTTTTAAAGGCAAAACAATTATATGCTAAATTCAAGAAATTGGACCAAGTGGTATTCTTGGGACATGTTATATCAGGGGTAGGAATATCAGTAGATCCAAGTAAAGTAAAAGCTATTAATAGCTGCTCACAACCTACAAATCCTTTAGAAGTACATAGCTTTCTTGTTTGGCTGGATACTACCGTAGATTTGTAGAAGGATTTTTCAAGATTGCTTCCCCTTTAACACAGTTAACACGGAAGGGTATCATATTTAAATGGACAGAGACGTGCGAGCAAAGTTTTCAAGAATTGAAGAAGAGGTTGATATCAGTACCCATTCTTTCAATTCCATTAGGTATTGGAGGTTTTGTAGTTTAGAGTGACACCTCAAAGAATGGCTTGGGATGTGTACTAATGCAAAATGGGAAAGTGATTGCATGCGCATCGAGGCAGCTAAAAGAATATGAAAGAAATTACCCTACACATGATTTGAAGCTTGCTGCAGTAGTATTTGCACTGAAGATATGAAGGCACTATCTATATGGGGAGTAGTGTGAAATCTATACAGATCACAAGAGCTTAAAATACTTCTTCACACAAAAAGAATTGAATATGCGACAACGAAGGTTGTTAGAGATGGTAAAGGATTATGACTGTGTTATCAACTACTATCCGGGTAAGGCTAATGTGGTGGCAAATGCACTAAGCAGAAAATCAATACAAGGTACCGCAGCTACTCTTTCTGTTCAGAGACCAGAGTTAATTGAATTCAAGAAAATGAATGTGGAGATTGTACAGTTGGGAGAAATAGAAATAAAGTTAGCAGCCTTGACACTCCGATCGACGTTAATCGATAAAATTCAATAGGAACAACAAAGGGATAAATATTTTATCAAGGTAAAGAATGATGTTACTTCGGGGGTACCGTTTGATTTTAAAATATCCATGAACGGAGTGCTACAATTTAGGGAATGATTATACGTGCCCCATGTGGATAACATTAGAAAAGATATTCTTGCAGAGGCACATTCAACACCTTATTCAATACATCCAAGAGCTACCAAAATGTATAGAGACTTGAAGATGCATTATTGGTGGTCAGGTATGAAAATAGATATTGCACAGTACATGGACCAATGTTTGACATGTCAACAGATAACAGTAGAACATCATAGACCAGCAGAAACTTTGCAACCTTTGCTTATTCCATAATGGAAATGGGAAAGAATCACCATAGACTTTGTGGCGGGTTTACCTAAAACCGTGAAAGGTTATAATTCTATTTGGGTGATTGTGGATAGATTAACTAAATCAACTCATTTTCTTCTCATTTGTTCAACCTATTCCATAGACCGATATGCACTGGAAGTGGTTAGACTCTATAGTGTACCACTATCCATTACTTCTGACAGGAACTCGAGATTTCTGTCTACCTTTTGGAGAAGTCTATAGAGAGCATTGGGAACACAATTATCTTTCAGTACTGCATATCATCCTCAGATTGATGGGCAATTTGAACGAACAATACACACCTTAGAAGATATGCTTAGAGCATGCGTATTGGATTTCAAGGACAGTGGAGCAAGTATCTACCTTTAGTGGAATTTTCATATAACAATAGTTATCAGGCTACAATCGAGATGGCTCCTTGTGAAGTACTGTATGGTAGGAAATGCAGATCTCTAAGTTACTAAGGTAAGGTAGGTGAAAAGAAACTTTTAGGCCCGGACATGATTTGGGAAATGACAGAGGCTATGTTACAAATTCGAAAAAGAATGGAGATTGCCCATAGTCGACAGAAAAGTTATGCAGACCAAAGAAGGAGGATGCTAAAGTTTGCCATAGGAGATCAAGTGTTTCTCATGGTAGCTCCAATGAAAGGTATTATGCGGTTTGGGAAGAAAGGAAAGTTGAGTCCCAAATATATTGGTCCATTTCCTATTACTGAGAGACTAGGTGATGTTGCTTACAAACTTAACCTGCCTACATCAATGCCTCAAGTACATAATGTATTCCACGTATCCATGTTGAGGAAGTATGTTGTGAATCCATCCCACATTCTACGAAACGAACCAGTAGAGTTGAGATCAGATTTGAGTTACGAAAAAAGACCTATCAAGATTCTACTACGGGAGATAAAACAACTTTGAAATAAGAAAATCCCATTAGTCAAGGTACTGTGGAGGGACCAGTTAACGGAAGAGGCTACATGGAAAAGGGAAGATGAAATGAGAGCCAAATACCCAGAGCTTTTTCGATAAGCAAAATTTCAGGGATGAAATTTTCATAAGGAGAGAATGATGTAATACTCGAGCCTCACGCTACTCACCTGTCCAATATAGTTGATGCATTTCATGATGCGTATGTGTCATTTTCATTTTAATTGATATTTCATAATGCACTGTATTTTATACGACATGTTAATAATTAAACTTTTAAAGTTGTCACCCGATATTAGTGTCCAAATTCTTTAACCTAATTAGTTGATTGGTACTAAGATACAAGGATTTAGGTGTCAACTATCAAATACCATTACAATATACATAAGTGAAAGATGACATCATTGTGTTTATCGGTGTAGAATAAACTATGCGAATAAATAAATACAAATATTTTGTATTAATTATATGTATACAAGAGTTTAATAAAATGATACCATAATATATATATATATACATATATGTATACACATGTACATAAGTGTAGTAATAGTTATAATATATTATACATATGTTATAATATATTATATTAGGTTATAATATATTATACTATATTAAGGATAAGTATACATATGTTATAATATATTATATTATGTTTTCTTAGTAGATAAGTAATAATTATGTATTAACACACACCACACACATGTCCGCATATAATATATTATATTATATTAAAGATAAGTATACATATGTTATAATATATTATATTATATTTTCTTAATAGCTAAGTAATAATTAGGTATTAACACACACACACACCACACACACGTCCGTACGACAAGAAAGGAAAAGAAAACAAAAAGAAGAAAAAGAAAGAAAGAAGAGAAAGAAATAAAGAAAAGAAAGGTGTTCCAACAAATTTAACAGTAGGAATTGGAGGAAATTTTGGGTAAGTGTCTTCTCATTTTTGTACGGATAAAAATATATATTTATGCTGTTTATTTCTAATTTGAAAAAAAAAAATTGATCTAAATTAATTAGTTATCTACTTGTCAGATAATAATTAATATACACATTTAATTCAAAATTCGTTACAAAGATTTGATTTTCTTATCATATATTAATTGGATGAAAGAACTAATTTAATTGAGGTTTTGTTACGGGGATTATAACACATCAATTAGATAATATTAGAATGAATTCGAGATGAGAAATTAAGGTATTTAAAGGTTCTAATTGGGGTGCTGTATAAATTTTAAGGTTTGACTATTACTTAATTAAATTTAAGATTTAAGATATCTTATGAGATTGGATATAGAAACCTATTGGTTAAGAATGAAAATTAATACGCTATACTTTTATAGGCAGTCTTATATCTAAGGTTATGGAGGAGAATTTTATTAACTTTCAGTAGGACATCAAAGGTGAAAGGTAAGTGAAAATCTATTTGCAACTATAATGCATGAACATAGTATTTTGTACATTATCTTAAAGGTGATCCTTATGTTTGGATATATGTATTGTGAGTATTATACATACCTTATAGTATATATGTTGCTTGGATGATGGGATATAGGATCCGTTGTGTCATTTGACATGTCATTCATTAGCATATACATGTTCATGCATAACACGTGCTCACAATTGAAGTTTTTGCATACATGACATTATTTCAGAAAGAAAATATTTTGGTTGGCCACTGCTAGTGTATCGAGGCCTATGTGGCTTATTTATATGATATTTTGGGGCGTCGCGAGTATTACTTTTTGGAGGATCATAGGGGTTGACAAGAGGTGTGCTTCTGGTGGTCATAAGAGGGTGAACCACTTGACTGTGCCCTTATCGACGCCACTGGTGGAAGACTTTTGGAGGGTTAAAGGGGAAGATAGGGGGTGGACCTCTGGTGATCTCAGGATATGTCCCCCCGGACTGTGTCGATCTATTTATGGCCATGTGATTATTGATATTGTTGAGAGCTCTATCCGGTACATAGTAGGTGGGCCAAGGGCTAAATAATGGAAAGTGATTTTGAATGAACTATTTTATGCATAAGTTTGCATTCTTGTTACAATCTCATAGAAATATATTGTATTTATGTTGGATTATCCATTCAGCATGCATGATTTTCATTTACTGAGCATTAGCTCACATACTTCATGCATTGTAGGTGAGTTTGATAATATTTGAAGCCATGGACTTACTAAGCGAACGGCTGGAACTTCTACAGGTTCTGAGGATCAATGTACATGGATGACAACTTGTTAGGCTGGTTGTTAACTTATTTGATTTTAGAGTCTATTATATTAGGTTTTGAGATTTGTACTGTGTGTTATTTTTATAACTTTTCTGTACATGGGTATATAAATATTATAATTGTTATAGATTATCTGCAGATATATATATATATTAGTCTATGAGTTGGAAAGTAGTTTATTATTTATTAATATGTTACAGGGAGGAAAAAAAAATTCATGCATGCGCATAGGTTCTATCATGTTAAATTATACTATATATATATATAGTTGCGTAGTAATGAGGGTGTTACATTTATAGTAGTAGATTATGTTGGCAATTTCACAAACACCTTATCTGCATCATTTTGATTGTTTTCTTTAGGCACTATGTCTTCATTGACAACCTTGTCTCATTTTCCACCAAAACTGGACTACAATGTGTCCGTGTCTGAATCAACGTCCCCAACGTGCAGGAGACACTAGAAGATCCCCCTATAATAGTTTCTGAGTTTGACTCAGAAATTTTATCTCCAATAGTTGAAAGGGGTTTGTTGGTAGTTTTTTTCCCCACTCCAGGCCCACCTGGGACATCCTCAACCTTGATTTGGAGTTTGCTTTTCCTTTTTTTTTTCCATGTGGAGAGTTATCTCTATCACAACAGTAAAGTAAAATCCAAATCTGTCACCTGTGTGTTCAACAAAACCTCTGTTCACTTGAACTAGCTCACAAAGGTTTTCTGTTCGGGAAAAAACAACTGATTCCACCAGTAAACCAGTAACCAAGTACTAGGACAGCTCAAAATCCAACAACCTAGCTTCAAAACTAGCTCCCAACTCCCAAACTCGTAGCAAAACAGCAAACCAGTAGTGAATCCAGTTTACCAGCTCCAAATCAGTAGTGATTTGGTACTGGTACACTCAAACGTTCGTTACCCAATGAAGATGAACACAAATCAGCAAATATTCATAGAAACTTGAAGATAAAATAAATGAAAACTTTCACACTCAAAAGAGAGACACTTAGGGGATTTACCTAAGGAGAAATTCTCTCTCTAACCTGAATGAGAGCTCTTTTTTAAGAATCACTTTTTTAACTTTGCTTGAAGTTTTCAAGGAACAATAGTCTAAAACACAAACAATAGTGTGTAATATGCTTCATAGTGACTATAATCCAAGAAGGTTCTATGTTGGGTTTGCAATTGTGGTAGTCTGAGTTGAATAATTTGCTAAGTTTGCAATTTTTTTAATTTGACAAAGTCAACTAGGAGGGCAAATTAGTCAACAACACAATAATGCACAAAGTAATCCATCAAAGTACACTTGTGATAAAAAAACTGACTAATATATTATCCAAATAATCATATATTACATAAGTTTTGTTGAATAATTTAATCTTTATCCCACACTTCATTCCAAAAAACAAAAGAAAAATCCCACACTTAATTCCTAATTTCATCAATCATCCCTCATCCCAATAAAAAAATTAAACGAACCTAAAATGATGTCCACGAGTTATCAAGCCAGTATTATGCCTTTGTAGCTCCATCAGTGCTAAGTTTGAAACACCCTTTATTATGTTTTCACTAAAGAAAAGTGAAGGAAGTCTTTTGATGTTGTTGTTGAAAATTAACACTAATGGAGTGATTGGTATGAAGGAATGTAATTAGGTAGGAATAGATTGAATTTAGGATTAGAATGATAATATGAATGAAATAATATGAGTATAGCAATTCCTATGCTTGGTATGTATAAGGAATGAAAAAGGAATGGAAGTGTCATTTCTTGTTTGATTCCAATTTTGTGATTGGTAACTAGAAATGAATGATAGGAATGGAATAAAATAATTTTAAAAACTAAATTACCCTTTAGTAGAATTTTTTTAAAATATAATTATATTTACTATGTTGAGCATAAATGGGTATGTTATTATTATTTTAATCGATATTGAATAATATATATACATATAGATAAAATATATATAAAATTTTACACTAATATATTTTTTATAAAAAATATGAAATACCGACAAATAGATCTCGGAACATATCTCAAATTTTAATTTTTTTATACTTAAATAGGAACTGAGTACGACCCAATAAAATATTGCACATATATTTTTTATTTATTTTGTATGTATTTATGTGATATGTGTGTGTGTATATATATATATATATATAATATGCATGTTATATATATGCTAAAAATATAAATATAATACTCTTATAATAATAATATAAAATTAATAAGTAGTTTATGCTAATATATGTAAAAGTAATAAATATGTTTGAAATTTTTAATTTTTTAATAATTAAAATATAAATAATTATCATTTTATTAATTACATTATTTTCTCTAGAAAGTTATGGTGATTTTGTTTTTAAAAAATATATTTTAATATTTTTAAAATAATAAAACAGGTTTTATGGATCTAATTCGATAGATCTCGAGTTCGGAGCGGGTTCATATTCAAGTTCATAAAGATCTTGATGGGTCGGGTCTCAAGTTTTATCCAATATTTTTATTATGTTTACAAGGATAATTTTATCAAAAATAAATATAGATTTATTTTTGAGTGATTGGGAATAGTTAAATCCATGTGGAGAAAGTGAACGACTAATCTATACTTTTGGGAATAGAGATTGCTCTGGAAATGGATATTACTACTGCCAAATTATATCAATCATCTGAATAAGAATGAATTTCGAAATACTCATTTCATTCCAACTCTATTCCCGCATACCAAATATACCATAAGTGATTTGCAACAATGAGGTTACCTTTCCAATTCAATATCTTGAAAAGTTTGCAATGATATAGAACTGCAAATGATGTATATTGCCAACTGGTTCTTTAAATATTCAAGAGCTTGTTTCTGTGCCTCACGTAATTTCTTAAAACCCTTGTTTGCTTTTTTGTTGAGGGGATTGAGTTTAATAGATAGGAAAATGGATATATTTAGGCCCACTAAGATAAGGTAATTTAATTTTATATTTGGTAGTAAAATTAATAGTGGAATAAATTAACATCATGACATGTAATTTATAATTATACCTTATATTTTTAATATTCTTTTCTTATTTTTTAATCTATTTTTTTTTTCCTATTTTCTCTTCTTCCCTCAGTCCACTTCCGCCACCACCACCAAGCTGCTGCTGGAGCTAACCCTCCTTTCTTTCTCCTTTCATTTTTATCTTCTCTTCTTCTTCTTCTTTTTTTTTTTTTTTCTCTTTCTTTCCTTCTCTTCTTCTTTTTGTTCTTTCTCTTTATTTCATTCCCCTCTTCTTCTTTCCTCTTACTCTTTCTCCTCTCTTTTTTATATTTTTTTTGTTTCTCTTCTTCTCGTCTTCCTCTCTCTCCTTTCCTGTTATTTTTTGCTACCATCTTCCAACACCATCACTCTAATGTCACCGCCACTGCCACCATCCGCCACATTTCCTTTCTTTCTTCTCAACTTCTCTTCTTCTTCTTCTTCTCATTTATTTTCTCTTATTCTTCAAATAAATTCAGTGGTGTCACCAGTGGACGACCTCGATCCTCCATACCCCACCTTATTTTTCCTTTTTTCTCTTCTCTCTTCTTGTTCTTCTCTTCTTTGTTCTTCGACTTGCAATGTTGGTGGAAATAAGATTTTGAACAAGGATATTTGGTCTTTTCACACCCAATGAAGTCCGAAGATAATGAATCAAGCCACCTATTTTCCATGCCTAATAGTGAAATACTAGGCCCGTGATTTATCATGGTTGTTTATCAAGACAAATCAAACTATAAATTAAGATTTATTGTGCATCTATCAAGCATAATCAGCCCAGGGAAATGACCCTTATGGCCTTGTTTACTTCCTATTGTTTGGGATTGAGTTTGATATATAAGAAAATGGATTTCTTTCTGCCTACTAGGATAGATAATTTAATTTTAATATTTGGTTGGTAAAATTAGTAGTAGAGTAAATTAAAGTATGACATGTAATTTTATAATTATGCTCTTATATTTTTAATTTATTTTTTCCATTTTCAAATCTATTTTCTTTATTTTTCTTAATTTTAATATTTTCTCTTCTTCCTCTGCCGCCGGAGCTGCATCTACTCTTCTTTTTCTCCATCTTCTCATCTTCCTCCTTCTCCTCTTTGCTCTTTTCTTCATTTTCCTCTTATTTCTCACCACCATCTTCCAACATCATCACTGCCAATGTCGCCGCCACTGCCACCATTCGCCCCTTCTTTTCTTCTCAACTTTTTCTTTCTCATTTTCTTATTTTTTTTCTTTCCTTCTCTTCTTCTTCCCGCGTCTATTCTCCTATTCTTCAAATAATTTCATTGTTGTCGCCGATTAACGACCTTGATCCACCGCACCCCACCCCACCCCTTTCTTTCTTCTTTCTCTTCTCTCTTCTCTATTCTCTCTTCTTCTATGTTCTTCAACTTGTAATGTTAGTGGAAATAAGGTTTGGAACAAGGATAATCTGGTCTTTTCATATCCCATAAATTCCAAAGATAACGTATCAAGCCTCACAACTCTTGACCCATTTTTCGTGCCTCCCAGTGAAATATATTGGGCCCATGATTTATCATGTGTTGTTTATGAAGACAAAGCAAACTATAAATTGGGGCTAATTGTGCATCTATCAAGCACAATTAGTCTAAGCAAATGACCCCTAAGGCCTCGTTTGCTTTCTAATGATGGGAATTGAGTTTGATATATAAGAAAATGCATATATTTGTGCCCACTAGGATAAGGTAATTTAATTTTACGTATAGTTGGTAAAATTAGTAGTGGAGTAAATTAAGGAATGACATGTAATTTTACAATCATACCCTTATATTTTTAATTTATTTTTTCTTATTTTATAATCTATTTTTCTGTATTTTCCTTTTTTTCATATTTTCTCATTTTCCCTCTGTCCATCTTCCAAGGCCACCACTGAGCTGCCGCCATAGCCGACACCCTCTCTTATTTTTTTCTCCACTTTCTTTTCTTCTACTTCCTCTTTCTTTCGTCCATCTCTTCATCATCTTTATCTTCTCTTCTTCTTTAATCTCCCTATTTCTATTCTTTTTCTCTCACTTGCTACAACTTTAAGGTTGCAAACCTAAATGTAGGTTGTGTCAAGTAATAAATTTCTCAGAAGTCCGAGGTCGATTCACAGTGAAGTTGTTTGAAGTTTTTGAGTTTATATTTCTTAAAAGATGAGCTAAATATGGTTTAGATTATAAAGAAAGATTTACGCTATAACTAAGAAATAAAAGTAATAAAAGTATTGAGAATTATGGATCCACTCTTGAATTTTGGATAGATGAATAATTATTTATTATTATTTTACCTCTTTTAAATGTCACTATTGGAATCTATACACAAGAAGGTTCCAATGGAAAGATGTAATCAAATAACTCATGCATTAAGGTAATCATGATATTGTCTTACTGTTTGCAACTTTCTCTTAACACCAATACTTGTTTATGGGATCAAACATTTATGCACATCTTTGTTTACAACAAATCAAGGGTTCACGTTAGTAGTCGGTGTAGTAGAACCGTACAATAAGCTAAATAAACTCAAGTATTTGTTGTGTCATTAGTGATACAAAAATCAAGAATCGCCACTAAACAAGGGTTTTAATGCGAACACTTATTTATGGGATTAAGTATTTATGCATATATTTATTTACAACAAATTAATGTTTCACATTAGTAATCAGTGAAGTAGAACCGTACAATAAGCTAAATGAACCCAATTATTTATTGTGTCATTAGTGATATATAAATCAAGAATCACCATAAAACAAGGAGGGTTTTAACGCCAATACTTATTTATGGGATTAAGTATTTATGCATACATTTTTCTACAACAAATCAAGATTTTACATTAGCAGTCGGTAGAGTAGAACTATACAATAAGCTAAATAAACTCAAGTATTTATTATGTCATTGGTGATACATAAATTAAGAATCACCACAAAATAAGGAGGGTTTCAATCAAAAATTAAAATAATAATACAACATACTTGAACATTATGCACCTTTATAATCATTTATCTTTCTCCAAAAGCCCCTATTTATAGTAGAATAGTGTTTAAATTGACATTTCCAAATTCACTTCAAATGGACTCCAAATTAACTTCAAATGTGCTCTAAATTTATATATTCTTTTCAGATTTGAATATATATTTTTCTCTATGCAATCAGTTGATTTTGGAAGAGTGATCAACATGAAAGTTGTGGATTTGTCTGTTAGCTTTAATTTTCAATTTGAATCACCTAATTCCAACTATAATGGAGAAAATTATGCTTGATTTAAGAAGATGTATCATTACAGATATATTTCTTCCAATACACATATTTGGACGAACTTTCTGCTATAATCAAGGTTGAATTGTGCTGAACTTCCAACAACAAAGTTGTAGATAAGATTCAGGTCCATAGGGTTTTTGAAAATAGAGTTATACCCAAAATACGAAAACTGCACAAGTCTTGAAATATGTTTATTTTGAATTTAATGCAATTCCAACAATCACTTGCAAAGTTAGAGATATTTTTTGTATATATTTTGATCTACACATGATGGACTTAGGCAAAAATAATCATTTTTTTGTAATTCTGATGCTTCCTTTATCTAATAAAATATTACCTCCCAACTTGCTCTAATAAAATGTGTTGTCTTCTTTGGTTTTATTTTGGCTTTTTTGATCTTTTTTTTCATTAATTTTCTAGCACAAAATATTAATAAAAATATAATATTAAAAAAAATAAAGCAAGAAAAGCATAAAGGATTTTATGCAAAAATATGTCAAAATATGCACTTATCAAATTCCCCACACTTAACCTTTGCTTGCCTCGAGCAAGCCTAAAACAAACCTAAACTAATCCACTTTCGTAGGAAATCACAATTATATTTAGCATATGCAATAAGCTTTTAAACCCCTTAAGTGGCCCATAGAGGACGGGTTATAGTCTCAAGAGGGTTTCTAGCAGTGATAGCCACAAACACCTATGATAACTAACTTCCAACCATTATTATTAGGAAACAAAAAAAAATATGGAAATGAAATTAAACAAGTGTGAATCTAAACATTAGTCATTCAAAAGTCAATACAATATATTTCCACAAGAAGCATACTCAAGTGTGTGTGTGAATAGTTAATATCAACAGTGACGGAATCATGCATGCTTCATTCAAGTGAAATCCCATAGAACCTCACAAAAATCATCACTCAATCTGTAATAGAAGAGTTAAACATCATAGGCTCTTCTTTTAGTACAAATCTCCACTACACCGAAGGTACCACACGAAATCAAAAGGTTTTCAACAAAGGTTATAATGGGGTCAAATGGTAGTGATGTGGTTAAGAAATAAAAGGATATAATGCAGTAAATGTTCTAAAAACTTCATGGGATTAGAGACATAGAGTGTATCAATGAAGAATTCTCATACTCCACGAATTTCAACAACAGGGCCTATTGTTATTGAATTTGACCCCTTTTCATTTTTCTTATTGATTTTTCAACATCCCATTTTTAGTTTCAACTCATAATATTTTTAACACCTTGCGACTTATTTTTTGTTTTTATTTTTTGAAGAGAAACTCCCCCACACTTATCTTCTATTCCAACCCAAATTTCTTTTGCAAGCTCGCCTTGTCAATGGAATGTCTCTTAAGTTTCAAATTATTTTTAGAACAAGGGTAGGATAATAATGTGTTTAAGATATGGTTACCGTAGAAAAAGACTTATTTATTGAAAGGTTCAAAGTGGCTCACTATGGGAATGTTCTCTTCGAACATTACACGGGGCACAAGCTGATTTGGCCATAGTGTTAGAAAGCCTAACGCCTTAATAAATTTTCAAGTGGTGCTCAATCAGTTATTCGCCTCAACAGACCAAAAGAAAAAGTTCTAACACTCAATCCCTTTATGTCGAAAACTCAAGTGATGATTAATGCGAGGGCATAAAAACTTCATGTTTTGACATTCTTGTCTCCACACCGAATAATATAACTATTTGTGTAAAAAGATTTAAGTATAATCATCACAAAAATATATTAACCAAAGAACAACATCAAAGTCCAAAACAACATGTATCATCAATCAAACCATATTATTCGTGCTTAATTTTAATCATTGAAGTTGAAAGAACATCTACAAATTAGAAAAATTGAAAATTCACAAAATTTTGTTAAAAACTTCACAAACTTGTCATGTTATGCAAAAAAAATAAAATTAGGGGTACGTTTCAAGAGTGTTAAAGTTACCCTTTACTCTGCTACCATTTTTCATGGTTTCAACGGACCCAAAAGAAAACACGCTTGATTTTTCTTTTAAAAAAATTAGAAAAATACACATTGAACACACAAGAGATGATATCAACTATCTGCTTCCCCAACCTAATCAAAGACTTTATCCCCAATGTCGAAAATAGATAGGAAAGTAGACTTTAGAAGATATTACGTGAATGTGACTTATTGAAAAATAAAACTGAAACAACACAATATATACACTATTAGTTAAAGCCATTAAGGATAAATTTCACAAGATGAGAGTCAAATTTATTTTTCATTTTTTACCATTGTCCCTGTTGGACCAATCCACACAAGCCAAGACTAAATCAGGTTCTGGCACATATACTAGAAATTGATCAATCAGTTGGTCAGTTGTTAAAGCAGAAATGAGAATTCATCTCGCATACAGTGAAATTAAACATTTTTCTATAGCATAATCTATAAAAGATAGCGAACCATCAAAGAAACTATTAATATTAAGAATACCTACAGGTTCCTAGCGAATGTTAAGTTGTGCCCAAGAGATAATTTGTAATAATTCCTTCAGTGTACCAAACCACCATGTAGAGTGATGAATAGATCTGTATTGTTTAACATGTTAGACATCTGTTCTGAATATGTGACACTTTTAGCTCATCTTTGATGGTCATACCTGTGATATTTTGTACTGTTAAAGGTTTTCGAATAACTTCTAAAACTTTGACTCCTCCTACATGAGCAGAAGTAGTAACACTTTCCATTAACCCCAGATTACCTCTCCCACGTACTAAATGAATTTTTATTTCTGCTAAAGTTCTACCAAGGTTATTGGCTACCCCTATAAACTCACCATTTTTTTCTTGGATTGGTTCCACAAATACAGTTGAACTTACGAATGGAAAACCTTCCATTTTCTTTCTTTTTTTTCTTGAAATTGAGTTGTAAAAAAATGGAGTAAGTACGGTGCTATTTATTAAAGTGTGAACATAGAATGCATTTATTATACGTCTTTTTCTTTTGTCAAAAAGGATGAAAATAAGGACACAAAGTTTGAAAATAAAAAATTAACTACTACACATGAATGTACACGTAGTTGCAACTATGGCTCACTTCTTCCTCTGGTTTTACGTCTAGTAATGGCTTAAACGCCCTCTATAGGTCAAAGATATGTTTCCCATCCAATTTTTTTATAAACTAGCAAACAGGGTCTTTTAATGTCAAATTTTCAAAACTATAACGTTCATATTCATCCCGAAAGTGATTCCATAAATCAAAAATTGTACATTGTACTAATCCACATGAATGTATCTCAAGAGTCAATATAATATCATCTAAAGACTCCTTACTCAGTCTATCCATAATTAATTGAATTTTTCTTCTCAATTTTTAGAAACCATTCCTAAGGAACAACACTTTGTGTTACAAGTCCATCGATAACATTTGTGATAAACTTGCATTTTTTTTGCCCTTCATTTTTTTTTTTGAATGTGTGCTTTTACCAAAACCAGGTATGTATCTAGTAAGCAAGTTTGAAAACTCACATGAAAACTTATTTGCTACTCTTACCTTTGCTTCAATTATCCATCGTATGTCCCCCAGGATGCCCATGCGTATAAGGATCCTTAATCTTTTAATCCTGGTTTTATAAGTTTTTTAAAATTGCATTGTTAGGAAGAAAAGAAAATCATTTCTTGAGTGTTAGAAGAATGTCATCCATTTTGAAAAGAACAAGAAAGGACAATGAGAAAAAGAGAGAAACTTTGTACAAAGATTTTAGTTGTTTGGGAAACTGATAAGTTCAACTTTGATAGCTATCCGCCACTTAACTAGGAAATATCCTAATTTTTGATAATTTTCATATCTTTTGCAGAAAGTGCAAGTGTCTTTGAAAAGAGTGGGTTAATAAAATCCACACTGCTAGATCTTTGCAATGGTTTTCTTTGTTCAAATGTGACTACCTTGTGCTCTTGCATGATAAAATTGAAAAAATACTGCCTACCACATTATGAACATGCATTTTTGATTAGGACAAAATAAAATAGAAAAAAAGTAAAAAAAAATTTAAATGGATAAAAAGAAAAGAGAATAAGAGTCAGAGAAAGTAAATCTGTGATTATCGGCCTTTATAGTCTTCTTTTTCATCCGTTGGATTGCCTCCCATCAAACGCTTAGTTTAATGTTCTCAGCCTTACATTGCCTTATTCGTCACTCATCAACATATGCTTCCAAAGCTATCGTCCATCCAATCACCATCTTATAATTTTGATGCACCCAAATTAGTTTGTCCACTTATACTTGAGTGAGACTTTTAGCAATGCTGACTAGTGGTATTTCTTTTTTACCCAAGTAGAAATATTTAAGATAGGTCGAGATTAGTTTAACCTCCGTTGTAGGTATCTGTATCATAGAAGGTAGAAGCCTTTCATTGTATATTAGCAATTTAACATAAGAGACATCATACTTTAATTTTTTGGCAATGAATCCAGCCCCGTTACATTATTTTCCACATTCCCCAACATTTGCACATCCAACTTCTTTTCTTTCAAATCTTCTATAAGGAGATGTTTTTATAAAGTAACCTTCACTCCATCCTTGCCAGTGAACTCAAGCATTTGTAGTGACTTAAGATCAATAATGTCAACTGCAGAAACAACATTCACGTTTGTAGGATATCTCATGGCTTTAAAAATATTATATCCTCACCATCAAAATCCATAGTAAGAGTGGAATCATGAACATCAATCTTAGCTTGGGTTGTATATGTAGCATTAGGGTATGTGTCATTAGATCTATCAGCCAATTGCATGATAACACCAGTTTATTTTAAAGGTCCTAAATTTAGAAAAGTATAAATAAAATATGGTGTAACATTAATTGATGCTCCCAAATCTAACATGCATTTTTTAAATCTAGTCTTACCAATGGTACAAATGATGGTAAAAGTGCCCGAATCCTTATACTTTGGAGGGAGTTTTCTTTGAAGAACTGTCGTAACATTCTCCCCCACACTTACTTTTTCATTCTCCCTCAACTTCCATTTGTTAGTGTATAGCTTTTTGAGGAACTTAGCATATCGAGGCACCTACTTAATCGCATCAAGAAGAGGGATGTTTACCTCCACTTTTTGAAAAGTTTCAATGATCTCCTTTTCTTACTCATTTTTCTTAGAATTTGCTAACCTACTAGGAAAAGATAGAGGTGTTACATAAGTATAAGAGAAAGGTTTAGGAGTGGTTACCGACTTTAGATTCTCCTTAGGATGAATAATTTTGTCAACAACTTTTTCATTTTGAACAGTTGTGATTGAATTAGCCTCTTTGATTGAATTTTCACTTGAAGAAGAAACATGACATTGAGTGGAATAATTAGATTGAGGTTGAGCAGGAAATTTACCTTTTTCATTAGTACGCAAAGAAACTGTCATTGTTGAACATGTGCTTTTGATCTCATTGATGTCTTGTGAAGTCTGGTTATTGATGTTTGTTTATGTATGCATAAATTCTTGCAAAGTTTCCTCAAGTGATTTTGTATGTGGAGCTGGATAAGAAGAAAATTTTTGTGGTTTTTGCGAATATTGCGGTCGGGCACGATTATCATCTCGCTAACTAAAATTTGAATGATTTCTCCATTGTGGATTGTAAATTTCAGAATATGGAGAATGAAAATATTTTTTTAATGTGTTCATAACATTTGCTTGTGCTGGAATATTTGGGCATTCATTGGTGGAGTGTTCTATAAGTTCACAAATGCTACAAACTTCTTTATCTTATATATATTTGATTTTCTTTACTTTTTAAGTTCCATGGCCTCAACTTTTCTTGTTAAACTAGCAATCCTAGTATTTAGATTATCTTCTTGAGTAAGGCAATATTTTTCTTTATTACTATTAGCAAGATTAAAACTAATAGAACCTTCAGAAGAATTAACACTATGTCATGATTGAGAGTTTTATGCCAAATGGTCTAAATACTCTAGTGCTTCATCAGGTACTTTATCAAGAAACTCACCATTATACATTATTTCAACAATTATTTTATTTCAGGAGTTAAACCTTCATAAAAGAAACTAATTAAGTCCATTTTTCAAAATCATGGTGTGGGCATAAATTCAAAAAATCTTTAAATCTTTCCCAACATTAAAAGAAAGTTTCATTGGAATATTGAGAAAAAAATTTGGATTTATCTTTTCAAAGTATTAGTTTTATGAGTTGGAATTTTTTTTTTAAAAAAAATTCAACTTGCATTTCTTGCCAAGTGTCAACTGACATAGGTTTTAAAAAGTTAAGTCAAGTTTTTGCTTTATCTTTTAAAAAAAATAAAATAATTTGAGATTAACGATCTCATTTGTACAAGTTTAATCTTCAAAAGCAGCACATATTTCATCAAATTTTTTCAAACCATACAAATTAGAAAGTAAAGGGATCATACCTGCCTTCAATCAAACGTTATTTGTATTGAGAGAAAAAATAACAAGGAGAAGAATTTCGAGGAGGTTGCAGCTAATAACGCATCGTACGCACTTGTTAATTCTCATTTTTATTCTGGACACTTTTATTTTCAACCATGGTGAAGTGTGTGAATGTGATTCAAATAAATTTCCAAATAAAGTTTTAAAATTATTTCTAACTAAACGACGAGAATTATGATTACGAAACCACATGAACATATAACCGTAAAAAAAAAATATAATATTTATAAAGAAAAAATATTTATAAACCTAAATACTTACTTTGCCTTCCCGGACAACGACGTCAAAAACTTGTTACAACTTTAAGGTTACAAATCCAAGTACATGTTGTATCAAGTAATAAATTTCTCGGGAGTTTGAGGTCAATCCATAGAGAAGTTGTTTGAAATTTTTGGATTTATATTTCTTAAAAAATAAGCTAAATATAGTTTAAATTATAAAGAAAGATTTATGATTTAACAAAAAAACTAAAATAATAAAAGTACAGAAGATTAGGGATCTGCTCTTGAATTTTAGATTAATGAACAATTATTTATTATTTTTTTATCTCTTTTAAATGCCACTATTGGAATCCACACACAATGAAGGTTCCAATATTAAGATGTTATCAAATAACTCATGTATTATGGTAATCATGATATTATCTTACTGTTTGTAAATTATCTCTTAACATCAATACTTGTTTATGAGATCAAGTATTTATACATATCTTTGTTTACAACAAATCAAGACTTCATGTTAGCAGTCGATGTAGTAGAACCGTACAATAAGCTAAATGATCTCAAGTATTTGTTGTGTCATTGGTGATACAAAAATCAAGAATCGCCTCTAAACAATAAGGGTTTTAATGCGAATACTTATTTATGGGATTATGTATTTATGCACACATTTATTTACAACAAATCAAGGTTTCACATTAGTAATCAGTGGAGTAGAACCACACAATAAGCTAAATGAACTTAATTATTTATTGTGCCATTAGTGATATATAAATCAAGAATTACCATAAAACAAGGAGGGTTTTAACATCAATACTTATTTATGGGATTAAGTATTTATGCACACCTTTTTCTACAACAAATTAAGATTTCACATTAGCAGTCGGTGAAGTTGAATTCTACAATAAGCTAAATGAACCCAAGTATTTGTTAAGTTATTGGTGATACATAAATCAAGAATTACTACTATAACACCCCTTAACCTAATTGCAGAACCTAAACAAGCTATTACAGTTAAATCAAGAAATGTTAATTTTTCATCAATACTAAAGTCATGGTTTTGATAAAAGTTCCCCTTTTTGGCTATAAGAGAAAGAACTTGAATTCATTTATTGTTTCATTTTATTTTAAACACACCATATACATAAATCAAAACTAAGTACATCTGTTTACAAAACCGTAACAAAGCAACTTATTTAAAAATAAAACAGAGTTTTTAAAATATGCTACAAAATAGCTTGAAGTATGGCATATGAATAAATCTCTGTTTGACCGCTCTAAAGATTCAGTTAACCTCTAAACCTGTACATTTTCACTTGCATCACATGAATCTAATGAGCTAAAGGCTCAGTAAGATGAAATTGATACAATTACAAATAGCGTACATACAAATCACATAAATGATTAAATGCATTATTCAATTTAATAATTTTCTTTTATAAATCATTCTTTAGGACCCTTGAAGTATGGTACCTAACTAATAGTGATAGACTGTGGTTTTCGGAACCTGTTCATAATGATTAGCCAATAAGAGAACTAATATGGGATTTTCATACTTGGTCTTTCAACATCAGGTATTAACCGTATTCTATCTCATTCATTGTGACTTTTCTATATCGGTTTTTCAATCTCAAGTATTTACCACCATTTATTGTGTTCGTCGGTCCCTCTCACGTCCCTTGTCTACCCGACCATCAATCAAGTACCATACTTCTTTTTTTAAAAACCTCATTATATTCTTAGTACTATTATGCTTCATGACCATAAATGCATCAAATATTACATCACTTGACAAATAATGACAATCACATTGAAACATGAACAACATTATATGATTCTTGTGATACAGCAAACAAAAGTTTCAACTTACCTCAAGTCCACTTTGTGTTAAGTGAAAAGGTCAATCTCTTTGGAAGATAGGATATGTTAAAGGCCTAACATAATCAAATCATGTACTATTTAATATCCTTTTTATAAATCATATAGTCTATTCTAGTTAAAATCATATACACTTTTCAATCTTTTGTAAACAATTCCATATCAAATACATAACCTTAAAAATAATGCATACTCCATATTACTACTAATTCAAGACATTAAACATTATGGTAATCATTAAATAACTAATAATTCAAACATAATTTATTAAGGCAGCCCCTAAAATATGCACACAATCCAAATTAACATTACGTAAACTCGGTTCTAACTTAAATTGATTGTAACCTTCAATTAAGAAAACTAATTGCTATTGTTTTCAATCGTTCATAGGCACTTCCAATTACAATATAAGCATTACAAGATAAATAGAAATAAATAAATTAGGAATATTTCATAAGGCTATCAATTTTTCTAGAAACTAACTTAACTAGTTTGGTTTTGACTTCAAGTGTAACCCATTTAAGTTTTTAATCATACAAAAAGATACTAAAACATGTAACCATCCAAGATGCCATAAATTCATCATAAGAAACATTGAAAAGAATGTACCTTGATTTGATTGGAATTAAACTTCAAACCCAACGGTTTTCAAGTTTAAAAGGGTAGAAACTTGTTCTAGTTTGTGTTTTATAGATTCTTATGGATTGAATTCAATTTTTATGAGTATGAGAGTGTAGAAATTTGGGAGAAACTTGGAGAAGAAGGGCTGGTCATTTTTTAGGTGTTTCCACAAGAAAACATGGTTAAAAATGACTTGTTTGACATTTCAAAGAAAGATAAGTGGAGGGTGATGAATGGTTGACTCATGCTTGGTGTCTTATCATGCAAAGAGCCACGTTTATGGGCCAGAGAGATGATAAAAAATGATGCTTTGGTTTTAAATCAAGTACAATGCAGTTTAGAATGATTTCATGCAATCTAGTCAACCAACCAATTAAATTGCACCATTTTGCATACTTTTAGTTCTTAGACAAATGTAACATATTTCAAGCAAATATTTAGGCAATTAATCACTTTAGAATGTAACAAGTATGAAACAATACGAATAATTCATTTAATGACCATTCAATACATCAATCTTTCTTAATCGAGATACCGAGGCTTTCACTGCAAAAAGATACTTAAGGAATATATTAAATCAAGAAATAAAAGTTTGATCTCATATTTTATGTACTAATGCATGTTAAAATATAACTGGAGCATATAATAACAATTATTTATGTTCGTGCAATCATGCTATTTATATACCATAATTCGATAACGCATATTGATTAGATGCATATTCATGCAAGATGCTTATTATTGGCTATGTAGGAGAGAATTGAGCATTACAATCCTTCATTCCTTATAAAAATTTCATCCTCAAAATTTGATGTACCAAATAATTCTGGATATTTGTTCTGCATTTCTTCTTCTATTTCCTATGTGGCTTCTTCTGTAGAATGATTCCTGCACAATACTTTAACAAGTCGAATCTTTTTTGTTCTCAACTCTTTTTCCTTCTAATCCAGAATCTGCATTGGTTTCTTATCATAGGCTATATCAGGAGTCAATTCCAACGGTTCATAACTCAACACATGAGAATGGTTTGAAATGTATTTTCTCAATATAGACACATGGAAAATATTGTGAACACTAGATAATGATGGAGGTAAGGCCACTTTATAAGCTTTATCATCAACTCTTTCGAGAATCTCAATTGGGCCGACATACCTTGGGCTAAGTTTTTCCTTTCTTTCCAAATCTCATGACATATTTTATGGGAACTACTTTTAAGAACACATGATCCCCAATGGCAAACTATAGATCTTTTCTCCATTTATCTGCATAATTTTTCTATCTACTCTGCGCGATCTTCATTCTTTCTCGTATCTTCTCCACTATCTTAGCAGTATGTTGAACTATTTTCGAACCAAGTAGGCTTCATTCTCCAACTTCATCCCAATGAACTACAGATCTATATTTTCTTCCATGCAATGCTTCATAAGGCGTCATTCTAATTGTTGATTGGTAGCTATTATTATATGTGAACTCCACTAATGGAAGCTTTGTAGCCCAACTCCCTTGAAAGTCTAGCACACAAGCTCTTAACATATCCTCTAATATCTAAATAACCCTATCTGATTGCCCATCACTTTGTGGATGAAATGCTATACTAAATGCAAGTTTTGTTCCCATGGCACTGTGTAAACTCTTCCAAAATGTAGATGTAAACTTAGGATCTCTGTCGGACACTATTGAAATTGGCACCCCATATAACCTGACTATCTCTTTAATATATTGTTGAGCATACTGATCCATATTGTATGTGAATTTCACTAAAACAAAATTGGTTGATTTAGTTAATCTATCAACAATCACCCATATGGAATTATACCCCTTTTGTGTTCTAGGTAATCCAAGCACAAGTCCATTGTAATGTGCTTCCATTTCCACTCTGGAATCAACAAAGGCTTCAACAACCCTGATGGTCTTTGATGTTCAATCTTAATTTCTTGACAAGTTAGACATTCAGCCACAAATTTTGCTATATCTTTCTTCATTTTAGGCCACCAATAATGTTGATATAAGTCCTTATACATTTTTGTGCTACCTGGGTGTTCCGAGTAAGGAGTAGTATAAGTTTCTTCTAAAATATCTACTTTCATGGCCTTGTCAAATGACACACACAGTCTCCCTTTATATCGAATAATCCCATCATCGGTAACAGAGAAGTCTAGCCTCTTTCCAGCCTCAATCATTCTTTTCAATATACACAAATGCATATCCACCTTTTGGCCTCCTTTAATTCTATCTTGAAGTGCAGGTCTCAATACTAAGGCTGATAACGAACACTTTTTCCCTTTATGTACAATTTCAAGCTCTAATCTCTATAAATCCAGTAATATTGACTTTTGTATAACAAAAAGAGAAGCCATGGATTTTCTGCTCAATACATCTGCAACCACATTCGCTTTACCAGGATGATAGTTGATCACACAATCATAATCCTTCACAAGTTCTAACCATCTTCTTTGTCTCATATTCAACTCCTTTTGGGTAAAGAAGTACTTTAAACTCTTATGATCTGTGTATGTCTTACACTTCTTACCATACAAATAATGTCTCCAGATTTTCAAAGCAAAAACCACAGTAGCAAGTTCCAAATCATGGGTTGGATAATTCTTTTCATACTCCTTCAATTGCCTTGAAGTATAGGCAATAACCTTCCTATTTTGCATCAAAACAGCACTTAAACCTTTTTTGAAGTATCGCTATATACCACGAATTCACCAATTCCTGTTAGAATGATAGGAACATAAGTTGTAGTTAATTTATGTTTCAGTTCTTGAAAACTTATTTCACAAGCATCAGTCCACATGAATTTCATATTCTTTCTTGTCAACATTGTCATTGGAGTTGTTATCTTTGAAAACCCCTTAACAAATTGTCGATAGTACCCTGCTAATCCCAAAAAACTCCTTACTTCTGATACATTTGTTAGTGTTGGCCACTTAATAACAGCTTCTACCCTGCCTAGATCAACATAAATATTATTCTTGGATACTACATGACCTAGGAATACCACTTGCTCAAGCTAAAATTTGCACTTCTTGAATTTAGCATATAACTGCTTTTCCTTAAGAACTTGCATCACAATCTTCAAATGTTGCTTGTGCTCTTCTTTATCACGTGAATAAATTAGGATGTCATCAATAAACACAATCACAAATTTATCGAGATATTACTTGAACACTCTATTCATTAAATCTATAAATGCTGCAGGGGCATTGGTTAAACCGAAAGGCATCACTAGAAATTCATAATGTCCATACCTTGTTCGAAATGCAGTCTTTGGTATGTCTTCTTCCTTGATCTTCAATTGATGATACCTAGAGTGCAAATCAATCTTAGAAAACACCGATGCTCCCTACAATTGATCAAACAAATCATCTATTTTTGGAAGTGGATACTTATTTTTTATTGTTACTTTATTCAACTCTCTATATCAATGCACAATCGCAATGTACCATCCTTCTTTTTCACGAACAACACAGATGCTCCCCAAGGAGAATAACTAGGGTGAATAAAATCCTTATCAAGCAATTCTTGCAATTGAACTTTTAACTCTTTCAATTCTATTGGTGCCATTCCATATGGCGCTTTAGAAATATGAGTAGTTCCTGGCATAACATCAATCACAAATTCGATCTCTTGATTTAGTGGTAGTCACGGTAAATCATCTGGAAATACCTCAAGAAATTCTTAAACCACATCTATATTTTCTGGCTTCAATTGTGCTTCGATCGAGGTGTCCAGAATATTTGTCAAATATCCAACACAACCTTTACTCAATATCTTTTGAGCTTTCAAAGCAGTTATAATTGGTAAAGATAGTGAGAATGAGGTACCACTAAACACAAACTGTTCTTCTTCGGGTGGCTAAAAAATCACAATCTTCTTGTTACAATCAGTTGTTGCATGATATTTAGTAAGATAATTCATATCCAGAATAACCTCAAAATATGGCATCAGTAAAACAACGCGATCTGCATAAAGAGTCCTATCACTAATCTAAATTGAACAAGCCCTTAACATTTGATTGGAATTCATTTCTTCTGTGAATGGAATAGTCACACTATACCTTACTTTTAATAAATTTGGATGTAATGCCCAATTTTCTCACAAGGCAAAAGCAGAAACGATGCCATTTGTTGCAGTTGTGTCATAAATGGTGATATTGGTGGCCATTTTTTGGCATTTGCCCAATTTTATATAGCGAACAAGAGCTGGAGTAAGTTGTTGAGATTAAAGGAAACTAGTTAAATTATATGGCATCCTTTAATCTTCTTATCCACTGTGCTTTACAGACCATTATGCATGTGCTATTCTACATGTAGAATAAAAATTAACCAATCTTTCATCCTGTAATCTTTTTACATATTATGCCTAGCAAAACAATAGTTTACCAACTTCAATTAACAAAAAACATGAACTAAAATACAAGGGGATGCAAGCCACATATAAAACATAGGTAAAATATTTATATAAACAACAAGTTTGGTTAATGTATTGTGTAAATATCTAGGTTTGTTAAAAAACAACGTATAGATTTGTAAAAATAGTACTTGGCCATTGTGAATAGGTTGTGGTTCATGTTATTGATCACACATGATTTAAAAATTAGATATAGAACAAAAAAATCACTTTCTTATAACTTGGTGGTCTTTTGGCTATGAACACCAAAAGTCTCCTTTAAACTTTCAAAGCACAAACCGTAGGATCTATATGAATACAAAAAACCTTTTTAACAAGACTAATAATACATTAATTCAGTTAAAATATGAATCGATTCATTATTATCACACCTTGCTGACCAATGGGCCTGTAATTTGTTTCATGTTGCATATATTTTTTTCTTGCCCCCTCTCTAAACTTAATTAAGATATATTTACCAGTTGGAGTAAATTTTGCATGTTTCATTTTAGATTTTTAAAATATAAATTATGGGCTTTGTTCATTCGATTGAGTAGTTGGCAACATGTTAAAATATTAATGAAACTTGCATTTCAGTTGGCCACCTATCCAACTACTCATGTTTAATACTAAATGATGCAAGCTAGAGTCAAATCCAAGGCGCAACATGACACAATCTACCTCCAACATTTGATCACATGCATTAACAACTATTTGAAGATTCTTCAGTTGTCCACCAATCCTATACAAATTGGAAAAAATTACAAATGAATGACAATTCAATGAAAATGTGTTATAGATAAGTGCAAAAATGGCGTGTTGTGCGCTATGCTCCAAAAAGGAATAAAATCTTCCATGACATAATGCTATCTTAGAACTTTAAGTTGGAGTACTTTTGCTTTGTGTAGGGACTCACGGGCGTACATATAGCCTTGTAAATGCACCTAATTTTGGTCAAATAGATTATGAATACAATTAAAACCACTTTTCTTGTCTATAAATAGCATAAGACATTCAAAATTTTACATCATATCTAAATAAAACCAAGTAATCACTTTGCTTTTTTCTCACTCCTTCAAATATGGCTCCAAACATCAATTTGAGGAAAGAAGATTTCTTGTATGAATCTTA
Source organism: Paulownia fortunei (assembly GCA_019321725.1). Classification (NCBI taxonomy): domain Eukaryota; kingdom Viridiplantae; phylum Streptophyta; class Magnoliopsida; order Lamiales; family Paulowniaceae; genus Paulownia; species Paulownia fortunei. Next base: position 10,270,020 of record CM033121.1, on the reverse strand, counting down.
AATGGAATCAGAAATGTGATAAATTATTCAAAGAAGTTTTAGTAGATCATCCAAAAAGTGGCAACTTTCATCTGGGTCATATCACGCAGTGCTTATTACAATGGATGCAGTAACAAAGAATTTAACAAGATGTTTTCATTTGATCAATGCATGATGAAAGTAAAAAAACTATCCAAATGATTTTTTTTGTTCAATTAGATAATTAATCGCACTGGTGTCGACCACGATAAGGTTTCCAACAAGGTCAATGCCCATCCATTTATTTGGAGCGATATTATACAAGTAAGCACTAATAATTACATTATATCATGTAGTTGCATAATGATTTTTGGTGACTGAATGATGCAACATTTTTGTGTATTGTGATAATACACAAGCTTGGTTATGCATATTAGACAAGTGGGCACCTGATTTGGATGACTTATGCACTTTTTTTTTCAACAAGTCTAGTTGTTCTTCCCATGGTTGATAATAATGATGTCATCAATATATCATCAGGCAACAAGAAGAGGATGATTAAATGCCAAACTGGATGGAGCTCCTAGACCTGTTGTCAAGATTTCATCAAACATAGTATTAGTATTGATAATCAATTCTAGGATCATATGGCAGGTGTTCATTCCGATTTAGAGTCCTATGGGTCAATCAAAGTGTTGTCCTCATTCGAGGTGAAGTCTAATATTGGTGATTCTCACACCAATGAAAGACTCCCGAAATCACATTCTTTACCTGGGAAAAAAATTAGTGCATGATTATTACAACCATCATTATATACATCACATTTCTCAGCTAAGTTTCATTGAACGAGCATGGTCGGTTATGGGCTACTATTGGGATATTATAGGAATTTCGTACTATGTTAGGTTGTGTGTAACTGATACATGTTTGCTATTGATGTTTGCCTTTGGATAGTATGTGATGTGTATGTATTTTTGTTTTGGTGTGGCTTCTAATATGATGTATTAATGTTGTAGGATAAGATCAGTATGCTATATACTTAGGAACTACTTTAGGAAGTCGTGTAGTTATCAGCTTGTGTTGCTATTCAATCTCATTTTGTTATGTGGACCCTGGTTGAATAATGTAAAAAACTAATTCTGTATGCTTGGTCCATAAGACAGAAATAGCAAATTTATTTTAATCAGCATATCATCGTGCATTGAAATATTTGTTAATTGTGTACCCAAATCGCTTAAAATCAAACTTAACAACTAGGTTCTTTTTATGATGGGTCAAAATAGTCAAGAAAATTGCCACTTGTTCACTAATTTGAATTATACGAACAAGTCTATCTATGTTTTCAAGGAGGATACAAAAGCGAGTAAAGGAATTTATATCCATTCATAGATTATCAATGTAGGTCTTATCACTAATGTTTATAAGCTCACACAAGTGTTCTATTTGTTTTGGTACTCGATCATTCAATTTGTAAGTTATTTGCCCAACACGTCCCAAACTACGACGCCTACATACACCTCCTTAGTATGCATGAATAAATGCTAAGAAAAAAATTAATCAATGGCATGACTTTCTCTCCGCCAGAAAGACATGTTGATGTTCTGTATCTTGATCCATCTATCAAAATAATATTCATTACGAATGATAAGTGAGTAGCTATAGTTTTGAAAGGATGATACATTAAATAAATTTAATCTTATTAAAAAAATCAGACCACACATTGTGACCAAAATGTACACATGAATACATATAATTATTCTTCATCAAGATGTCATGTATAAATAATCAATTATCCACCAGTATAAATAATGAAGTTTACCTAACCCTGTTTGCTTGAACAGATACAACCATCACTCTACTAGATGCTTTTACAAAGAACTATGGAAGTGATTTCATATGTAGCATTTATGTGTAACATATATTAGGGAATGAGTGCAGTGCGTTTATGATAATATATCCTAAAATGAATATTTCATTATGCATTCCCTAAAATGAAGCTGATTGCATACTAAAATGAAGCCTCACAAATTCAAAAATATAATAAAATATTCAGTTGATTGAGTTTTGAAGCTAAAATGAAGTGTGCAACCTGCATTTCATAAAATGAATACTTAGTTATGCATTAATTAAAATGAAGTATAAAACCTGCTAATATTTGAGCCTCACAAATTCAAACATTCATTTGAAACATTCAGCTAACTGAGTATTCATGCTAAAATGAAGCTTTGGCAAAATTATTTCCTAAAAATGAATATTTCATTACGCCTATCCTAAAATGAAGCTTGCAGCCTGCTAAAATAAAGCCCATAGGCTATTGAAAGAAAGCTTAAAGCCTGCATTTCCTTCGCACATTCACTCCGAATACGAATATTTTTGTTAACTTGACTGAGTATAGTAGAGTGTCCAAAATAAATAGACATCTAACTACCCATTATATTCATGAACACAAGCATACCAAGTATTTTAGGGAAATTCTAAAATTATCATGCAGACACAAATCTCCCAAAAAATAATTTTGGAATTAGGTGAATTAAAGTCATTTGACAACAACAAACTCTGAACCTACATATTTTCACAAACATTCTTGACATCTCCAATACATTCGAGCACAACAGGTTTAATTTTTCGCCAAACAAAAAAAAAGACAAACATTATGTCAAACATACACGAATCTTGTAACTTGATTGAATGAAGATTCACTACTCCACCACGATTTGTACTTCGTAAACAAAACGTGCATTACAAGGGTTTTCGGCAAGATTTCAATGGAGATGCTAAGAAATGCTAGCTAACAGCAAAGAAGAGTCCTTACGAAAAGCTAGGGTTTGGGCTAAGGTTTGGGGAGCTCATTTCTCAAATAAGAAATGAGCCTCTATAAAAATGGGACAATCGTGTTATTAGAGGTGCATAGAGGGTTATATTGGTCATTTTTTGTCCTATCTTAGAGGCACGGATAGAAGATCATTTTTTATTGGATCCAATACAAAACTCGGATTATGTAATAATAAGGGGTTAGGTAAGTCATTCAGCTGCATGATTGTTGTTCGGGTTGATTTTTTATCAGGGGTCCAAATCAAATTTTCCAAACTTTTGACCCTGGATGATTATAATAGATCAAGCCCAATCCAAGTTCCCAAATGAGGCATAAGATAATGAATTGCATTGACAATTTCCTGTTTAATATAGAAACTTAATAAAATTATCAGTTATCGAAAACAATCGGATTCATGCGTAAAATAAACTTCAAAAATACCTAACAAGGAAATTGCTTTTTAACACTTCACTATTGAAGAACATTTTTCTTTTTATTGCATTTTCAAACTTGCAATCAATCAATTTGTGATACTATTTAATAAACTCAAGTAAGATATATTTTTCTTTTCATTATTTGGAAGAAATCTCATTTGAAACCTCATCTTTATGTTGTAGAATACATAAAATTAGTTTTTTATATGTAAAAATATTTAATTATTTATTGGAGTTTCTATAAGATTATTCCTAGTTGTGAATTTGATAGCTTACTATTAGGGATGATAATGGGTATAGGTCAAATTCGAACTCACCCCACTTGGGACGGATTTGAATAGTGTAAATGGGTTTGAGTCTAGTCCTAGGTCTATTATTTTCAAACCCGACCCAAACCCGATTCACTTAATTTTTTAGAAATCTATTTTATATATTTATATGATATTGTATTTAGAAAATATATATATTTTTTGAAAGTTTAAATATTAGTATCTTTAAAATATAAAATATTTCTTAATATTTTTTTAATTATAAAGCGGGTTTATCGGGTCTAGCGGATCTATCCATCAAAAGTAGGTTTGAAGCGAGTTTAAGTTTGAATCCTTCAAAACTTTAGTAGGTCGGGTGTCAGTGACAGACAAACCCAATTGAGACCCAACCCACTGTCATCTCTACTTGCTACATTTATTTTAGTACTTCTAATGTAGATAGAAAAATTTCAAGGTAATTTAGGTTTAGGTGACCTATTTAAAGTAATTAATAATTAACTTAATTGATAATTTGTTACTTTTCCCACATAAAAAAGGGGACAAAACTTGTGCACAAAATTGAAGTAAAAATTTTTGTGCACGTATTTTTCTGGCATGAGCCTAAAAACTCTTTCACAAAATAATCCTATTTTCCTTATATAGAGTGACATGTTCATCTTTTCTTGGGTTTCAAACAAAAACTAATTAGCTCTTAAAGGATAATTGGGAGAATTGCTTCTACTCCTATTCTGTGCTTTAAAGAAAAAAATGCATTACAATTTTTCTGAAGTACATAAATTCTTCTTGGTTGAGGGTAATTTCAAAGCCCTAGACATGGGCTCTTGTAATTAAATATTTTATATTATTGACCAACTTTCCAAATGAAGTTGTTTATGTTTTTCTATACTTAATATTTTATGGGTATTTTCTTGTTTTGTTTGGATGAGCAACCAAATTGGGTTTGAGAACTCCTACAACTAGATTAGATATTTTAGATCCGTAATTGTATTGAATTTCTAACTATGTGTAGTAAATTATGATTAATAATTATGGGATATTTTTATTAATTACAATGGAAAATATAACCTAAGTTAAGGTTGTTGTTTAGATCAATTCTATCATTCTTGTTTTAATGTATCCATTGAATTAAATCTAGAGAGTTTGTTCTAGGTTGTTTGATGAGTAGGGAAATAGGTAGAGAGCTTGTTCTACTAAGTAACTAAGGAAAGATTGGTGTGGTAGAGCTTGTTATTATCTACGGTTGATAATTTCAATGGTAAGTTGTTAGTAGTATTGATATGAAATTACAACCCATTATCTAGTGGCAGCGAAAGAAACCTCAACCAACTTTAATCAATCGTTGCTTCTTGTTTGGATTTTGATTGTTTTACATTTTAATTAATTTTAATTTATGCGATTTAGTTACTCAATTCAACCCCCTCCCCCAACCATTTGTTGTTTATTTCTAGAGTTTACTTGTTGAGTTTTAACTTTAGTTTAGCAATTTTGAAGCTAATTTTTTTAGCGAGTCAATAATAAATCAGTTAGCTTTGATCCTCGTGAGATCGACTCTTACTCGTTCTATACTCATTGAAAAATTATTGAAAAGTAAAGTTTAAATTTGGTAGGCCTGCGAAAATTGATCACTAGCACATTTCAAGCACTATAAATAGGGGGTAGATGGTTTCCTTAGGCTCAGTTGTCCAATAATAATATAAGTTGTCTAGTAGTAATATAAATTTTCTAGTAGTAGTGTAAGTTTTTCTTTTAATAGTAAAAATGTATTCTCTAGTTTCTCTTCTATTTTTAGTCTTTCCTACGTTTATTATATCTTTCTAAATTTTATTTTGATGAGAAAAATGGGTTAACCTCTTAATAGAGAAGAGGAACGGTTAAAAGGGTAAAAAAAATATTTAAATGTGTTGTATTATTATTTTAATTTTTTATCTAAACCCTGCATATGTTGTGGTGATTCTTAATTTATATATCACTGTGGTATAACAATTACTTGGGTTCATTTTACTACACCTACTGCTAACGTGGTGAAACCTTGATTTATTGTAAATAAAGGTATGCATAAATACTTTATCGCATAAACAAGTGTAGGCGTTAAGTCATAATTTGCAAATGGTAAGACAATATCATAATTTTCTTATTGCATGGGCTATTTGATAACATCTTTCTATTGGAGCTTTAATTATATATGAATTCCAATAGTGGCATTTAAAAGAGGTAAAAAGAATAAATAATCATTCCTCTATCTAAAACTCAAGAGTGGACCCTTAATTCTCAGTACTTTTATTATTTTATTTTATTTTTATTATAGAATATATTTTTTTTATATATTCTAAATAACATTAAGCCTGTCTTTGTTTTTTTTTTAGAAATATAATCTTGAATTCTTCAAACAACTTTCCTATGGATCGACCTCAAACTCACAAGAAATTTATTACTTTACACAACCTGTACTTGGGTTTGCAACCTTAAAGTGTAGCACCAATCATGCAGACCACCATGATCAGGGATGTGCCCACGACGTGGGAGTCATTGGCAGCCCCAAGGCCGCGAAGTGCAACTTACGCCTAGAGATGCACTAGAAGAGCTTCAGCAACCCGTTGGCCCCATTGACATGGAATTGCACGTTGGCCCTATTAACATGGAATCGCTCATTGGCCCAATTGACCACTGTCAAGCTGTTATCTTTACAAGCCAGTCGAGTCAACCTGAGTACCCAAAGTGAGCAATCGACCATTTTGTTGCATGAATCCATGCCCTCATAGGACTCATGGTAGTTGTCTAACTCTGGTGCATACTATTTACCCAACAAAATTCTTCAACCTACTTTTGTACTTTTATTTTGCCGACTATCGTTTTGTAGTCAGCGTGATGACTTACTAGGTTCGGGGTTGAAGAAAATGTTGGTATTTTTGAATAGTACAATTATCTATTTACCCAAATGTAATTTTTCTTTCGATTATGGTGTACTGGGCATACTTTGCATCAGAATTAATGTTTCAGTTGATGTAAATGACTCCACCTGGGATATACAGGATCAACTTGTATATATATATTTAAGGTCATTTTATCGGATAGTATACATGTTTAACCTTTATTGTTCGTTAATATGTATATTTACTAAGTATTTATTCATATATACTATATAAAAGTTATAAAATAAATGCATTGTTAATTTATATTTTCAAAATATTCATATTGAATTTACATTTAATATTAAAGAAATTGAATAGTTACAATGCTCATGTGTGAATATATTATATTATTAAATAATATAATAGATATAAGCATATTAATTATTTAATGATATTATTTTTAATAATTTATTTTCAAAAAAAAGCTTTCACATTTTATTATTTTAAATAAATTATCATTAAAAATTAGAAAAAAGTGTCACTTTATAGGGCCAACTAAGCTACTTTATAAGGCCAACTCTGATGTATACTATTATTTTAAAAATAATACCAGAGTTAGACACCCACAATTAGATACTCGATAATCGGCAAAATAAAAGTTCAAATAATAGTGGGTATCTAATTGCATGCCCACTAACCGTCTTCAACACAAGAAAGTGCTTCTTCATCAAACGCACTGTCATCATATGCCCCATCTTCTTTATTTGCCTCATCTTCATCACCTGCCATAACTTCATCATCTTCCACAGATTCATCATTTGAATTGTTATCATCATTTGAAGATTCTTCATCATCAATGACTATGGGTAAATGTTGAACATGTCCATGGGCAACATCTGCACCCCACTCAGTTCGTGTTGCATTCTGTAAATGAAATACTCGTAGGCATGTCTTATAGTGTGGGAAGCCGTTCGTGTGATCGTTGAATTAATTTTTCCTGCGAATACAAGGTTCAAATTATCAGAGTACTATGTATTATGAATATGTGCTACATAATATGTGAATAAGATAGTTAGACTAACTGTTTACACTTGCAATGTGGTTCTAATAACCCAGACACTGTAATCGTATTTTGTTGCATATCATACCGAACACCTAATGTATGAATGTAGCACATAAATTCATGGTAGTGGTTTCGGAATGTTTCAACCTTGCTCTTAACCTTCCTCACATTAAAATCTTTCTAAAACCATCACGACATATGCACAGCTATTAATGATAATAAACCATTCAACACAGCAGAGTCAGATAGTTGATACCTAATAGTAGACCTCCACAACTTGTCATATAAAAATCTCCTCAACTGTCCATTCATTATTGTGGAACATGCTACGTATGATTTGATTTCGTGTGTGAGGCATCGATAGTTGTGTGTCCTATGCTACCAAGTCAACTAATTAACCTTAGATGCAAATCAGCTTAACAAATATAACAAATAAATTTAACAAACCTAACAACCTACATTGACATGATACCAAACATTCATTCAAAATATTAGTTAACTGATTCATGCATTGCTTTTTAATTATCTTAATGTTAAATGTTCGCATATGGTTGAAATTATAGTAGGACTAATCCAAAATATACTTAGCAAATAATTAAAGTACATAAAAACACTTTATATATATATATATATATATTTGACCACTGTAATAAAGTTATTTTATTTTGTTTCAATCTCGACAACCATTTATACAAAAATAAAATATGCACATAGTAATCACTTAAGATAAATTAACTAACAATTACACTGGACTTAACAATAAAAACACTAAAAATTTGTAACCATCTTTACACACAAAAATAAGTTAAAAAATTATATTTTCGAAGATCCTCCTAACCATCCATACAAACCCATATTTGTTCAAAAATATAAATATTATCTTAATCTCTCCAACCCCTTTCATTTGACTTATTTATTTGCAAATACATCAAATGAAAATACAAAAGCACTGACCCTTTAGATCGAGGGAGATAGGGGATCGATTTGCGAAGAAGAAAGCCCATCCCAATTGTGTTGCTATTGTACTATGCCTACATCTTGACAAATGATTTCCCTATACCAAGATCCATCTTCTAGTTCTCTCATTCGTCAAGAAGAAACAAGAGACGCCCAAGTCTAATTTTTGGGCTCAGGACAGAAGATGGAGGACGGCTATTTTTGTTAGAATGAAGATGGGATGCTAATGTGAAGAAAATGAAGGGCAAGTGGAAGGGCGTCTGTTTTCCTAAGGCCAATATCTTTTCTTTCCCAAATATAATTACACACTTTCCTAATTCCCATGGCACCTACCTGCTATAAGTTAGTCAACTGTTTGCATTCTTCATGTTAATTACCAAAAATGCCATCCTGTCAATTCTAAATTTACTTACATCGGAGGTCCCACTATCTCAATTTATCCAAAATAATATATAAAATATGGATAGTGGGCCCTACCACTAACCAAAATATATCATATAATATACAGACAACATATCATCAAAAATATAAAAAAATATAATTCTATTTCTATCACGTCTTTTTATGATAAAAAATCTCTCAATTACTCAATCAAACACATTCTCATTTTCAAACTTATATATTTTTACATTTACATTACATCTAAATATACTTTCAATTTTCACACAAAAACCAATATAATTATAAATTCCCAATAGAAATAATGAAAATGCAAAATCTCATTAGAAAGACAACCAAGCCCTAAGTTTTGTCATACTAATTCCGCAAGGGCCTTAAATCAAGTCAGAGAGAGAAAAGCTCTCCCACCAACTCAAAAAAGAGAAAAGAAAAAGTTTGTCCAAGGTTCGAAAGTTAGCTTGATGCCAGCCATAATCATCTTCATTCATGACTAGTCCTAACATAAAAATATGTAATCCCACAATTATGTAATTCCTTTCAATTTCCACAACCTATCTCATAAGATTCATTAAATGAAAGGAACTGAATAATACGTATCAATATGTTTGTTTTTGTCCAGTGCAGGAACCATTTCCAACATGCTTGAATGACTGGTCTAATTTGATTGGCCGAAGGAACTCTGACTTGATATCTGCTGCCATCATATATGAAACTAGAAAAGAATTTAAACAAGCAACTGTCTTTAGGAAATGTTAGAAAAAAATGAATTCAAATAAGCAACTATCTTCAAGAAAAGATAGAAAATTCTTGTTGGTTCAACAACCAAGCCAGAAGTGTGGAATATCTAGGCCACAATCTACATATATTGCCTTGAAGCAATTGGGCGGTCGAAGTGCCTCAATCGCCCAAAGCAAGGTGCTGAAGATGGTATATGATCAAGGCACTGCAGTAGTGGTCGAGGCAGCGGGTCGACCTTGCAAAATTGAGATGGTGATCAAGGAGATGGCTGTTTGTTATTCGTCCCGAGGGGCATTCCCAGTTTCTTAATCTCTATTTGTGTTGGTAGCTATTTCCAATAGCCATTGTTTCTCCCTTTGTCTTTTCTCCCCAATAGTTCTTTTAAAAGGATATTAACTAATTGTGACTCGAAGATCAATAAAATCGTCAGTATAAGCTATTTATCAACAAGTTACCTTGATTCGTATCTCCCATTACTTGTTCAAAAACAAGAATGAAGATAAGAGTTAAAAAATAAAAGAGAGAAAAATGAAGTTGTAGCATGTGAACTTAACTCTACCAACTAACAAAAGGGGTCCATTAGCGATATATTTGCATTCCCAACACCAAATAATTCATAAACTTTTCATTATGAATAACACATTGGTGTTAAAAATTTGACTTGAAATTGAATCAATCCAATTATTTCACATTCAAGGTTGATCGAGGTGAAGCTTTTGGCATCTCTTATTGTACTTTCTCTACTTTCTTTCAAGCAACAATTCTGAGAGAAAGATCATTGCTAAAGCAAAAATTTACTTCTAACTAATTTATTCGCTACCTAACTTTTTAAGGAGTGGAGTTGTATGATGCACTCAAATCTAAGTCCAATAATTAAAATGGATCCAGTTCAATAGGCCTAAACCTAAGGGCATAAGTATCCTACCACATAGGAACACAATCGTCACTTGAACACGTATAAATACCCTTTCTATTTATTTTCAGGTATGTTGAATTCATTTTGCTATTTTACAAGTTTCAGTTTCATATTGAAATTCGTAAGACTTGGTTTTGACTTGATTATTGGATGATTATCGTCAAGAAAATACTGATCTCTTTACCATTTGTTTGTATTACAGGTAGGATCAGGATTCAATTACTTGATCATCTATTTGGTAGAGTCAATACTCATCAACTAATGTGATATTGCATCATCCACACATGGAGATTTTTGTGATGAAGTTGTCTTGTGTGAAAGAATTGCTTGGTGCTAATACCTCTCCTCACAACTACTAGGCTTTAGCATACAAGTGACTCTCCAAAGACTCCAATCAAGTATCAATCTCTGACTTGGATTAGCTTTTGTTTATAGAAGTGATAAGCAAAAATCTCCTTAAGGTCCTTCAAAATAACATTATGAATACCAACAATATTTAATCAAATTGAGGCATGAAGAGTTAGGCAAAGCTTACTCATTTTGCTACACTTCACTATTTTTGAAATTTAGGCTTTAAAATTTCTTAAACATGGTAACTCGCAAGTAAGACTTCCCCAAAAGTAAGACTTCCTTCTTAGTACTCGCAAGTAAGACTCCCCCAGAATTAGTTCCACTAACAATTACTTTATATTTATATACCATTTGAATTTTCCTCTTGCAGCTATACATGAGATTAATTGATTTAATTAGTACTAGGCATTAAATTGTTAAATAAAAAAAATCAAAGAAGCAAAATGTCAAAACTTAAAAAAATAATTTTCGAAGAAGCAAATTGTGAAAACCAACATTTTGAGATAGCAAAGTATAAAAATTGATTTTAAAGCTAAAAAATGAGTAAAAAATTCTCATTTTTAATAAAGGAAAGTGCAATAAATAATATCAATATTTTTACTAGTATTAATCACAAATGCAAAAACAAAACAAAAAGAAAAAAGAAAAAAAGAGAGCTTCCAGACCTTGAAATGTGTCAAATGGAGGCGGGAGTCACCCCAATTACCCGCTAAACTAAACCCTTACACAATCAATACCGCGAAACCCACAATCAAAGATGGCAAATGATGATTGCCCTTGTCCCAATCCATCATCTAATGGCGATCTTTTGTGGGTCTCGGCTCCTTCCAAAGACGAGCAACGGAATCGGAAGAAGACCAAACGCAATTTCCCGAAGGTATGCACTGATTCTGCGACTTTTTGTGATTCCGCGAAGAAAAGTGATGATTGTTGCCGTGATGATAACAGTAGAATTCAAGGTGCGAAGAGAAAGAATGGAAAGAACTCAGAAACCCAGTGTTTTGAATGTAATGTTGGTGACCCTGTTTTGTTTGAGAAGACGAAGAGGAAAAAGAGAGAGAGCAGAAAGGAGAAGGCGGAAACTACGTTATCCCCTTATTTTATGAAGAAATGTGTGAAGGGTGACAGTGGATGCTGCCAGTTTGATGGGAGTTTGAGGATAGAGTCTGCAAGAGTTTCGGAACATAGACATGAGGGCAGTAATATTAAAAAGTCTGATGATAATGGCGATGGTTGCCGTGATGGCCATGGCAGAGTACGTAATGCAAAGAAAAAAAAGGGGAAGAACTCAGATAGAGAGTTTTCTGGATGTGGTACTGATGTTGATGCTAGGCCTGTTTTAGTTGAGAAGAGGAGGGTGAGAAAGAGAGAAAGGATAAAGGAGGAAAATCAAGAAATTACTGTTTCTCCGTATTTTATGAAGAAATCTGTGAAGGATGAGATTAGATATTCTCAATTAGTTGAGCCTGCGACAAATTCAGGAGACATAGTTGAGGGTAATCTTAAGACTAAGTGGAAAAGGAGGAGAAATGATGTAGAAAACAGTAGGAAGGAAGACTTAAGCTGTAGAATTAGACATTCATTGGATGGTGATGCCAAGAAGAGAGAACAGACAAAGAAGGACAAAGCAGAAATTAGTGTTTCCCCTTATTTTATGAATAAATTTGTCAAGGATGAGAATAGGTATTCGCAGTTTGATGAGAATTTGGGAGTTGAACCTACCACTGTTGCAGGAGACAGAGATGAGGGTCTTAAGAGTAAGCGAAAAAAGAGGAGAAAAGATGTAGAAAGCAATAGGAAGGAAGACTTGAGCTATGGAATTAAGCATTTGTCAGATGGTGATAGCAAGAAGAGAGAACGAAAGAAGAAGGAAAAAGAAGAAATTACTGTTTCTCCTTATTTTATGAAGAAATATGTGAAGGATGAGAATAGGTATTCTCAGTTTGACGATAATTTGGGATTTGATCCTGCCACTGTTACAGGAGAGGGAGATGAGGGTCTTAAGAGTAAGCGAAAAAAGAGGAGAAAAGATGTAGAAAGCAATAGTAAGGAAGACTGGAACCCTGGAATTAAGGTTTTGTCTAATGGTGATGCCAAGAAGAGAGAACAAAAGAAGGAAAAAGAAGAAACTACTGTTTCCCCTTATTCTATAAGGAAATGTGCGAAGGATGAGAATAGAGATTCTCAATTTGATGAGTTTACTGGCATTGAGTCTGCAACAGTTTTGGAAGAAAGAGATGAGAAAAATAGTAAGAATAGGAAAAAGAAGAGGAGAAAAGATGGAGATGGTGACAATAAGGAAAACTTAAGTGATGGAGTTGTGCATTTTTCAGATGTAAACCTCAAGGAGGAGGAGCCTGAAGTTTCGATTTCGACCAATCAGGATTGCAGTGGTGTACCTAAGATGGAAAAGTTTTCCTTAGATGATTTATTCTCACGATTTGCATATACAGGTGGCAAATGTTATAAGAATTCTGCCAAATATGGCATCCACCAATCTTCATTTCAGAAGATGGAAGCAGGTGGGAAAGGCAAGATGGAAGAGGACAACATGAAAATTGTGAAGGATGACTTGGTTGCTGAGACTAATGCTCTCTTGTGTACAGCTGAGGTGGTTGGAAGTCAGGCTGCAATTAGTAACCATAACAGCTGTGAGAATGTGAAAAAGGGAAAGAGAATTGTGAGAGAGACTGGTGAGATAGCGTCTCAGACAAAAATGAGGGCTGGTACAAAAGCTTGTAAAGGAGCTGGGAAAAAAGTTCGAGTGGTTTCACCTTATTTTGCAAATGCAGATGCAGAAGAGAAGGTCAGAAAAATTGAATCGAAGAAATTGCAAGCGAGGAAGGTTTCTCCCTATTTTTGCAGCACACAGCAAGAGGAAGAGAGTGAAAGTGCAGTTTCATTAGGTGGTCCAACCAACTCCAAAGTTCAACCTCGAAAGACTAAAAGAAATAAAGCACGCACACCTGTTCTCACTGCTGCCCAGAAGCGAGACGAGGCTTATAAAAGAAAAACTCCAGATAACACTTGGAGACCTCCTCGGTCACCTTTTAATCTCCTCCAAGAAGATCATGCCTTTGATCCTTGGAGGGTTTTAGTGATATGTATGCTTCTTAACCAGACTACTGGTCTACAGGTTAGTAATCTGTTGACATCATTTTGAATAGAATTTTCTCATTTCCAGTTCTGTTGTGATGATCTGTGTGTTCCGAGTATAATTCACCATAAATTCTTATATTAAGTTGCTGAACAGATAATATTGAGATTTCTTGGAATTCTGGAAATCATTTGTACATAATATCTTGAGGCTGCTATTTCATTTTAATAATGCTTCTGCAGAAGACCATTGCTTGCTGAGATGTGTGATGAGTCTCCTCTAAAAAGTATCCAATCCAAGCGAACTTCTTAGATGACAAGCCAACTTAGTATGACTTCTATGAGTCTATCCTCATAGCATCAGAATCAGAAATTTCTGGATATTTCCCACAAAATCATATGATACAAATGGCTAATGGGGCAAGATAGAGGCTATCTTCTTCACCTAAATTGACTTATAATCTGGTGGCAAGCTTTTTCATCTCCTTTTTAAAATAAAAAATAAAAAATTGTGGAGAAAATATCTTGCTGGACCATTGTATTACAGTGATCACTCTGATAGTGGTGAACTGCGTGTAGGCTGGTAGAGTATTATCAATTTTTTTTCAACTGTGTCCAAATGCCAAGACTGCTATGGAGGTTGCCACGGAGGACATTGAAGAGGTAATACGCAGTTTAGGTTTGCATAAGAAGAGAGCACTGGGGATTCAACGATTCTCTGAAGAGTATCTGAATGAGAGCTGGACTCATGTAACCGAGCTTACTGGTGTTGGCAAGTAAGTTACGTACTCTGTAATGAATAAAATTCAAAGAGGCGCTCGAAAAAATTTTAAAATAGAAAACCACATGGCTTGATTTTCTTTTGTAACAAACTAGTCTTGCATATTCAGAGCTGAAATTTCTTGCTTTTTTCATTCAAGTGACTCCACCTGAACAAGTTACACCAGGATCACTTCAATGCACTTTCTGATAATTGCCTGTTCTTCTAGCAGACACTTTTTATACAATCGGCATTGCATTTTAAGTCCTTTGTGATTGCACCAGAGTTTATCTTATATTTTATCAGTTCAAAGTGGTATAGAATGGATCTCATATCTTTTTTGGTTGAAACTGGTTGGTAATTTTGTAACTCTCTTGATTGGTGTCAGGTATGCAGCTGATGCATATGCAATATTCTGTACAGGAAAGTGGGAACGCGTGAGACCAATTGATCATATGCTGGTAAAATACTGGGAATTCCTCTGTGGTAACTTAGATGTAAAGTCGAGTCCTGAAGATTAATCAGACGTATAAACTCTCTTTCTGTATAACTTAATGGCAACGCTACTTCCTTTGTGGATTTCCGTATCTTTCTGATAGCTACATATGAAGATGTGTTTGAATTTCTCTGGTGGAAGTCCTCAGCTTTTGGATAATTTACTATACACGATTTTATTTAAGAATCGTTTAATTGTTAGCCTCAAATATCCATCTTTTTCTTGATCTTGGTTTGGAAGATTACTTTCAATTCTGAGGTTACAGTCCTCAGCTTGTTGCTTAATTTACCATCTGCAATTTATTTAAATTTGAGGAATTTTTTACTTAGACGGCAGAATGAATCTTTGTAATTTTATCTATTTTCATCTTGAAATTCTAAGGTTAAAGGTGGTGGCTTCTCTGTCGACTTTAGTTTCTGACATTTGATTAAGTTAGAGGTCTCATAAAGTTCTTTTCATACTGTTAATATTCGTTTGTACCTTTTACCTTAAATAGGATCTTTTTTTTCTTTCTTTTTTCTTTTTTCTTTTTTTTGGATGAAATGACTCAACTTTGTTGTAAACATTATGTATCTCTTGCAAAATGATTGCCCCTCCTCAAAACTGCATGGATGTTTTTGCAGGCTCAAGTGAATATAGAGGTGATTGGATTCATTGTGAATTTTCAAATATTTCGGACTTCTTGTATGGATTTTAAACCAGTGATTTTTGCTGGATTGAATGGCACAGTATGTGCTGTAAAAGATCTAAATAACAAAAAAATTGTAGATAACCATCCAGAAAATATTGACAAGATATATGATTATGAAGATTCACAAGAAATATGGATATAATAATAATTCACCTGTAACATAAGAATTTATTGGACACTTGATTATTTGATTAAAGTTGTTCTTCAATTATCTTACAAATCATAAAGATATTTTAAAAAAATGACGATCTCCTATGGTGCCAGGCACTCACAAATACATGCACATACATTTTGTAAAAGATAACGGATAAGTACAAAGTAGATGGGGCTAAATTCCATCGATTTGTGCTGCATGGAATGCATGTATTATTTGACTGAAATTTCAATCAAGAACAAAACTAGGCAGTGTCATTCTGAACAATATTAGTTAAAATGGACCTATTAAATCTTATAATATTTGATTCTGGTTTTATTTTTGTAGAAGCAGACGGACTAAATTGGTTGAAAATGGATCTATTTCTTGACAAGAATATCATACATTTAATAGGGTTGAACTTATTTTGCATAAAATCCCCAACATGCACATCTACTGCACGTGATAGACACTAGATTTTTTGAATACTCTATATTATGTCGTTCGTTGCATAGGACAGTTATTTTGTGGTATCATATTCTTAAATGGAAATATTTTTAGAAATTGTGTTAATTGTTTTGAAATTGAATATATAAAAAAAAAAAAAAACTTAAGAAAATCCAGATATATGATTAGTTCTAATTATCATAAGCTCTCCAACGTGTTTCGGAGGAGGCAGAATTCGAACCTATGTAGAAAAACTTCAACAGATTTACAGATAAAAACGATGAGAAAATATTGCACAAATTGAAAAGGGTAGATGACATATTCAAGTCGCAGCAGCATAGAACTTTTGAACTAAAAAAATACTTACTTAGAATATTCATTTAAAAGGTATTTGAGGTTGCAAATTGAGATTCCCATGTTAAAAATCAGTGCTTGTTTGTAGTCAGAGGACATGATGGACTCGAGCAAGGAACCTACAGATAGTTCTCAAGAAAGGAATGGTTGTTCTCTTGGTGAAGCTGCTTCAAGAACTGCAAACCTTTAGAAAAAGAAAGTAGTTCAACGTAAGGATAACAATTTTTCTTCTTCTTCTTCTTCTTCTTCTTCGTTTTTTTTTTTTTTTGGTACTGAAAATTGTATTGAATTTGTATAAAAGAATATCGTCTGCTGCTTATGTAACTTAGATATTTGGAGATAATTAGTCGACTATCCGTAAGAAATTTGCGTGCCTTAATTTTCCCTTCTATTATGTTTTTCCTAAATATATTAAATTTAAGATTTTTAAGTATTAAACTTCTATTCCCTTGGGTGTGATTAAATTGACTAATTTATCTCTGAAGTTCTCATTGCTCAATTGTGACTAATTTAATAGAAAATATTATTTCAATTCATAATTAATCAATTAATGTATATTAAGAAGTTGTTAATCATTTACGTAAAAGCGCAAGCCGGATTGTGCTTCTCCCCATTTAAGCTTTCAAAATTTTATTTTTTATTTTTAAGAAAAAAGAAAGAACAAATAGGCCTTGCATCTTCAATTTCTGTTTCTGACATATAGCTGAAAATCATGAGATTATAAACAAAAAAATTTCCTTTTTTTTTTATAAATTAAGGATGAAGCGCACTTCTAATGCAATGTTTCTTCGCTTTATATATATAATTAATATATATTATTGTAAATATTTAAATATTTATATATATATATATAAATATATATATAATTTATATATGTATATAATTCATAAAGATAAAAATATACACAAACACATTTGTTTATATAATATGTCCGCGAAGTTGTAGTTCAAAAACCCTACCTGAATTTTGCTTTATTTGAAAATTAAAAGATAAAACTACAATTTTGTTGATATATTGTATAAATAAATGTGTTTGTGTATATTTCTATATTTGTTAATTATGTGTATATATAAATTATATATACATATATATTATATATATATTAAAAATTTTATAAAAATATATATTAATTATATATATACAAAGCAAAGAAACATATATATATATATATATATATATGCATTAAAAGGGCAACTCAAAGTTACACTTCATTCTTAATTTAAAAAAAAAAATCTTTTGAATCATCTCATGATTTTCAGAGGCGCAAGTTCAAGTTCTATTTGTGATTTCTTTCTTCTGAAAAAATATAAAAATAAAAGATTAAAAGTTCAAGTGGAAATTGTGCTTTCATAAAAAAGTACAATCTTCATTTACAGTTTTGCCTAAAGAATTAACAATTTCTATTTGAACCACTGTTGTAGAAGACGTTATAACTATCCTCCATGAGGTCACAATCCCCAACAACCATGACTTTTTTGACAATTTATAGTGAATTTTAATCTTGGTTAACCAACTATCCTAATATTTAAAGGTTTTAATATTTTGATCAAAAATGCAAACAGTGAAGGCGGCTTTTCCAAAAAATGCATATTTGGTGTGCTTCTTTGACATGTATTTTTTTACTTAAAAAAAAAAAAACTAAAAATGCTCCTCGAAGCAATTTCTTGACAATTCAATATTTGTTTTTTAGAAAAAATAAAGACGTAGACGTGGATTACGTCTCCAGAAAAGTTGTTTTAGATAAAAAAAATTGCCTCAAGTGATTGGAGTGCAACAATTAGATGGTGATAGGAGTGCAATAGTTACATAATTATATGTGTATAATCAGGTAACCATTTGAGATGGTGATAGGAGTGCAATAATTACATAATTATGTGTGTAATTAGGTTATTATTTTAGCCATGTTATGTATATATATGTTGATCAAACCTTATAAAATAAATAACTATTTTAAAATTCAAGAACAATGTAAACAAATAAATTACTTTGAAACACTATGAACTTTTTAATTTTTTTGGACAAAATAGTTACAGTATTGAATTAAATAAATATACATAACACATATTTTTTAAGCATGCATGAGCAAAAAAAATTCTTTAAAAACGTCTTTTAGTGCCATAAAGACGTCGATGGTACGGTCGTTATAGGTGATCATGGTGAGGTTTGACGATTTTTTTTACTAATTTTAAACCGAATTGCTATATACATTTTACTAAATATTAATTTTAAATTATAATTTTACTAAGTAAAATTAAAGATGCGGTTTAGGGCGATTGCAGGTAGTCGTTGGTGATTTCATGAGTTTATTAAAAAAAGTAAAAAAGTTATGTGATTAATATTATTTTTTCTTGCAATACCATACAACTGAATCATTTAAGAATTTGTAGGAAGAAACAGCTGAATCACAATGAAAAGAGTAGGAAGCAATAAAAGATCCCAAATTTGCACTTAAGTTATTAGTTGGACAAAACCTTTCTACTGGTTAGTTAGTAACAAAACCATTCCTATTTATCTCCTTTCATTCTATAACTTGAATATAAGAATTTTATTATCTATTGGCATTGTTAACCAATTTTTACTTGGCAAAAATGAAACTTATTATGTGATTTTGCTATATCTTTTTTTTTTCCTTGAAATGTAATGTAAAACAAGCCAAAAAAAAAAAAAAACGAATGAATTCCTAATAATTTCATTCAAAAATATTAATTGTCTCACCAACTAAGCAAAGGAAGCTGCTAGCAATTAGCAATCCTCGCCCATCCCCCAACTAGAAGATACAAATAAAGGTTGAACTTGAAGGTCAAGAGCAGTAGGGTTGGCGTACCTAACCTACTTAATATTAGGTAGTCGGTCGGTAGTAGTTTGGGCGGTTTGCAATTCTTCCAAACCACCACCAGACCATTTGATTTTTGTTTTAATTTTTAAATCGTGGTTTGTATAGCAAATTAATATCAATGGTGAGGTGCAATTCAATTTGGTTCAGGCAGTTTTTTAAATTTTAGCATTACCCTTAGCTGTTGTTGACCTCTGCGTCTACCTTCAACAGTTGGAGTATCATGCTACTAATGATGTGTCAGATCGTCATCATTAATACTATAATTTAAATTAAAACTCAATCGATCTAATGATCTTGTGGAGCTCATTTCTCCACGATCATGATACCTGTTGTTTATAGATAGAAATACAAATGTTTGAAGATCGACTCCATATCTTCGATGTTGTTTTACAAATGGTGTATATCCCATGCTAAAATCTGTACCAAGTATTGCAAAGAAAGACTACGCGTACAGTGACATACATGAATACAACGTGAAAGGGTCCTCCGATTGAGTCTCTTAAAGCATATAGTAGTCAGTAGTATGCCATACCTTGAGATACGGGACGTGCCGATGTAGATGGATCTGCCACATCTACTACACTAGATATAAATGGAGGAGGGATGTCGTGAAAAGTAGAAACATGGCTAGTAAATACAGGTGTACTCCTGTAAGTAGAATCACCATCTACTACGTTACTACGTCTTCTCTCCCTGTGTCTTTATTAGCACGTCGGTCTCTTAGAGGTGGCATTTATTATTGCTTAGGCAAAAAGACTCCGGATCAATGTCCACTGTATAAAGGCCTCATGTCATCTGTGATCTGTGGAGCATGACTTATAAACCACAAGTGAATTCATATTATCCTCAGTATCATCGGTACTAAACCTAATTCTCTCCATAGTCATATACTGAAAATACATGCAAGTGAGCAAATTATTAAATGGGATAAATGCGAAAAAAAATCATGTATTTTAATGAAGTTGCTAAAAGCCCCTTATATTAAAAAAAATAATAAAAAATCCTCCTGTATAATAAAAATTCTGCAAAAAATCTCTTATTCTATGAAAGTTAATGGGTGTGTTGTACACGCGCTTCGAATGAGAATATGATTCCCTGAACTCTTTATTTGACTGAATATGACCCTAAAAATAACTACTATACCCTTGCAATTAGTATATATATATATATATATATATATATATATATATATATGATTCTGTTTGTATTATTTTAGCTAAAAAAGTTTTTGATCCATTTATAACCTAATTTTGGAAATAATATTTAGCCATAATTCCTTAATTTGGGAAAATGAAAAAATAATATAATTGCTTATTTTTATATCTAATTCAAAAGTAACATTTCTTATTTTCCTTAAAAAATTTAATTAATTAAAAAAAATCATTAAAAATATATTTATTGACTAAAAAAATTACAGAAATTCTACAAAAGTAGAAAAAATTCAATTAAAATAACCAAAATTTCACTGAAATCCATTAACATAAAAATTCCAAAAATTTCAAAAAATTACATAACAACTTCAGAAATTTACAGAAAATACATAACTATTTCAAAAAATTACTAAACTACTACTGAAAAACTACAATGAAAATTACAAGGAAATGAATTATACTCTTTCAATTTTAACTAAAATTTATTTCTGATTCTACTTCAATTCAAAATAAAAATTAGTTTTCAAATTCAATAAATTAAAAATATTTGTTATTTTATTTTTTCTTTTCCTTTTCATCTTCCTTACTCTATCGCCACCACCACCAACTCCCCGCCGCCACTTACCACCCTCTTCTTCTTCTTCTTCTTCTTACTTCCCCCCCACACACCTCCTACCAAAACAACCCAGATCCTCCCACCCACCAAACCCAGCCCCCTACCTCCGAGCCCAGGCCCCTCTCCCACCAAGCCCAGTATCGCCGCCCACCCTCTCCCCCTCTTTTTGTTTTCCCTTCCCCCCACCCATCTACCCAACGAAATAACCCAAATCTCCCTCACCCATCAAACCCAACTCTCCTTCATTGACGAGCCTAGACCCCCTCTCCCACCAAGCCAACTGCCACTGCTTGCGCTCTTCATTTTTTCTCATCTTCCTCTTCTTTTTTCTCTTTTTCTTCTTCTTTCCCCCACCCACCCACCCATCGAACTAATCTAGATCCTCTCTATTGAGCTCAGCTCGCCTCTGCCGAGCCTCATCATTGCTGCCTATCCTTTTCCTTATCTTCTTCTTCATCAATCTCCATGTGTATATATGTATATATTTATGTATATGTATTGGAATGATATATAGATATGTGTATTTATGACCATTTATAAATTTGAAAAGACAAAAAGAAATAGAAATAATGAAATAAAAGAATAAAATAATTAATAAGATCTAACGGTTGATATAAGTCATCTTAGATCAAACGGTGGAGTTTTCAAGGCCATAACGGATAGTTAACTTAAAAACTAATGTTGTTAATTTCAGTTGAGGCTGGGGGCGAGTCTGCAAAACTTTCATTAACACATGGGATTTTTTTGCTATTTTTTGAACACAGGGGTTTTTAGCAACTTCACTAAAGCACAAGGTTTTTTATTTTTATTTTTTGCATTTATCAAAATCATTAATGTAAAATAACTATAAAAAATATATGTACTCTAGATATAGGTACCATAGCATCCCATGCAGTTGTGTCCGAAGGCTGGTATCCCTTACACATTGTTAAATGGGTGGGATGTATCATGTAATGTTATCATACCATGATACGTATCCAACATCAGTACTGTCGGATCCAATGCTTAAGGGGTGTTGCCTATGAGTTGATGTCTATTTGCCCATTAAAATATATACTCCCAATGAAAATGGGCCTAAGTTTGTTCAGCACATCCTCTATGGTCTAAGATGTGCATTGTCGTATCACGCACTGGTATGTCTAGAGGAATACACTATATCATGCAAAATTGCTGCATGACTCACTCTGGATGATGCATCTCTACGATGTCATAGTGGATCAATTGACATGATGTAATATATAATGGTCTAAGATCTACAATTTCAGGCGAACTAAGGTCATAGGACTCCCAAATAAACTATGGTCATTAAGCTGCATAGTGTGAGTATGATTCTTGGATACTTCTGCTTGGTGTGTTATGACAGAAGCAGATTGTTTGGTGTAATCAAACATCTGTACTATATGCTTTATAGAGTGTTTCTACCGAGGCTCGTACTTTTGAAGTACGTTATCGGGCCATGGTTAGTTTTTTTCCATCATTTTATGACTAGTTAATAGCCGAACAAGAAAATATTATACAGAATGATGCAATGTTATCTATACAATAGCAGTGATTGGGAGCCATCGGGCACCTTTCAACATTCTATTAATGCACTCTGATATGTTTGTTGTTATAATGTTACAGTGATATCCTCCATCATGAGTAAAGAGTCCAGTAAGTCTTATCGATATCTAACAAGTATGCATAAGTATCCACATTGAGACATATGATTTGTTCCATGGTCTTATCAAACTTTTGGATGTGACACTCTAAACCAACTCTCCAATACAAATCATTCGATTAGATACTCTTGGACCGCTTGTTAAAGTTAAAATGCACATGCCTCAAGCAAAAATGATGCACTCCATGAGGGAGCATGAAGTCAGATATGTATTCAACAACTGCGAAGAGGCCATGATGCAGATTAGAAATAAAGCACATACTTTCAAACCCCACAGACAACATGTCTAAACAACATATGAAGAAACCATCTCCAAGATGAAAATGTTTCTTAATCAAGAATTGCGAAAGCTAGAGGCAGAACCTACTTATTAGCTTCTATTCCCATAGCAAACAACATCTTGTGTTTGTACTTTGTGTAAAGATAATTTCCATCCACACTTATAAGTTTGCGGTAGTTCTAGAATCTTTGATGCATGGCCTGAATACTCATAATACATATTTCAACATCTTATTTTCTAGTACTTCAGAGTT
Organism: Paulownia fortunei; assembly: GCA_019321725.1. Classification (NCBI taxonomy): domain Eukaryota; kingdom Viridiplantae; phylum Streptophyta; class Magnoliopsida; order Lamiales; family Paulowniaceae; genus Paulownia; species Paulownia fortunei. The sequence continues at coordinate 10,246,501 of CM033121.1, read as the reverse complement.
GATGTGGTCTCCACAATTGTGTATGGATTCTACTTTTGTAGAGCTCCTATATACTCAGGCAACTTTCTTACTTAGCTCTCTCAAGTGTCATAAACATTTTCTCTCGCGCATTTCAAGTTGTATCAGGACTTATGATATGAAATTTCATACCCATGTTTATCCTTCACATTCTGCTGGACATATTTAATCTCGTATGCCAGATCATATTGAACTATGCCCACGAGCAAAGTAGCAATATGTTTTTGCATAAATTGTGATGGTCCACAGACACTTTATTGAAAAGGCAACTGTGGAGCCTCCATACTTGGTGATTTGTCATAAATTACACTTCGATTTAATTAATGCTCGAAGCTCCTAATTGCACCACATGGTCGATGTGCTATGCATTCTTCATGTATTGGGGCTTTGAGCATTCTTCCATGTATGCATTCTCCATATATTGGGTCTTCAAGCATTCTTCCATGTATGCATTCTCTAGTTCTGCATCAGTACCATATTTAACATTCTGATGTCCAACTCCAAAATTCTCTTGTCCGGAGGTTGAAACACCTACACAATATCATGATCTCAACACTCATCATCCCTTGTGCGACTGTGGGCAAATCAAATACATTATCATCTCTTATAAGTAATGCATATGGGTAATACTAATTGCTCGTTGGGATTTGGGGAATAATTTTATGCTGGATTTGTTTTGCCTCAAAAAAATTATCCAAATCCAAACACCTAATATCCACCTCCGAATCGAAGAAAAACCACAAATCTTCATTATTGTTAATTGGTACTAGTTATGACATATTATTCAAACAATACTTAGCGAATACTTTCAACAATAATTGATTGCTGTCTGTGCCTATTATTTGATCCAATCTCAATAGCAGCTCGAAAAAATTATCCTATGAAACATTCTCGTAGCTACATTTGAAGGACGATAATTTATAACCAAATAAGCATTCTGTATAATTTGACCTCTAAAGTGCACAATAAAATTGATGTTCCGATTTGACATATTTTAAAAAATATGAACACGTACTATTGTTAATTAAAAAGTATATATAAATTATCTATTCTTAATAATACGATTACTAATTTTATATAAATTATTTTTATTTTTTATTAATTAATGTTCAATACTACTTCATTAATGTATTTTTATTATTTTTAATGTTCAAGTTATTTTTATCATAAATAAGTTTAGTTTATTATTTAAAATATCTATTATGTATATATTTACAATGTGATAATCTAGAGTATCTGTTTTATTACTTAGTTAACTAATTTATTGTTATTATTTTTAATATAAATTATTTATTAATGTTAATTTATAAATTTGTTATATTTAAATAGTTAGTAAATAATTGATTGTTGTTATTAGTAATTAATATCATGCTTTAAACTTAATACAAACAATAATAATTAATTTATTCATTAATGTTATTTTTTAAAATTTGTATACTTAATTAATATTATTGAATAAATGTTGTATATGTTTTTGTGTAAATATTATTTTATTAATTAATTATATATATTTAATGTAAAATTGTTTATTGCTTAATTTTTCATGATTATTTATATAATAATTATTTCATTGTACTTATATATAATAATTAAGCATTAATTATTATAAATACATAATTAATACATACTTTTAATAGTCTATTATTTTTCATATTATTATTATAATTATATTATTAATGATATTTTATTATAATAATAATTTTTATTATTATATTTCACATATAGTAATTATATTAAACTATAAATATTTATTAATATAATATTTTTTGTTTAAACTATTGGTTACTGGTTAGGGTTAGTATAAGTATGATTATTACAGTTATATATGCACAATAAATTATATTAATTAATTAATTAATTTTTTCATTAACATATCATTACAATTATATTTTTTGTATAATAATTAATAGTGTTATTATCTAAACTACATATATAAGGGCTCATTTACTTTGTGTATTGGGATATGATAGAATTGATATAAAAAGTGATAAAATGATGGATATGGATTAATTTATTAATAGATACTTTATATACTTTGTTTGACTATAAAGATGATATAATAATACCAATTTTAATATAGTGTACTTTGTAGGATATATGTATATGTATATTGCAAATTTACCAAAATAACCTTTAACAAATTAAGGGCTTTTTCATTCTCTTCTTCCTCAAACAAAGTTTCCCTAAACTTAGTAACCCATCCTCAACAACGAACCCAAGCCCCATATCCAGACCAAGTTCTTGTAATGACTCCAACCACCTCAAATTGAAGAATGAGTTAATGGTGGAGCTCGATCCTTGGAGGTGAGATCTCTCAATCTTTGAAGATTTCCATCCATTATTGAAATCTTACCTACTCACTTCTGATACTTGTTATTTTGACAGATTTAATGGCGATTTTTGAAACAACCATTTTTTTAATAACTTTACACATGAATATATTTTTTGCACCATTTGTTGATTTCATGAGATATTTTTGTTTTTTTTTTCATTCTGCAACTAAGAAATATATGGAGTTCACAATAACACAACATCAATTCAGGAAGTAAGATCAAGTTTACACTCTTTTTGATGGACTCTTATTTGTTAATCGGATACCTTAAATCGTATATTTTTATCTGCATAGTAATAAGATATTAATATGACAATTTAACTCTCAAATTAAAAAGTATATAATTAAAGAATAAGTTTTTGAGCAACTTGGAACTCCTATATCTATTAATATAATTTGGTGCAATTATTGTACATTCTATGAAATTAAACTTTATCTGTTCTTGGAAGGATTAAATGTAGGAGAAATCTGTGCTTGTTCTAGTTTTAAGAGTCATCTGGAGAAGTTGAGCAATAAAACACATTTGGGCAGCTTTGTAATGGTGTTAGATTATTTCTACAACTAACTATAATATGTTATTTTGATATGGTATGCTATATGCATTTTTGTTGGATATAGCTATTACGAACAACAGTCTTGTCAAGTTACAATCTGTTTCCACATTATTGAGGACCATCTTTTACTAAAATTGTATTTTATGTCTTATAGTCTCATTATTATTTACTCATTGTAAAGTGGACGAGACTAAATCATGTGCATCTATTCAACACCAAGCCCATGCATAATCAATGTCTAATTTTTATTGTGGATTTGAAGTTTTGTTGCCCGCACCTCTTGGACACCTTCTAACCCAAAGCGTCGATTTCGAACTTGTCTTGCATATGGGGTTAGAAACTATATACTTATTTATTGCTTATTTAAGTGTTATGTTATAAAATATTAGATTGACATATAATACCAATCCTTATCCCATGTAATCAGGGCCAAATGTGTGGTTTCTTTAAATGGTATGATATTGTAATGTGTAGAAGATCAACACAAAATATTCCAGGTCTATTAAAATGAATTAATACCCAATAATTGACCATTGATCAACTCAGGACCAAAGAGAAGAAAATGAAGTTTGCTTTGGCTATTTCTTGGCTTGTAATGCTTGTTATCTTCTTTCTGAAAAAATTTGTTAACCATAGAAGGGGATGGATATTGTCATTTCTATGATGTGTTTTGATGAATGGATTGATTATGTGCTTAATATTTATTTTGTAAAATTAAGTAGGTTTAGGGTAATGTTGCCAGTGATGTATTCAACTTCAGATAAAAAATTTATTCCTTTTCATGGTGGGATTCTTTAGTGATATGTTGTAGGCCCACTGTTTTTGTGTTATTTGTATATTAGTGGTACTTTGCTATGATGTATGGGTGTACTTAGATGCATTTATGTTCAGTTGTAAGAACTATTAGTACCAAAACCAAAATCTTAGATTATTTATATTTTACAGGATGTTAGAGTTTATTAGATCAAAACCTCAGTGTACCATTGACTACTGTATTGACCATTATAATTTATAACTTGTGTCAATTGTCATTTTGATGGTCTCACTGAACTATTAATTATTGTAGACAACTAAGTGTAAGATCAATTTCACATTATTTACCTTGTTGATTATTGGATTTATTTTGGATAACAATAGATATATGGAGGTATTAGTGCAATTCAAAGTAAGAGGTAGATTTATTGTATGTATGAGTCTTTTGGTGTTTACGTTCTGGCAACACTTTGTTGTTTGTAATTGTTTACTAAGAATAAATATACGGATGTAATATCATGTATTGCGATAAATAAAATGAAAAAAAGTTTTTAGGTTTAGGGTGCAACCTACTGAATAGGCTTGGAGAGAATAGATTCCAAATATGCATGTTTTGTCATATGTAATAGAAAGAAATACAGCATGATGGACTGTTGCTAAAATGTTCTGGTTTAGCAATGCAAAAGTACATGTTGTGATATGATATAATAATAGAGCCACTAATTTTCAAATATTAATTATGCTACTTGGGGCATTTTACATGAATTGCATTTTTTGGCCTATTCTATATAATACAAAATTTTAATAAATACAATCCAAATAGTGACAAGTGAATCTGATCATCTATTGAACGTATCCAGTAGTTGATTATATAAGAAGAAAATCTAGCTTATAAATAACCATTGCTAATTACAAATTGGTAACGCAACATCTTCTTAACTTTGAACAGACACCTTTTCCGTATGGCTCCAAAATGTGCTCCAAAAGGAGCAATGTCGCAAGATTGAGTTTTCTACTCTGGTGAATGGACTAAGAAAGTTTGACAAAAAATTCATCCAAGACTTGTGGAGCAAACTTCTCTTGGTAATTTTTAAGTTGGTGGTCAAAATACCCATGTTATTATGTCAAATATCGGTACAGACAATCAACTATTTAGAACTAAATTTGACTATGCATATTGTGTGACAAGAATGAAAAAACTATATAAGTGTTACAGAGTTTTCAATTGGATGAGAAACTTGAATTGCGTCAATTACAATCCATTGACATATTCAATTCAATGCGACCAATATCTTTGGGAAATTATTTGCAGGGTTAGTTGCATATATTTCATTGAGCATATTCTTTGATCCCATTTTTCATTGTGTGCTTTAAAAACATAATGCATATTAACTAAAATCAACTTTACATTGCTTGATTAATTACTTGGGCTACTAGGAGAAAAAAATAGCAATGACATATATGTTAAAGGGTGAAACAGAATTTGATGCACTAAAATGTACTTTCCAAGAGAGAAGTTCATCTGAAAGTGGCCTTGATGATAATGAAATAATAAAGATTTCAAGCGACCACAGTGTTGGTGGGAGGAATGATGATGATACAAATAACATGAATGACATTGCTGATTATGAGTGTAGTGAAGAAAGCTGTTTGGACCAAGCTAATTGACATGAGGGGCCAAGGAAGATCTAAGTTGGTAAGACACTTATGTTCTATAGTTCATAGGACAACCAATTAAGTCAAAAATGCATTTGACATAGTCATGAGCATAGATACATAAGTGAGAGAGTCAAGCATGCTCTACTTATTATAGATGGATCAGAGATGTTTAATCTGGTGTTACCATATAGTTTGGGGTACATGGCGAGTTATGAGTTGGATGGTTATCTTAATTTGTAATAACTTAATATAACTCTCCTTACCTATTCTTTTCTTGCTTGGTCACACACCTTACTCCCTGTATGAAAGAAGGAATATGAAATGAGAATTATGAGAATGCAATTTGAATGAGTCGAGTCAAATATATATGATCGGGAGATGATGTTGTTTTAGGATTTCATCCATAGTTGAGATAACTGGGAATCCTATTGTGATAAGGATGATGGTTATCTAGAAACTCTCCTAATTGGACTCCAAGTGTGATAGGAATAGAGGTATCTCTTTTAAAGAATATTACATCTCCCAAACTATAAGATATTCTCTACTAACAGAATACACTTTCCATTCTCTCTCTCTTTCTCTCTCTCTCTGCATATGTTCTTGGAGCATCACCAAATAAATTACATTCTCTAAGGTTATAGGTATGTAGAAATCGCTGGATACTCTAGTAGCATCCATGGAAGTAAGAGGATGTTAAGGTAGTAAAGTTCATGGTCCATTTGTAATAATCGAAGGTAAGTAAGTTGGTGATCCAGTGTGAATCGATTCTACTGCGAAGTTACTATCTACTCACATATATTAATTGTTTATTTGCAATTAAGTTGCTTACAAAGTTTTATAGGCACTATCATTTTGAAGTATTAATGTTAAGTTGGTTGTGTTAGTATTGGTTCAATGTCAATGTTGACTTAGTATTTGATGTTGCTTAAAAAACTATCATTTTTGTAATTGTCATTATTGTTGGAAATTAATTCTTATCGTATAAAATAATTTTGATTTATTTTCTGATCAAATCGGACGCAGCAGAATGACACAGTATTATATACTACCAAAATTTTCACAAAATTAATACAGCTGTATCAATATGTAATTTTAATCAGTTCTACAAAATATAATAATTATATTCAAGAGAGTTTTAGAAAATATAACCTGATAGAAAAAGCTAATTCTTTTTCTAATGATACTTTTAGAATTTTCAAGCATTCCTCACTAAGTTTCAATCTGATTAAATCAAACACCAAGGTCTTCCAATCCAAACCTTCACACCAATGGGAGCGAGTAGCCATTCTTAACACTAAACTAAATTATATTGTATAATTTATCTTGTAATATTTTCAACTCATAAAATCACAAGATTGAGAGGGAAAAAAAATATTTAGCAAAAGTTTAGTGAACTCTTTTCTAAAAAATAATGTCCCTTAGGAGAGAGAAAGACAGATATTCTCTTTTGTCTCTCTTGGTGAAAAAAAATTGCGTAGTCTAAAAGAAAAAGGGAGATATTCCCTTTTATACTTGCTGAATTACTAGTTTCCTAATCCTCCTCTAACTCTAAATAGAGAGATATTTTCCTATAATTTCCTACAACTACAAGTACAAATAAATTTATTACATAAAATTTATTTCAGTATTTATGAAGGTGGATTGGGGACCCATGGACTTATAATTGAAAAATCCAATAAAATTAGATAAAAAACTTAAACTCTTTCATCAACTTTATTAATTCCAAGATTGCTCCACTAAAATTCTAAAATTACACTCTTGTAATTATAGAATATTTACTTTGATCAACATTGAGTAGTCCATCGATATAATCATTACATATGGTTTGACATTCCATAGACGATTCGTAATTAGAGCTAGGTTTTTCGTTAATCTCTCTAATTATCTCTTATTCTTTATCTACCATTAATTCACTAGTGAATAGTTAATATATAACCAAGTTATAAATTTGAGCATTCTACTGTTCAGTTTCGAAATAACTAATCAAGGAAACCGTCTTTTTACTTCTTGCAGGAAGGTATGAATTCTATATTTGTAAGTTATATTTCCAACTACCTGTCCTAATATGATCCTAAAATGCAAGTGTTAAAGAATGCTGACTAACAAACCTTTAACAAGCAAATCAAAGATCATACTAAAATAAATAGAAGTCTATAACCGCTCATGGTTAACATCAACCCATATATGATCATCTATTAATGTTATTTGAATTTTCAGAAATTAACAAAATTTTTTTAAAATTTTAAATTACATCTGATCCAATCCTATATAATCGTATTATATAAAGAGACTCCATTATGATGTCACCACATCAATAGTTCGAATAAAATCATTACATTCTTAATGTTAATGGACCGCACTAATATTGATTTAATTAAAGATCCCAACTTTAATTAATTTCATTATGGACTAATTTAGTTTATTATTCATAATCTTAATTCTCTTGTATATAACACTTGTATACTAAGATTATAGTTACATAAATAAACAGAAATTTTCTGATATTCACTAGCATATCAATATGCATAAAAACAAATATTAAATATTATTTTATTAATTTAGCAATTAATGTACTAATATATGCTTTTAGGGCACTATCCTGAGACTCACAGTGTATAATTTGTTGAATCTCTATTGATTTACTACTTTCAATTAACTTCACATAGATTCACACACTTTACATACACTAAATCTTGCTTTAGCATATTCGTATCATATTTAGGTTGTATAAAAAAATTTATTAATTGGCTTGGGTATTAACACAGTTAAAAGCATAAAGTTACCTTTGCAAGGGCAGCCTTTCAATCCCAAATTTTTGATAATGAAATTACACTAAAGTTCCTCACTTACACTGCTGCTCAAGATATCAGTTCTCTCTTGATCATAAATAAATCATCCATTGGATTCCTTGTCTCTTCATTTGAAGGTCGGTCTTGGGGTCCGTGATGGTGAAAATAAGGTAAGAACGTGATCCTTCTTAAAAATACTAAATACTCTCAAGCTATTGGCTCCTGCAATTAATAATGTACGAGTAATGTTTCGATTTTAACTAGAAATGACAGTTGGTGGATTCAAGTTCGAACTTGTAATAAACCCGTCACACTTAGGCCAAATCCAAACTCTATTAAATAGGTCTTAAAATGAGTAACGAATCTAATTTTTTAAATTTGAATGAGTTTGAGGCAGGTAATGGGTCCATAAAGACCCACACGAAACCCACCATATATATATATATGTATATATATATATATATATATATAGTTAAATTCATTAATAGCCCATCTCATTTTATGTGCCAAGAGGATGCAAACAGTGAGGAAAATTCTTAGAACAATTCCTATGATCATCATCATAAATGGATCATGGATAGCCAATTAGATAATCAAGCAGCAACTTCATTATGCAGGAGAAAGAGATATAATGAAAAGGTACACACCTACTACAAATTCATCTTATGTAACCATTGCAAATTTTTCACCTTTGGACTTTTGCCTAAATCCTATCCTAGATCAACACCAAAGCATTGTCAGAGATCAAGTGATTTAAGGTGTGGATAACCATCAAGAAGGCCTTGCAGTCCCTTATTTTTTATATTATTTGCAAAATGTTAAAGATGGCACAAATTAAGCATGCTTTTTTGCAACAACTAGTGCATATTCATTCTTGTCTGGTCTTTCCATAAGCTCATCATCTTCTGATTCTTCCATGTGTGGCGGGTGGGATGGCTTGGGCATACGGTGTGGAGTGACTAAAGTAATGGCAGTGACTCTGTGAAGAAGGCAAGATAGATAGATGCTTGAAAAATAGTTTACGGGTCCAGACGAGTTGGACTCGCTGGGTTTTGGTTTTGGAGGAGGTGGGATGGGTTTTCAATTGAGGCAGGATAGAACGAGTAAAGGGTACTGTAACACAAATTTCGTTATTTGCAAAAATTAACAAACAAGAAATATGGTACAAATGAATTTTAATGTATCAAAAGAATTAAATGGTTACAATCTTTAACTAATTCCTTTGATTCTTCTCTTCAAGCACAATATCTTTTGGATTTGAAATTTTGGAGGTAGACTCACTGATTTGATCTCCTCCAAATTGATTTCGCCCTTCAATAACATTAATTCGAGGGTTTAACACATTGATTTTGAATTAAAGGTTACAACTTTAAGAATGTTAACTTGATGAATTTGGTAACTTGTTGATAGAAGTGACCCTTTGATCTCCTTCAATGTGGATTGGATTTCCAATAATATTAATTCAAGAGTTTAACAACTTAATCTTGAATTAAACGTTATCACTTGTGTAGACTCCGCGATGAACGCCTTGACTTTCGCCTTGGGAGAATTCCTAACACCTTTCTTGTTTAGATTTCTTCTTCACAACTTGAGTGTATTTTTTTCTTCTTGGAGATAACTCCTATTTATACTTGTAGGATATGAGTTCTTGCCATAATTATTTGATGAAGTGGTGCGATTTGATTGGTCTTTCACAATTTGATTGACATTTACTACATTAATCACAAGATGTGATTTAAATTATCAAAATATTGGTATTTACTTGCATGATTTGCAAGATACAATCTTGATTGCCAAGAATTGAGATTTGACACTTGGCGACATTTGATTGATCGAAAATATATATTAACTATCAATTTAATTTACTATTTAATTTAGGAATTAAAAATTTAATTAAATTCCTAAAATATAAATAGAAAATATAGAATTGATATTTAATATATTATTTTACATGTGTCATTATTTAATTGACCATAAACTTAATTTGTCTATAAATGTCCCCTCGAAATTTGTTCACGGACGATGCGTCTTATTGTGAATAAGTCGCGACCATTATTTATTTTTTATTTGAAATTGGGCTTTGCACGTAGACTTTGGATAGGAACAAATGAACCTAAGGCTTGGATTTTTGGCCCATAGCTTTGGCTCTCAGTCTTTCCAATTTGAAAGCTCATTTTTTTCTTTTTTCTGCTATACATAACTCAAATTGCAAATTGAAAACCGACTAGGAGTAAATTTGGCAAATTTCACTTTTCCTTTCAATTTGTATGTTCTTGTTTCTTTTTTTTTTCTTTCTAAATTAACTTGAGCCCATTAAGTAAAGGCTTACTTAAAAAAACTCAAGCAAAAAAAAAAAATTCAATAAGCCCACTCAATTGGAATTGCCCAAAAGCATTATATAAGCTTTCTATTTCCAAATTTTCTCTTATTCACTTGGGTCCACACAAAACCATGGTGTATGTGGCCTGTGCGCATGGGATTACTGCTTGATTTCCTTCCAATACAGCAGTATAGCAGCATGCTTTGTTTCCTAATTTTCAGAAATTTTTTCTTCATGCCCAATGATTCTTTTCAGCAAATTTTGGCAAATGATTACCAATACTTTCCAATCGAAGAATGCAAAGCTTTTACATATTTTATTCCATATATCCATCCCTTTCTCAAGACTTGGAAGTTTCCATATGTGATGCTCAATTACAAACTATAAAAAGATACTTTTATTCATCAATATCCAATGCATCAGAGAGAATTTCCAGCAGTCATATTATCTTCTTGTTTTTGAGTTTGAAAGTTGAATTGGTAAGAATATCATGCCCATCTGTCAAACCTTTTCTTCACTCTACACCGCACGCTAATTGCTCGCCCTAATGATCAAAAGAGGCTGCTTTTCTTTTACTTTTCTAAATTTGACTCTCTTTTTTTCAGTACAGGCTGATTATTCTTTTTCTTTCTTATAGGCACCAATTCTTTAAGATAATTTGGCAGATATTTCTTAATTGGCTAGTAGGAGTTGAGTTCATTATGAGGACTTGTGAGTTCTGATTGCAGCTTATCTTTGTAAAGGCATCATCCAAATTTCTGCTTGCTATATAATCACGAAGAAGTGCTTCTGATTCTTCAAGAACATTTTTTTTTTAAAAGTCTGATTATTTTTCTACCTCTTTTTGTAGTTGTTGGTGAAAGAAACTCCTCTTGTATTTGCAACTTTTAACTTAATTTGCTTGGAATTTTGCAGCAATGAGTTTTATGTCAAAGGCTTCAATCAAACTATGATTTTCTTCATTTATCGCATACTTGATTTTCCTTTTATGAAGTTAACTCACTTGTACTTTGACAGCTTTTGCAATGGTATATTTTAAAGATTTTTCTTTCTCATATGGAGTCCAACACTTGGTGATCCTTGACGATGAGAGTCAATCCATGGAGAACGGCACAACTTTGGTCGATACGCACAATAATGGCCAAGGTTGACGAATCCATTTTAGTTGGAGGAATGGTCCCTGGAGATTCCTTTAAGTAAGACTTCCAAGGTGTGGGCTTTGCAAGCAACTCATCATTAGCAATCAAGTAAGCCAACTCCGTTGCCAACATTGGGTCGCCGCATCATTGAAGGAAATGCCAAGTGGGGGGATGTGATCCACTTCGTCGGTGAGTTTCACTACTACATCAAGGATATTGGGAATGGACAGAAAACATCCTCAGTCAGTACGAGCACTAGCTTCTTGCAGCATAAATATAAGACTCGATGTATGCTTCGTTGTTCACGTATGATCGCAACTCCAACATAGTCAAGGCATTTTGTGAGGCGTGGTGTCCACGTATCAACACTTTATTGACTTCCCTTGGAGCATTGTCTATATCACTGTGGGATTTGCACACTTTTGTGGGCCTTCCTATGATTGGATTTCTCTACGATGAAGTTGTTTCCTGTGCTAAGGAGCTTTCTGGCGTCAATGAGGCAGGAAGTAGATTCGTCCCTTGCTCTTGCAACCACTTACTTCATGCTTATCATCTACTTTAAAGAAGTGCTAATGGAGACCAACCTTCTCAAGTATCCATTGGCGAGTGGATTAGATTTTGGTCCAAGAAGACTGTTAAGTACTATTCACCTTCTCCACGCAAAGAAAAGAAGACTGTCCGTCCTAAATCAACTCACAATCCACTTAGCGACTTTGTTATACACGGAGAATGGTGCCCCACGGAGAAGGCTTCATTTTCAAAGCTTGGCGTTAAAGAGAGCCAGAGAGAAGAAACATATTTGGCGACTTACTTAGCTTGTTGGCTTTGTACATTTGTTATTCCCAGCGACGACATCAACTTGATATGCCCTAGTACCTTCAAAATGGCAAGCATCATGGCAAGTGGGTGAATGGTAGGCCTTGTTGTCCCTATCTTAGCAAGTATTTACAAAGGCTTAAACAATATCGCAAATTCTGTAAGACGATCCTGCGTGCATTCAACATTCCCCATACACTTTATCTACAATTGGTTGACGTATTACTTCAAGACTCATCACCAAATTTGGCAATGAGTATGAGGCCCCAAAATGCCGATCTTCTCTGGTGAAGAAAATGCAAGGTACTATGATCCCAAAGATGCCCACAAGCGAATCCATTGAGGAGACATTATTTTTTGGACTTGTAACATGATCACCAAGAGCAAAGATTTCTTGTATGTTGATAATGGGAATGTAGAGGGATTTGAGCAAAACTACTTTATTACCATTCGCTTGAGTTTTCTTTCTTTACGGCAAGGTGGACACTTTCTCATTGAACCTTATAGTTCTCATCGATTTAATTGCCAATTTGGATTTTATCAAGTGGTGCTGGGAGCTCTAACACGAGATATCTGCAAAGCTTCTTTAGGAGAAGGAGTTCACTATTAGCGTTTATGCACCTTGTCCAAATCTATGTCTAAGGCGCACCTTCCTTATATGCCCCCAAATGTAAAGAAATTCTCGTCAGAAGACTACAAGAAGTGGTGACCAAAGTTCATGGAATTCACTTTAAAGAAAATATTGCAAGTTTGATCAATTTGAAGCCAAGTAAGATCTCACCCAAAGACAAGGAGTATGACGATGAAAATGACCCACTTCATGATTCCCCACATATGCATGTCGTTTCTTTTTCCAAAGAATGCAACACTCAAACCATCAAGCCTCTCGAAGCCAATAAGAGAAAGAATACTTCTCATCCTATTAAGGAAAATGGTAGTAGTAATGTAGATCGTCATTGAAAAAGACCTAAAAGGAACCTTGAAGATTTGGAGCCAAGGGACATTGACATTCATGATGTTACAAACAATCTATGTAAAATGGAGAACTTTGTTGAAGAGGTTCTTTCTCAATTTAATTTTCTTTTCTTTTTTTTCTTTTTTTTTAACTTAACTCATGTAATGTTCCAGTTGGAGGAAGAACTACTTAACATTGACGACGAGGGATCACAAGATAGCCAAGGGTCGATTGGGCCTAACTTGTTGGCTACAAGTCCTTCAATTAACAAGGAAGTACAAAATGAGACATTTAACTTGGCTAGGGCTAAACAAACGCATCATTGTACTACATTTTCGGTGTTTGAAGGTGAAAAGTTTATACTTAACCACCAAAAGGAGTACATTCAGAAGCTATGGAGTGATCTTCGTGAAAGAATAGCAAGTACTTCGATTGACTCCATCTCGTCCTTCAAAGATGACGTGTTGTTTGTGCTTGAGTCCATGAAGAACTTCAACAATCTTGACATCTCTTATTTGGAAGAACTATTGCAAGCATTTTTTGCCAAGGCTGCTGCTTATGACGAGGCAAGAAAAATCAAAGAAGTCAACCAAATTCAATCCACTAAGGAAGAATTAGAGCAAATCAAGAAAGAGCTTGACAACTTGAAGGTACGAAGTAAGAACTTGACTGCATCATTGAAACGACAACAAGAACTTCTTCAGAGTGCTCAAGCCGAAGTTCATGAGTTTGAAGAGGAAGTCATTGCCATTGAGAATACTCCTTCTTTGAGTAATGAAGTGGCAGAGAACTTGAAGATTTCAGTGGTATACCATAAAGTATCAAATATTTTAATTATAATAAATATATGAAAAAAGATGTTCAACTTGAAATCTTAAAGTTTAAACTTAAATTTTAATTAAAAAATTTGCACTTAAATTTTAAAAAAATATTAGCAAAAATTTAAATTATATAATTAAAAACCATTTTAAAAATAAAAATGAGTTGAACTTAAATTTAAGTTGCCTACGTATCCTCTTAGAGTATAGAGGAATCAAAGCATACGCAGTTCTCTTAGCTTTTAACCCTTCTTACCTTAGGGAGTGGCGTGACTCAATCACTCCCACCCATTCCCGTCGTTGTTCCATCTGTGTCCTCCTCTTGATTTTTCACTGAATTCGGCTGACTTTGTCTTCGTACTGAGGCCTTGATCCAATTATCAAGACATGCTTGGGTTTCTAAATTCTCGAAAGATAACGAAATTTATGTTACAAATTTTTGGCATGCCCAGTGGGACAATCTCTACCTCTCATTTTTTCTCTTCATCAAAAGTTTTGAAGTATCACAATGGCTGCTCGCAAGATCACAGTAGTGAAGGTTGCTACTTCAAAATTTTCAAATGCTATAAGTGAAAGTTTTGGTGTCATCACAAGAAGTATGTCCAAAAGATTGCAAGCATTTTCTCATATGACTCATTTGCTCGAAATTGTTGAGGACTTACCATATCTTGCCGACATCAATAAAGATGATGGGGACTTGAAGGATGAATTTGCATCATCCACTCCTCGCTCAGCATCAAGTTACTCATTTACTTCGAACATGGCGCCTGTCATGGTGACAAATGCTACAACTTTGGAAGAGCAAATTGCAAGTTTAACAAAGACAATTGAGGGATTCACGAAACATGTTCAAGAACAAGACTCTTAAATTACAAAGCTGATGAATAAAGTGGACAATGTTGATACTAGTCGCATCATGGGTAAATAAGTTGAAGCTCATGACGAAGCTGAGATATCCATGAAGCAACAACCAAGTAAAAGAGAGAAGTCTTTTAAAGAGTTGCAAATTTCATCTAATGGGTTGATTCCTGCTGACCAACTAAAGGAATTTATCATGGGGACTATCAAAGACAAGTTCGATGGAAGTTCTAAATCATATTTGACTTATACCAAGCCACACACCCAAAGGATTGATAATTTAAGGATGCCAGTTGGCTACCAATCCCTAAAATTTCAAAAATTTTATGGCAAATGCATCCCAAAGCAACACGTGGCTCATTTTATTGAGACATGCAATAATGCTGGAACATATGAAGACTACCTGGTCAAGCAATTTTTCTTATCACTGAAAGGAAATGCGTTTGATTGGTACACTGATTTTGAGGCAAACTCAATTAATAGTTGGGAGTAATTGGAACAAGAGTTTCTTAACCGATTCTATAGTACTCGACAAACAGTCAGCATGATTGAACTCACAAATTCACGCAAATAGAAAGAAGAGCCTATTATCGACTACATTAATCGTTGGAGAAATCTAAGCCTTAATTGTAAAGATCGATTATCAGAGGCTTCGATTATTAAGATGTGCATTCAAGAAATGCATTGAGGCCTTCGATACATCCTTCAAGGAATCTAACCTAAGACATTTGAAGAATTGGCTACTCGGGTCCATGATATGAAGTTGAGTATGGCTACAAGTGGAGTTGAAGGGCCACCTATACAAAAACCTCACAAGTCTAAAGAAAGGCAAAAAGACAAGAAATGAGGCAAGTCTTTTTCTAAAACTCCAAACAAAGAATCCATGGTAGTTAATACAACACCTATTAAATTAAGAGGAAATGCAAATAACAAAAGTGGTGAAAAGAAAGGCAACTCTCAAGAAATGAGGCAAATAAAGTTGACTTTAAAAGGGATGCAAGCAAAGAAATATCCCTTTCTCGATTTTGATGTCTCTAGAATATTCGACGACTTACTCAATGTGAACCTTATTGAATTACTTGAAATGAAGTGACCTAAAGAGGCAGGGCGAATAGATGATCCAAAATACTACAAATACCATCGTTTGGTAGGGCATCCAATTCATGATTGTTTTATATTTAAAGATAAAATCATGCAGTTGGCTCATCAAGGGAAGATCACACTTGAGGAAGATAATTCGGCTACCAATCTTGTCATCATCACATTTGGATCACTTGATGTCATAATAGAGAATATGCCTAGGTAGAATGGTGGTCGAAGACTTGATCATGGCAATAATGTTTTCATAGTGATCAAAATATTTTCTCTAGTGAAATCTGTCTGTCTGGGACTGGGGTCCATACTCTCACTGATGATTGTGGCTCAACAATGACCTTCATTGATGAGGACTTGCTACTTGGTTCCAAACCTCATAATAGGCCATTATTCGTGACTGGCTATACTCGCGAGCAAAAAGTAAATAGGATATTGATTGATTGAGGCTCTGCAGTCAATATCTTGACTTTGCGTACAATAAAATAATTGGAAGTTTCTATGGATGAACTTGCAAATAGCCATTTGATGATCCAAGGTTTCAATCAAGGAGGATAAAGGGCTCTCAGCATCATAAGGTTGAAGTTGTTGATGGATGATATGGCATCAACTGCGCTATTTCATGTCATAGATGCCAAAACATTATATAACATGCTTCTTCGTCACCCTTGGCTACATGAAAATGGAGTAGTTCCCTATACTTGGCGCCAGTGCTTCAAGTATTGTAGAGAACGTGTGGTGAAAATAGTGCTTGGTGATGATAAACCTTTCATTGAGGCTGAATCACATTTCGTTAATGCTAAGTACTATATTAAAGATGTAAAGTCAACAAAGGTCAAAGAAAGCCCATTTCATGAGCAATCCAACCAACAAGATGATCAATTTGATGGAGGAAAAAGCAAAGAGACCTTGCCAATTCACTATGATGGAAGTCACTCAAAAGGTGAATCGTCTCTCACTGGAACTGAGTCATTAAAATAGTTGGTATTATCATTAACCAAACTTGATGCAAATAAGCCATCTCCTCAGCTACTTAAGGGATTTGTTCGCCTAATTCAAGGACCTGAGAAAGAACACGGAGAATGTTTAGAACTCCAAGCTGCAAAATGCTTTGATCTGATAGCCTACAAACTTCTTGTTAAAGTTAGATATGACCCACAAGAAGATTCTAATATGGGAAAACTCTCTTTTGAGGCTACTGGCGAACAAGCGCATGGGCTTAACGCTACCCAAAAAATATTGAAAGAAAAAGGGTATGCGATTCAAAGTACTCGAACGGGCATTGGGTTTGTCCCACAAAATCTTATTCGTATTGCTATCAAAAGTGCCAACAACAATCATGTAACTAAAAATGGATTTTCATCAACAAATAATGCCTTTGATGAAAATGAAAAAGAAATGCAATGAGTATCTGTCTTTGATAGATTTGGCCCACCTAGAAAGTTGAGGTATAAAAGAACCAACAATCGAAGATTGGGTATCTCCAAGATGACAAGGTATTTAAAGAAGGTTAATAGGCCACGAGCCACTCAAAAACTTCAAAGTTTGATCCCATCTCGTATGAAGCGGTGCACTACTTTAATCATATCGTACGATAAAGTCTTGAAGGTTAAATTGCAAAATATTATTTTCACACGAACCTAAGACAATGAAGAAGATGATAGAAAAAGTGTGGCTTCCTCTTATCACATTAGTAGTGGCATCGACTATGCAATTCCTCAAAATGTTAAGGATCGCTTGCATAAGAAAATTTTCAAATTGATCAGTGGCGGCTATATTGAGAAAATGGATGATGCCATGAAAATAGTTCGTATAAGACAGAAGAATAGCCAAATGAGGACATGTGTTGATTTCAAGAAGATTGAACATGAAGAAGGTAATGTTATGTCAACGAATCATATCACTTTAAGTGAAGAAGTTTCATTCAAAGAAGAGGATGTTAAGGCTATTTCTCCTGAGCTTGAAGAAGGTGTTGAAGCCACTATAGATGAATTAAAGGAGATTAATTTAGGCGATACTAATAACCCTCGACCAATCTATATTAGTGTTTTGTTGACCAATAATGAAGAGAAAGCAGACATCGAACTTCTACATGAGTTCAAAGACGTATTTGCTTGGTCATATAAAGAAATACCTGGATTGGATCCAAAAGTGGCAATCCATCACTTGTTTGTTAAGAAGGGAGATCGTCCTATCAAACAAGCTCAACATCGATTTTGGCTTGAGTTGGTCCCATTAATTGAAGTTGAAGTGAATAAACTTATTGAAGTTGGGTTCATTCGAAAAGTCAAGTATCCCACATGGATTTCTAGCATTGTTCCTGTGAGAAAGAAGAACGATCAGATTCGAGTTTGTTTTGATTTTAGAGATCTGAATGGTGCATACTATAGGACATGAAGCATTATCCTTTATGGATGGATCATCTAGATATAATTAAATACGCATGGCACCAAAGGATGAAGAACTAACAACATTTCGTACCCCCAAAGGTAGAGCTGACCACGAGTCCTATGGACCCATAACTAGCCTGTGGATTCAAAGACTGGTTGCGGGTCTGAAAAATTTGGACCCATGAACTGCCGGCTCAGCCTGACAGTTCAAGAAAAAAAAAAGAAAAAAAAAATTCAAAGTAGCTGTTGCCATTTTGGCAACGGCTATGCAACGGTAAAAAATTTGACTGTTGCCAAGTCAAATGGTTTCTTCTATAAATACCCATCAATTCTTTATTTTTTCCATATTTCAACTCTCAAATCTCAATTATCTAATTCCCAACTCTCAATTCTCCAATCTTCACTTTTAATTATTCATTCTCAATTCTATATTATTTTAATTATTTCATTAAATCTTTTTTCATATTTCATTTATTTCATCTTCAATTATTTATTATTCAATTCTATATATTAAATTTTTATCATTTATTAAAAAATGACCGGTTCAAGCAATAGAGGTAAGGGAAAGATGTAAGCAACCGACGAGCAACCAAGGTTCAACATCGATTGTGAAGTTGAGTTAAGCGATGAAGAGCAAACTCACTTGTATACTACTCAAGAAACAATGAGTGATACGCATACTCGATCTATTTCATCTCTCAAATCTTCTATTTTTACAAAATATTTTGATAAAATGACACTTTCAAATAGAGAGATGCTAGCAAAGTGTAAATATTGTTCTCAATCTTACAAATTTCAATTTGGAGGCGGTTATGGATCATTGAAAAGACATGTGGAGAAGAAGCATCCAGTAGAATTTGGCATTGATCGTACCTAAACTCAAATGCCATCATTCGCATCTTCTGGTGCCGGTAGAGGTAACGATCTTTCTTTATTTAAATATAATGATGTTAGATGTAGAAAAAATTTAGCTAGATTTATTTCTGTTGAACATCTTAGTTTTAGTTTTGCAAATAAATTATTTTTTAATAAATTAATTCAAACAATATATATTCTGACGGCTAAAGGTATTCCATGAACCACACTAACACGCCATGTAAAAGAATTATATAATAAATCTAAAAAGGAGTTAAAAGAGTTTTCAAATAATATAAATAATAAAATTTCTTTATGTAGTAATATTTGGAGTGATCATTGGCAAATACATTCATATATGGGTATTACATGTCATTAGATTGATGATTATTGAACACTTCAAAAAAAATTACTTGAATTTAGAGTTTTTGATAGTCTACACACAGCGGCAAATATTTCACAAATTATATTTTTAATATTAGAAGAATATAATTTAGTTAATAAATTTCTTTCAATATCATTTGACAATGTTGCAGCTAATAATGCTAGTATTGGTGATCTTAAAGTTGTACGTGAATCATCAATTGGTGGTAAATTTTTTCATATTAGATGTATATATCATATTTTAAATTTATGTGTACAAGGTGACTTAAAAGTTTTAGATAATCAACTTAAATCAATTAGACAAGCATTTTCTTATTTATGAACACATCCACATATTAGTAAACAATGGTTTAGATTTTGTAAGACTAATGGTGTGAGACCTAAAAAAATTTTACGGGATGCTCCAACCCGTTGGAATTCAACATATAGATTATTAGAAGAATCTATCGACTATAAAGTTTATTATGTCAATTTTTTGTACAAATTATTTCTACTCGTTTTCATTTATATCCACATCATTGGACAATATGTGAAAAAAATTATAATATTTTAAAAATATTTAATTATGCTACTTTACAATTATCTAGTGTTTGTTCCTTAACTTCTCATTTAGTATTATTAAATTATTGTAATATTGCATCAGTTTTACATGAAAATATTAATTCCCAAAATGAAAATTTAGTAAATTATGCTTTATCAATGCAGTTGAAATGGGAAAAATATTTTTTTGAAATTCCAGATATTAATTTAATTGCTATTGTTTTTTATCCTAGATTTAAATTAGATGGTTTACAAGACTTGTTATTAATTTATTACAATGTTTTAACATGTAATGAAAATGATTATACTATAGATATTAATAATATTATATTTAAAATTAAAATACTTTTAAATGAATTTTATAATAAATACAGTTCCAAATATGGTTCACAATCAACTCAAGTTGATATACATAGAACTAGTAGTAGTAATAGTTTTAGACTTACATCAGCACAACTTTTACTTAGGGAACGAACTAAACGTTCTCGAGAATCCTCAAGTTCTAGCCAAGAACTTGAGAGTTATTTTACTATTTTATTTGAGTTTAATAAGACAAATGACGATGGAGTATTCGATATTTTGCGATGGTGGTTGCAAAAGGAGTAAACGTATCTAATTTTGTCTGTGATGGCGAAGGAGATACTTGCTTCACCTGCAAAAATTAACAAACAAGAAAAATAGTACAAATGAATTTTAATATATCAAAAGAATTAAATGATTACAATTTCTAACTAATTCCTCTTATTCTTCTCTTCAAGCACAATATCTTTTGGATTTGAGATTTTGGAGGTAGAATCGTTGATTTGATCTCCTCCAAATTGATTTCACACTTTAATAATATTAATTTGAAGGTTTAACACCTTGATTTCAAATTAAACATTACAACTTTAAGAACGTTGACTTGGTGAATTTGGTAACTTGTTGATGAAAGTTACCCTTTGATCTCCTCCAATATAGATTGGATTTCCAATAACGTTAATTCAAAAGTTTAACAACTTAATCTTGAATTAAATATTATTACTTGAGTAGACTCCATGATGAACGCCTTGACTTTTGTTTTGAACACCATGGATCTCCTCAAATTTGATCACCTTAAGTTGAGAGAATTCCTCTAATACCTTTCTTGTTTGGATTTTTTCTTGACAACTTGTGTGTATTTTTCTTCTTCTTGCAGATGACTCTTATTTATACTTGTAGGATATGAATTCTTGCCATAATTATTTGATGAACTGACGCAATTTGATTGACATTTACTACCTTAATCACAAGATGTGATTTAAATTATCAAAATATTGGTATTTACTTTCATGATTTGCAAGATACAATCTTGATTGCCAAGAATTGGAATTTGACTCTTGGCGACATTTGATTGACCGAAAATATATATTAACTATCAATTTAATTTACTATTTAATTTAAGAATTAAAAAAATAATGAAATTTCTAAAATATTAATAGAAAATATATAATTGATATTTAATATATTATTTTACACATTGTCATTATTTAATTGACCATAAACTTAATTTTTCTATAAGTACCAAATTTAACCAAACTCATTTTAAGCTTGTTTTATTCTCATTCCTTATTATAACTTTGCAAAGTCTATTTGAGTTAAAGATCGAATTTCGAATAATTGTAGCTAACAAGTTTAGCTCCACTAATGATTGAAAATTTATCTTTTCAATCTTTATGATTATTCTATCATTGATTCTTTATTCTTATCTTCGTTAAACTTTTTAACTTTTAATCAGATATTGTCTACTTATAAATCAACCTAGATTGCAGGATTTTAATTTTGCCATGACTAACGTGAACTTCTTTCCAATTTGTTTTGCCTCTATTACATGGGCAAAATAGTTGGCCATAGCTATTGTACAGTTAATTTTACACCCTATAAAAAATAATAAATTAGACTTTGTTAATCAAGTTTCAATTCCAATGATTAATTTATACAGGTAAGTTGTTTCTGAAAGTTTTGTAATAACAATACAAATATTAATAAGTTTATTAGCACATAAGGAATTTATACTGTAAATAATATAAATAATTTCCTATATTATTAATGACGTTGAAGCATAACTAATAAAAGTTGTATTTACTTTATTATGGCTAACTTTACTTGTTATTTGTGGTAGTAGTAACTGTAAGCATAACCAACAATTAGCCATAATAATAACTTAAAACATAATAATTACAAGAAGTAAAATTGTGAATCTTATTTTTTTCATAAAATTTTACAGAATTTTGAATGAATGTGATGTACTTTAAAGTATAATGCAGATTTTCCTATAATTGTATATAAAATATTTTTAATTTGTTTAATATAATTTAATAGTCTCTTCATTGAAACAATTTACAAAATATATTACTAAAATAAGGAAACTGCAAATGGCTAAAATAATTTTTGAAACGGATAACAAAACAAAAGTTTCCATTTTCTTTAGAATGAAAATGTATAATTCTGATAAAATTTTCACATTTTCACCTATCACAATACAATTATAAAAACAAAATATTCGAACATCCCCAAAACAAGGAATGAGTTTAAAAAACATATAGGTAAGGGGTTGGAGGTCACTTGCGAGACTTCGGCATAATAGGTTTTACTGGCAACTATTTTATCATTTCAAATATATGCTTCTTATTTTTTACGTTTCAAAATAAAATTTTATTTTTTACAGTGAACTTTTGTAAGTAAAATATTTTTTCAAAATAACGATGTAAAATCATTGACTATCAACCACTACTTTTGAGAGTTATTTTATAAACATACTAAAAAATTTTTATTTGTTAACTATAATCTAAAATTTCATCACCAATCAAAATTGATAAAAAATTTTGAAAAGAAACTATGCGAAAATAGTTAATTCAAATTATTAAAGGAGTCATTGTACCTGACATCCTCTTACAATCCATCCATATGTCAACCTCTTTTTTCATTTTGTGAAAAATAAAAAGTATGGGGATTTTGCTAAAATCCCATATGCTAGTCAAAAAAACCATCAATATGGCTACATTTGGTTGTCATTCGAGAAAAATTATATTTCCCTGAAATAAGATTGTGTTTGAAAAATTTATTATATCCAATCAATTTCATTCTGCCCCAAAATAAAATGGAGTTCACTACATATTAACATAATTATATTATTTAATTATTATATTATTATAAATATATATTATTTTTTTACATTTCAAAATATAATATATAATATTAAAAAAGATCAGACAAAAACTTAATTGACAAGACTGGTACTATGCAAATTGTCTTCTTCCAAAATATAAGTAAATACTGCTTTCATTCTCAAATTAATTTTCAAAGACACATTCCGCCATAATACCTTTCTCCAAAACACCCAAAAACTCATATTAGAACAATGTTTCGCTAAAAAAAAAAAAGTTAAAAACTAGTGTCTTTCTTTTCATACAATGGAGTCATTGGTGTCAAAACTTCAAATACAAAGGATATGAACATTGTTTCTAATTAATTTACAAGGTGTTAAGCGCTGAAGAGAGCGAAATTTTGGCATGAGTAAGGTTTCTTATTATATCAATGAAGAGATAAATAAGAATTGGGCAGCCAAATAGAAGCCAAACAAACATCTTTATGCACACAAAAGTAATTTGCCCATTCTATATCAGATACTTTTGCACAATATCATTTTCTTTTTTTTTTTTTTTCTTTTTTTTGGGCGGGGGGCGGGGGTTGGGTCAATCAAGTCATTTCGCCCAAAAACAATTGCTTTAAGTGGTACTTTATACAAAACAATTCTTTTTTTCTTTTACATAACTGCATTTGTCATTTTCTAAATTTCATTATATTTGTAGTCTTAAGTACAATCTATTCAATATAAATATAGGAAAAGAGTCAATTAAAATTGTTGATTTAATCACTCTCAGATGTGTTTAGGCATAACATCATATCAAAGACAATAAATATTATTATTACTTTCTGTAATTTTTAAATTTATTCTAATATATCAATCACAAATTATGTGGTCCACCCTCATTAGAAATGATGATACTTGATTTTTTGAATTAAAAAAAAAATAAAATAAAAAAAACGAAAAACCTACGTGCACGAAAGAGGCAAATTCCACATCTTTTTATTCAATCTTTGTTGGAGTCAAATTTTCATGGGTACAGGTCAACATAAAACACCCCGGCCTCCTACGTCCAAATAAAGGAAACTACGTATATTCAATAGGTACGATCTAAAAGAAAAATGGAAAATTAAATTCAAATGTCACTACTAATTAGTTTCAAATGCTAACTACTATGTCTTCGACACGGTATCATAATCATGGTCGGAGTCTATAAAATTAACCGCGTTTGCTCCGACCCATGTGATCCTCGTTATTTATTTCTTAATTCCAAAATCACTAAAGACTAATTTTGACTATAATTAATTGAGCCATTGAGACCTACGTTTTCCTAACCACCAACATGAAAAAAGAATAGTAATAATAGTACAATATTTTCACATAATTTTATCAACTTTTCATAGTGAAACGCTGTCTTTTGTCCTAAATTAATATTTAAAGAGTTTTCAAATAAAATTTATTTTTTAAATTAATTTATTTTTGTAAAAGTAACCATGATACCATTTATAAGAAATTTTTTAGAATAATACTAAACTTATTAACTTTTTCAGATATTCCGTCACAAAAAATACATAAAAATTTTGAGGGAGAGGAAGTATATATATACATATATATATATATATATAGATATATATATCAATTCTTCTTTTGGAGTTGAATTCTTTTCATCCCAAAATCAAAACCCAACTCAAATTCGTGAACTGCAAAAATTATATATATCAATCCTTTTTTGTGTCCCCAGTTTTTTTCTGGAGTTGAAACCCTGTCCTCGGATTTGATCCTTTTCATCCCAAAATCAAGACGCAACTCAAATTCGTGAACTACAATCAAACGTTTTCTGTATCCTACCCTACCCCTTCTTTGTCTTCTTCTTCTTCTTCTTCTTCTTCTTCACCATCATCATCATTTGGGACTCAAGTCTGTTGTCAGGGATTTTTCTCACCTCTCCAGGACAAAAAAGAAGTCCAATTCCTGGTTATTTGGTTTTCATTCATGTTTCCCAGCAATTCTTTTTCTTGTTGTCCATATTGGGTGCCCATAATTTAATGGTTTTGCAGTCGGCTTCCAATACTTCACCCCTTTGCTGTGATTTCTCACAGAGGAAAAACCTCTTCTTGCCTTCCCTTTCCCAGTCACCCCTTTTCAGCTTCTGCCCTTGTGCTGCTAATCCTCCTATTTGTCAATTACGCCACAGAAAGAGAGAAGGAGTAATAGTTAAAAATGTGAGATGGGCTCTCCTTCAAGCTCACGCCTGCATCAATGGTGGAAATTCACAACACCATTTCAATGCCGCCGCAGGAAGGGGCGCCAAAAGCATAGTCTTGAAGCGGTTTTCTGATGAAGAAGAATTCGATTATGCTTCTTCATCTGGTTTCAATACTAATGGTAGTAACTATTACAGTACGAATTTCGGGCAAGACCCTATTGTAGATAAGCTGAGGAATCAGCTGGGGGTCATCCATCCCATTCCATCTCCTCCCATAAATCGCAATATTTTCGGTCTTTTTGCTTTCTTCTTTTTTGTGGGAGTTGTTTTCGATAAGCTGTGGATGTCGAGAAAGAGAAATGCAAGAAGTAGAGACACTAAGCTGGGGAGTTGGCCACAGGTACCTACTAGCCTGTCCTTGTTTCTTGAGAAGGATTTGCAGAGGAAAGAGTCGGTAGAGTGGGTGAACATGGTGTTGGGGAAGCTGTGGAAAGTGTACAGGGGTGGGATTGAGAATTGGATCATTGGATTGCTGCAGCCTGTCATTGACAATCTCAAGAAGCCGGATTATGTGCAGAGGGTTGAGATCAAGCAGTTCTCCTTGGGGGATGAACCATTGTCTGTTAGGAGTGTCGAGCGCAGAACTTCTCGTCGTGTTAATGACTTGCAGTGAGTGTTTTTCCCCTTGCAATATAGTTAATTCACCCTTTTAGAAAACAACTTTTCAGCATAGCCTCTAGAATATGCCCCATAAGTTGATTAAAAATGGGTGAATATTAATGTTTCTTGCCTTTAATATGAGACTTCTTGCTATACAATTAGAATCAAATTACAAAACTGATATCATAACAGGAATGAAAGATGTTGATGTATGAATTGAATATCAATCCTTACTCTGACTAATCATCAGATATAGGTGACGAGCCTTCTGAAATTGGAAAGTTTGATGTGTTGTCATCATAATCTTAAGTTGCAGTATTGGTCCGTAAGAGAGCACTCTTCTATGTCAAGATCAACCAATCAGATCGGAATGGATGAGAACTTGTTGCCTTCAGAACAGTCATCGGATTCAGAAAAAAAGTACAGAAAAGAAGAATGTTTAATAGCATCATTCTTGCTTTAAAAAACTAATAATCATATGGGTGGAATAATTTGGCGCTAGTGGATGTCTGAGTTAACGTTGAAGAATTATTTAAGTCCAATGCGATTCCAACTTCCATCCCAATAATGAGTTCTGAGAAAAAATATCCCTTTTTGTTGCAAGAAGAAGTTAGACTATCCTGTCTTCCTGTGAACCCTCATGTAATTCACTTACCTGAAGCAATGATGTTTTAGTGGAGAAAATCTTGGAAAACCCTGACCTGACTGAGCTGTTCTTTTGCCAAATAAAAAATGGATCAACTCTTCTTTCCGTAGCACATAAAGCTTAAAGTTTGAGTTAAAATTAAGTCAAACATATGTTAATGCAGATATGGTTACATTTAAAGTTTTTGTACAGCACCTGCAAAGGTGAAATTCAATTGTGGCAGGACTAGAATAAAGCAGAAGAACAACAAAGGTCAAAACCATATTGAGTGTAATTTTGACTTTAGGAAGTTGAAGTGTAGTTCCCATGAAGATTACATTTCTGTAAGTTCTCTATCTATCCAATCTCTGAGGGATTAGAAAACCAGGTGAAGTTGTGACGAAAGGTTCATATCTATCAGAATCCAATCCATGCAAAATGGTATCTGCTGCTGGCGCACACCTGTTAGAAAGGACCACTTTGCGGCTTTCTATAATAGATTGTTCTGCTTAATATTAAATTCATGGCAGCAAGAATTTGCGAAGGCAAAATGTAATTTATATGTTTCTATTTGATGCTGTTTCAAATCAATTCTGGACATTTCATTAGTTCTGTGTGCCAATGAATTGGTTGGATTTGTCATGCTTCTTTTGACATTTCACTCTCGACTTTGATGAGTAAAGGAAATTCGAGTTAATTTTCTAGTTGCAGTCTAAGAAGATGGGAACACTAATAAGAATGTTTTAATTCTTTCAATGAATTATCCCAAAATATTTATCCAGTACATAACGTTCACCAGATGTGCATGCTTATTTTTACTGATACATGATGCATTACAACGCCTCTATCATAATCTATATAGATGGTGATTACTCTGAGGTGTGTTTAAGTTAGTAATATATTTCTTTCCTGGTACCAAGATACCAGATAGGTCTCCGCTACACTGGTGGTGCACGTATGCTTCTACTTTTGTCACTTAAATTCAGCATCCTTCCCATTGTTGTGCCAGTGGGTGTACGAGACTTTGACATTGATGGGGAATTATGGGTCAAACTGCGACTGATACCAACAGAGCCATGGGTGGGAGCTGTTTCCTGGGCCTTTGTTTCTCTTCCAAAGATAAAGTTTGAGTTATCACCATTTCGCTTATTCAATTTAATGGGTATGTTATAATCTCACTTTCTGCATTAGCCTTATCTCAATCATGGCATTCAATTAGGGCATCAGGATGTAATATTCTACTCTAGTGAAATCTGAGAGTCGGTGAAAAAGATGAATATTGGAAGACCAAATGAAATACTTGAGAAACCATTTCGAAAAAGCTAACCAAGTAATTTTGGGACAGCCCAAGGATCTTCTTTGCTTTATAATTCCTGAGAAATGTTCACCCTTAATGACCGAAACTGGGTGTACAGACTGTATTCGGTTCTGCAGATTTGATAAAAGTGAAAGGACAGTTTTCATCCTTAGACTCTATGTGACAATCCCTTTTGGAAAATGGAACAGAAGGAATAAATACCAGGTCGATTATAAAGAAGGTAACTTATAGTTATGTATCGAGTTCTTTAGACATGCATTCTAGGTTCTTTATTGATGTCAGTATCTCACGTTATCATCCGTCTAAGCACCTTGCCATGACTCATGGACATGCAAAGTGAGAAGTAAAGTTCTATCTCTGAATATGTTGACATTTATTAACTGTATTGGTTTTTCATATACTTGAATTATGCTCTTTTCTGCCACATCTCCTTTCCCAAGGGGTTATTGCTCCCTACATGACCTTTTACGGTGTTTCTTATCATTTGCCTCAATAGCTTAGTTAATATTCTGGACCAAAAGTAATCAGCATCGTCTGCTAGATGTGGGAAGGCTTTAGTTTCTTCATCTTGGACATTTTACTGAGGTTAATCCTTTTCGTTTTCCTTCAATCTGAGATTTAACTTTTTCGAGGGCCTTTGTATAATGCTGTTGGTTCCTTTATCTAAACTAGGGCTAGATTGACTTCATTGCAAAACTCAGGTTATACTAGAAAGATACAATTTCTTGCTCTCAGATTTCTGCAAAATCCAGGATAAATGTGACTGAGAGGAAATAGTATAATGGTCCTTGGTCGCCATGGATAAAGATTGAAATTTGTAAATTAATTTCTCAATCAATGTAAGTATGACATGTGTGGACTAAAGATGGCGGTTTCTTGCTTCTTGTCTTGATGTTTAATGAAGCTCGCTAATCTGTTGAGATAATTTTTATCTCATTTAATTAAAGCTTCTACTTGTAGAATGTTTCAGCGTAATTCATGTAATTCATACTATTATTTGATTTCATATGTCAGGGGAACCCTACTAACTTTTGTTTCTTATGTTGTTCTATTTTTTGGTGCACGGGAAACATTCAGCGATTCCTGTCCTCTCAATGTAAGTGATTTTCTTCTTGCTTTTGTGAAATATTGTTAACTTATCCCACTATGTTGTCCTTTGACTCTTCTTTTAATTTCTCTGTTTTATTCGTCATATGGTTTTGTACGTCCCCGACCTTTTCAATTGAGAGTGTAATTGTGTCTCTTTGATGGGAAACTAATGTTTTCTCCTCCACTCTTCCTCTTCATTATTTTGTACCCTTACTTTTTTATATGCTTATTTATGAATCTCGTGTCCGGAGTCAATATTTTTTTCTTTTCTGTCAGATATGCTAGATAGGTAATATCTTGTGACATAAGCACAGTAATTTGCTTTTGTTTATTGTCCTATATGAGGAAGGATTTTTGAGATCTAAGAAATGAAATTCCTCCTAAAAATACCGTGTTGCTAAATTCTTTTCACTTAAGATATTGTTCCTGCATTTAATTCAGTAAACTTAAACCCTAAAATAAATATACCAAATCCCCTGTGTCACTTTTACTGCAATAAGATTACAAAAAATCCTGCTATGGAATTTGTCATACATCTACAGTCATTGTTTATATAGATATATCTCACTCTCCATTCCCACCCAACTCTTTTACAGAATCTTGGCCCTGCATATTAGTAAATTGCTTTTGTAAGTTAATGTTGTTGATTACATATATAGTATTTATACCTTTACTACTGAATTAGATTAATCAATTTACTCCCAATTTTTCTTCTAAAACGAAAGTGAAAAATTGTGTGAAGTTGCTTCCAGTAAAATAAACTCCTTTTTTCTGTTATTTTCTGCTATTAATATTCTGAAACCATTTACCTGCTTTTATTTTCTTGTTTCACTTTTAAGTTGTAGTGTTTCTTGGTTAATACCTTGTACTTGATTTGCTATATTTTTCGGCCAGTAATATTCTGTATACGTGTATCTGCCCTTTGGTGTTTTTAGTTATTACCTTCGGTTTCTGCAACAGTCATTTCGCTATCATTTTCAAATTCAATTGTTTCTTTTGTGAATGCTAAGCTAAACGTTTTCATTGGCAGGTTTTTGACAAAACTTCTCACCGAGGATTTACCTAAGCTATTTGTACGTCCAAAAAAAATAGTTCTGGATTTTCAGAAGGGAAAAGCTGTTGGACCTGTTCCAAATGACTCCAAATCTGGAGAAATTCAAGAGGGAAATAATGAATTTGCTGGAGAATTGTCCGTGACTCTTCTTGATGCACGAAAACTCAGTTATATATTCTATGGTATGAATTTTACTTTTTCACTGTTTGGGTTGTAAGTGGAATGTTTAACCGCCTGTGTAGAGTGTCAGTTGTTAGCATAAGTTACAATCAGTTTGTCTGCAACTGCTGCTTCTGATTCACATAAATTTCTCCCTATCTACCATGACACATTTGCCGTCCTGCAATGTTACAGGCAAAACAGATCCATATGTTATTCTAAGATTGGGAGATCAAGTGATACGTAGTAAAAGAAACAGCCAAACTACAGTTATTGGACCTCCTGGTGAGCCAATCTGGAATCAGGTGAGTTCTTTAACTGATTTGCAATTGTCTGATATGTGTGATTTCATGAGAAGTTCTGGATCTATTACTAGTATTACTTCATTTATATCTTGCAGGATTTTCACATGTTAGTTGCTGACCCTAGGAAAGAAAAATTATGCATTGAAGTAAAGGATTCTCTTGGATTCACAGACTTGACTGTAGGTACTGCAGAGGTAAGACATTTTAAATTTGCAGATATACATCTTTTATTTCTTATCTGAAAATTGTAAATGTTTCTTCATTGTTGTTCTCTTTCTTTTTTTGCAAAATGTGCATTTATATATGATATGGAAACATCCACTGTCTTGAAACAAATGCCTTGATTGGAGTCCCCTATATATACCTCTTGGCCGAAAATTGTAAGAAGTAGAAACATCCTTTAATTTTTGTCATTGAAAAGAGAGAAGAAAAAATGTTTGCTTCAACCATCCTTTTTCTCCATAAATTCTATTTTTTATTTTTAAATATTAATTCTTTTATCACAAGTTGATAACAAGAATTAATATTTTTCTATATACACTCTGTAAACTAGATTAGAAAAGAAATAAGAATTGCTAGCGGAATTATGATTTTGTGTTCTTACTCAAAGTGTGGACTAATTTAGAGAGAAGATATTTGGATCCCTATTAATCAAATTAAAAAAAAAGGGGCTAGAAATTGATTGCTTCACACCCTACGACAACCGGAGTGAAAAGAAAGGTATAAATGGATACTTTTATTATTTTATTACGGCTATTGAAAATTGCGAGATCGTTAAAAATCGCATCGGATCCTTGGTATTACTATAATTGTTATAGTTTAATATTTTTTTAAAAGTTTAATTTTCTGCTGCGCATAACTCGGGATCACATGAACCCAACAGAATACTGGATGGCAAAATTCGGATCTAAAAATGATATGTTAATTTAGATCACCATTGAAAGTTTTATTGTTGTCTTTCTTTAGGCTAAATTTTATAGTAGTAACAAATATGTATTCTCTAGTTTCTCTTTTATTTTTAGTCTTTTCTACTTTCATTATGTACTTTTAAATTTCATTTAAGTTGAAGAGAAAGGGTGAAGCTCTTGATGAGGAAAAAAATGGTTATAAAGGTGTATAATGTTCAGGTGTGCTGTTTTATTATTTAAATTTTGGATTGAAACCTTCTTGTTTAGTAGTGATTCTGGATTTATGTATCACCAATGACACAATAAATACTTGGGTTCATTTAGCTTATTATATAGTCCTACCCTACCAACTGCTAATGTGAAACCTTGATTTGTTGTAGACAAAAGTGTGCATATATACTTGATCTCATAAATAAGTATTGGCGTTAAAACTTTTGTTATTTTGTGGTGATTATTGATTTATTTATCTTCAATGACATAACAAATACTTGGGTTCACTTAACTTATTGTACGGTTCTACCTCACCGACTGCTAATGTGAAACCTTAATTTATTGTAGACAAAGGTGTGCATAAATACTTGATCCCATAAACAAGTATTGGTGTTAAGATATAATTAGCAAACACTAAGACAAATCATGATTACCTTAATGCATGAGTTATTTGATAACATCTTCCCATTAGAACTTTTATTATATATGGATTCCAATTGTAGCATTTAAAATAGGTAAAAAGAATAAATAATCGTTCCTCTATGTAAAACTCAAGAGCGGATCTCTAATCTTCAATACTTTTATTATTTTGATTTTTTAGTTATAGCATATTTTTTTCTTTATATTTTAAACCACATAAAGCCCTTATTTTAAGAAATATAATCCTGAAAACTTCAAACAACTTTCCTGTGGATCGACCTCGGACTCCCGAAATTTTTTTTATTTGACATAACCTATAGCAAGTTTTTGGCACTATTGTTGGGGAAAGCAGAGTAAGTATTCAGATTTGTAGTTTTTTTTCCTTTGTAAATATTATGTGTTTATTTTCATTATATATCCATATGGTATCGTAGTCATAATTCTCGTTGTTTAGATAGAAATAATTCTAAAATTTTGTTTGAAAATTTTGATGATTTATATTTTTGGTTGAACTAATAGGGTGTTCATGAAGAAACCATTGCAACCTTGCTCTTTACTGGAACAACTAAAAAATGAAAGCATAGAATGAAGTAAATCAATCATGTAGTTCTTAAGGTAATAGAAAATGAAGATAAAGAGATTGATAGAGTAAACCATGAAACTGATGGTTTTTTGCTATGGAAACATAAAAACCTTATTGAAGTAGTCGGAAGTCCCTGTCATATGATATTTGGCTCCTGAAATATTGATCAAAAGAGGAAATAAATATGTGCTAAATTCTTGATTGCATATTTGAATGATGGCTGAAGTTACAGTTTGCATTTTTTTGGAAGTTGAAGTGGAGATGGAGGTGGAAGATGTGTCAATACAATACACATCCCCAAGATTCTTGGTAGCCAACGCTCAGTTTGTTGGGCGATTCCTGGCGGGCTAATGTGCTCCAACCCATTTTTTCACCTCTACACCTAACACACTCGTGCTCATGTACTTGCAGCTGCAATCACAATATTTAACAGCATTACCATCTTTTAGGCATATTCTCTATTTTGATGAACTTGAGAAGATGGGCTTCCAGGAAACCCACAAGATTTTAGCCTCTAACCTCATCATTTGTAAATGCACTCCTGTCATCTGCATCACCAAGAAAGGTCCTAAGGAAAACACTTGATAACAAGGGGAACTTAGTTACTCAAAACTCATAGTAACGAGGAAATTAATTAGCTATACAGCATCTTAAAATCAATCTGTTTGCTTCAGCAGTATGCTGAAAACAAAGGAAGATACAAGAAAATATTAAACTTTAATCTCGAAGAGCTAAACACTCAAGGGAATGTTTGGATGTGTTTTGGGAAAGTGTTATGGGAGAATGAATTTATTGGAAATGTGATGTATTATGAGGAAAATGTATTGGAGAAGTGATATGTGTTTGGATGTGTTTTGGGAGAATGAATTGAGAATGAGATTGTTTTGGTGGATCACAAGCAAACATGGCCAGTAATTTTTATCGAACTGACCGCATCTCTCTGATAGCTTGAGGAACAGTGCCATAAAACATGAAGATACTTATCAACATGGAGAAAAGGGAATTCCTGTTTCCACTTGGAACTTGGCATATGTCAAAGTAGAATCTCAGAAACAAGACTGATACCAGTCATCATGGTTGATTTTTCCTTGTTCCACTTGTAATGTTATCTGCTTTGAGTTAGTTGGTTTGTTGCTGTAGAGAGTGGTCACATAATTTACTTAGTTATAGGTTGTCAAAATTTCTTCTTTATCTCTACTGGTAGTTATGGTTTTTCAAGTACCAAAAGTAACATAATGCTTTTCGACTAGGTTGTAAGCATGGCATTTGGACCCTTGCAAGAGGCCATGGAAGGGAAATTGATTATCTATGTCCCTTTTTCTTCTCAGACCACACCATCTGATTTTATGTGAATATCCACTATAGGCCAAATGAACTTGTGAAGTGTCTACGAAATAGATGGAAACCTTATTTGTCTATAAGTGGACATTCTCCATTCTTCTATTAAGGTTTTACTAACATCACGACATAAAGTGTTACTAAAATTCCTTTGGAAATACTGGTTGCAGGTTGATCTTGGATCTCTAAAAGATACTGTTCCAGCAGACAGGATAGTGGTACTTCGAGGAGGTTGGAGCCTGTTCGGAAATGGATCAGCTGGAGAAATCCTTTTGCGTTTGACATACAAAGCATATGTTGAGGATGAAGAAGATGAAAGGTCTGAGAAAGTATCCACAGATATAGAGGCATCCGAGGATGAGCTGTCTGATTCTGATGAATTGGATGTGACAATTTCTGAGCAGCGTGCAAAGGAATACATTATTGAATCAGATAAGGACTCTTTCATGGATGTTCTAGCAGCATTGTTAGTAAGTGAGGAATTCCGAGGTATAGTGACGTCGGAAACAGTGAATACCAAGTCTTTAGATGCTGGAACAAATACCAGTACATCAGAACCGAATGTGCGTACTGTTGGATCCGAACAGCAAATTTCTGCAAGGGATTCTGGTAGTTCTCGAGGTATTATTCTTTGAGTAGCCAAATACCTTCTTAAGTTGGTTTACCTCTTCAGAATTATCTTGTTAATTCAGAAGACCACTGAGGACCTCTAATTTGCAGGATCGACTTTGTTTTGGCTTGCCTTTGTTACAAGTATCTCAGTCCTTATAGCTATGAACATGGGTGGCTCAAGTTTGTTCAATCCTTGACATGATGTGAGTGTCATGACATTACTGAGGGACCATAATATGCTTCTTCAGTCAATTAAGAAATTCTGATATTCGAGTGCTTTTCTTTATCTATAGGAGCCAACTATGGAAGCCCTATTCAACGCCTTTTCATTATTCTTTGTGAGGTAAGTTGTTATTGGTGAGGATGATATTCATTTTCGTCATTCCTATATTTTCTTTTGAGCAAAAAAGTTCATGCAAATCGAAAAGTCCCACCAAACGAGGACTATTCCCTGCTTGTTTTGCTTGAGATTGATTTAAACCTTGTGCTTCAGGATTTTACCTGAGATGTGTTTCTATATTTACAAGGTTCTAACAGCTAATAAGGGCTTGACATCACGCTTACTTTGTTTCTATTGTGATATCTCTTGCTGTGTAAAGACATTTTGCATCCCCTTGAATTAGTTTATTCTTCATCTTCCGTTTTCATTTTTTTCTTTCTTTGGTGTGTAATGCTCCAAGCTTCAAGTTTATACTGCATTAGATTAATTATGTAAATTGAGTTAGACGTGTCACTCATTGGAAAGTTTTCTGCCTGGTTGATACTCTTTATCTATTTACCTAATTCCAAAACTTTTCTAATGCTGACCGGTGTAGATACCTTTACCCATTATATTGTAAAACAGTTGTATCTGATTTTCTCTTTGTTAAGCCGCAGAAGATTGTTATCTTCTGGAGTTGCATCTATATTTTTATGCACCATCTTCTTTTATTAAACCTTTTATTTTTCTGTCTTGTTCTCTACTCTAGTTTTAGTAGTAATCATGGTCTTCTAACTTCTATGAGAACTTTTGAGCTTCTTAATCCATTTCTTGATTTATCTTCTACTAGTTATATTTCTATGGTTTTTATTATGAATAATTACATAGTTACCCCCTAACTTTGGTCACATTACCAAAAAATCCATTTTGAAAAATTATACTGACACCCCCTGTTAGAGTCTGTCGGCCAGAAATGTAGGCCAGAAAAGTGACCAGAAAGAGCAAAATGACATTTTCATCCCTCTGAAAAAACAAGTAAAAGAAACCAAAAAAAAAAAGAAATCATTCAAAAATTAAATTGTTGTGAGGATAAAATTACCCCTCAATTTCAAATTTAAAAATTCCCACCTTTTCTTTCTCGTATCTCTCTCTACATAAATATAACTATATATATTTATACATACTCACAAGCATATAATATACACACACACTCATCTCTCTCTATACATAAATATAACTATATATATGTATACATACGCACACGTATAATATACACAGACACACAGGCGCACACACAAACACACACCCACATGTGTGTGTGTGTGTGTGTATACACCCACATGTATATATATACATGCACTCACGCTAAAACAAACTCACCCACATGTATACATACTCACAAAACACACACACATATTTATGGTTGGGTTTGGAGGCATTGGGGGTGGTAGTAGTGGTGGCGTGTGGGGGGTGGTAGGTCTCGAGGTGTGGGGGTGGCTGTGTTTTTGGGTGGGGGGGCCGTGGTGGGATCTTATGGTGGTGGGGACAGGGAAATCTGGTGTGGGGAAGCATGGGGGTTGGGGTGGTGGGAGTTGTAGGGTGGGGGCTGGCGGTGGTGAGCTGGTTGGGTTGTGGAATAAGGAGGAGGAAGAAGAAGAAAACAGAATAGAAAAAGAAAAAAGAATAAAATGGGGAAGAAGGACAAAAAAAGAAAAGGAAGAAGAAAATGGATTTTATATACCATTTAATTTATTCACTTAGTTTATCGTTATTAAGTTATTTTTATATTATTAATGAGTCAAAAATTAAAATTAGATTCTACATTCTTTTGAATTAATTTACTTGATTAATTGCATATTTACTCATAATTAAGTTATGGTTTTAGTCATTAATTTGTTAACGAGTAGAAAAATACATTTGATATTCCTTTTAATTTATTTACTTGATTAATTATATATGTAATCAAAATTAAGTTATTTCTTTAGCCATTAGATAAATTCTAATTCATTATAAATTAGATTATTAATTGCATAACATAATATTAATAGCTAAAACTTGAATTATATTACATAAAGTGGAAAAAGAAAAAGAGATTAATAAATAAAAATGAAATGGAAAGCAATGAACATATGAAAAGGAAAGAAAAATTAGTTGAAAATAAAACTTTTGATAGAATATTACATTAACACCCCCTGAGTTATACATTAATAAAATCTCTAGGCTTGTGCAGCGCACATGAATAGGGCAGAGGGGCATTTTTATTTGCAGAATTTGGTCAAATTGAAGAAATAGCCAAAGGGGATTTTTGGAAAAGTACTTTGCTGACATCTTCAAATTCCAGGCCAAAAAATTTCAGGGGAAATACATAATGAAAGCATCACTACATCACTGATAGGGGTGTCAGTGTAATTTTCCAAAATAGACGGGTTTTTTTAGTAATATGATCAACCTTTAGGCATTGCTTGGGTAATTATCCCCTTTTTTTAAGCCATCCTGACTGAGAAAGAGGAGCCCTCCAACAGTGGAAACTGTAGGGCTATCTAGAGAATTTGTCTTCTTACTCCCAGTTAGAGACTCCCCAAATATCTGTCTGGGTCAACATGATCAATGAGAACTGATTTGGTTGCGCCTTCTTGTTTCACCACTAATCCATTCTGAGATGTTGGATCTTTCTGTCTCCGGAATTTTGCCACTGATGTTCTTGCTAGTTATAGAGAATCTCAGGCACACTATATATTGTCTCAATTTCTCTATCAGCTATGCATATCCATATGTTATATTTCCATTTAAATCAGATAAAATCGCCAGCAGCTTTTGTGTAAATTGATAGCTCCTTAAACTCATTTTCAACCTTGGGAATACTATATGCTGATATTAAGGTTTAGATTTTCTCTGATTGGTTTATGTGGTATTAACACCTTTTTTGCTTGTGTTATGAAGTTTAACTATCCAACAGTGCAATCTTCTAAGCGTATAGTCCTGGTTTACACCACTCAAAAATTTAAACTATGTACAATTAGCTTAAATCTTCTGGAGTTACGAAATGCTGTACTTTGTTTATTGATATTAATAGCTTGGTTAAGATTTTCAAGAGCGGGGTCGAATATCTACCCATCTCGCCAAAAAAGGGAAAAAAAAAAAAAAAAAAAGATCTTGGGTTGTCCTGGTCCATATTTTGTTAACCTTCTAGATAGGTGTTTGCCATAATTGATGATATTGCTGACTCTACACCTTCTGTTGTGTTGTGTCACAGGCTGGTCTATTGCAGTGCACTTATCTTGGAGGCAGAAAAGGTATCCCAAAAATTCCAGAGAAGAGTGAAAGGTGTATACTGTTTTTTTCCTTTGCTAGATTAATTGTTATTAGGCAGAGAAAAGTGTTATTTTTTGGCGGCAAAAGTTTTGGGCCTTCTTATAGCTTAGACATGAACACTTTATATCACTAATTGTCTATAAGCAACCACATGCACATTCTTACTGTTCAGTATATTCAAACTTTACATACGGTAAATTCTGTATGCGAAATAGTTGGAAGCATGTTTATCCAAACGTTAATCCAAATTGTAAAGATGCATTTCATTATTTTCATACCTATTCTCATCTCAAGTGAATGAGAAAATAGTGCAAGCTTTGTTGCTGCCTGCAAGAGAGTAGCAATTACATAGTAGTACTCTCTCCTGCCTGAACATGTATATCATAAGCTTAATCTGTGGCTCTTTAATTTGCAATGCATTCTGAGTTTATTGCTTGGTATATTCGTGGTGGATGAAATCGACGAGTCCTGGAAAGAAGGGAGAACTTGTCTCAGTTGGAAAAGTTAAAAAAGTTGCCATATAATTTGTATTATACATGCCCAACTCTTGTATTTCATTGATATGTATAGCGCGTCGCAATGCTGGAGATGGACATAGAATGAACAACTTGAATGAGTTTCATACCTTCACAGGAAGATATGATCTTGCATCCAAATATTTACTGCAGACCATACTTCATTTACTTCTGCTTTGAGTTGCATTGATTGGTTTATTTTGGTAATGTTAAATATATTTCGTTATAGTATTGTCTGAATTTAGAAAGAGATGATAGCGGTATAAATTGAGAGATTAATGGTATTAGTGGAAAGGTATTCTCATTATTGTTGTATTTCATTTTTAAGGCCACTTAACCACTAAATGTGAACTTATAAACCCACTATCCCTTATTCTCATTTAATTTTTATACACTTGATTATCTATCAATTCTTATTTATGCATTGGAGGTTATCTAACACCTGCATATATACATAAATCTTGAGTTTCTCTATGCCTATAAAATTTATGCATCTTTTTTGTTGTGGAGTTTTGGATTCAACAACATATTTAAGGTTACTCATACGAGGTTACTGTTATATCTTATAGAGGGGTAAGTTAAAAGTATTATTGTCTGGACGAATAAAAAGCCCTAATGCGATGAACTTAAATCTTTTCAAAGAAAGTGAAATTTCCGCATTGTAGTCTTCAAGTTTTTTGTTAATTTTTCAACCATTAATTGTAGTTTCACCAACAATTGGTCTTCGTCGTTCTGATCGTGAAGTAGAAGTGGATTGTTGAAAATTCCCATTCATCAATGGGTTAACAGCTACCAGCCTTGCCACCTGTTAAATTCAAATTCAATAACCTCGCACTTGGTCATTTTGACATTTTGTTTCAGTCATTTCTTTTCGTTTCGTCACACAATTTATTTGGTAAAAAGTATATACAA
This sequence comes from Paulownia fortunei, assembly GCA_019321725.1. Taxonomy (NCBI): domain Eukaryota; kingdom Viridiplantae; phylum Streptophyta; class Magnoliopsida; order Lamiales; family Paulowniaceae; genus Paulownia; species Paulownia fortunei. Next base: position 10,206,701 of record CM033121.1, on the reverse strand, counting down.
TTGTGCATAGGCTGTCAATTAGACTTTATGAGTCGAGTTTACATTAACTCAAGTTCAAATATTGTCGAACTTGATAATCATATTTAGCTTGATGAGTTGATTCTAACTCAACTTATATTTTTTGAGTTTGGGACTTACTTTAAACTAACTCACACCATCAATTTTTTTCTCAATAAAAAAAAATGCAATAAAATGTATATAAAGAGAATAATCTTGCATAATACACAATATAAAAATTTAAGACTGAAAATAAATAAATATTAAATTTATAGTCCATAACATAAATATTAAGAAATAATTTTAATTCTAAAGTCAAAGACACAAAAACCCAAGATAAAATTTATCAATATTCAAAACCTTTGTATAACAATGACATAATATAAAACTTTGAGGATTTTTACCAAAATCTCTACCAAATAAAAATATGCATTGACAGGCACTTCATCATATCATACGCTTCTAGCAAAATATTATTACATATTTTACTTCTATTGCTTTAAAAGATTACTTAATATAACAGTAAATAATTGTATGAGTTTGCGGTTAAAATATAAATATACACAACTCACTAATTATGAAGCTCAATCTGAATATCAAAAACATATTGATACTCATATTTAATTCGACTCAAATATAATACTAATTGATAGCCTAGCAAGCAATAAAAGCTATACGGAGTATTATATGCGTGTTTAAAATTACATATGGCAATGGTTCTGTTTTGCTAAAATTCAAATCTGTCCTGTCAAAACTTCTAAAAATTCTAAATTCAACCTGACCTGACCTATTAAGTTTGGGCAAGGCATGCTAAACTGAATTCTAAACCCTAAATTCGTTAAATTCGTTTTATAATTTAAAAATATTAATATATATATTTTAAAATAACACCACTATTTTTTAAAAAATATATATATTATTACATAAATAAATATATATATATATTAAAATAAACATAAATTAAAAAAATAAATAGATGAGTTCGAAATAGAACGAATTTGAAAAAAAAAAAAAAAAAATGAGACTCCCCCGAACTTATTCATAACTTTTAAAACACACCCCATACATAAAGAATTCGAATTTAAGTTCACCCAATTGTCATTTTTATGTAAAATATTTTGATATGTTCTTTTGTTATCCTAAACTATCTATTAAGATTTTCTTTGATAATACAATAAAGCCACACGAAATAACTGATGATTAGAAAACTAGGCTTTTCACCCAAAATTGTCAAATTATTATTTATTCTAGCCTTCTTCTATAAAACTGTCATTGGACTAAAATTAATTTCTGATATATATGCTATCAATTTACATTAGGGGAACTTTCTGATCTATCAGTTTACATTAGATATATGCATATAATCTCAAAGTCTCGTCATTTTCTCCTTTCCTATACATAGAAATTGGTTACTCATTGACGATTGGCAACTTGTGAAATCATACGCTCCAAGGACAAGCCCGTCGTCATCATAATCCTACCAAAATGCCAGACTGAAGCCGTCCACTACAAACATGGTTCACGAATGCATTAGTAAGTTCAAACCCATAATCTCCTCGTGTAAAATAATGGGTCAGACCACATCCGAGATACCACCTTGGTGGTCCTCGTGAGCTTAGTAGCTCACTTAAAGAATGTTCTTTTTCCAACCAATGGAATAGCCAGTTACAGCAGTAAGGAAAAGCATACATGGAGTGAGAAACCTATGTCTAATCTAATGAATATATATGTCATTAGAGCACACTCTGGTAGGTGACTAGTTCGGCATTGAGAGGTAGCAATAAGAACAAGTATGCTAAAGAGATGTCCGAGAGGTTAGCACTAACTAGTCATAGCCTCATAGAAACCTTGCTTGATGACAGCTGAGTCCTTGCCCTCAACAGTAGGAGTGAGTGGAAAAAGGAAGAGTTAGCACCGGACATTCTGTAGCATAAAAGTTCCGTATTCACTGCATCTGATCCTATGAGGTGCCCTCACCTAAAGCAATTAATTGAATTGAAGCTCAAGGAAGACAATTTTTAAAAGCACAACCAATAATCTAGCACATTCAAAAAGACATTCTTTGGCATAAAAGTTTACTTATTCACTACAAAGATCTGATCCTATGAGGTAACCTCACCTAAAGCAATAAATTGGATAGATGCTCAAAGAATAAACATTCAAAAAGCATGACCAATAACCTAGCAGATGTTTATATTACAGTACTATTCAAGGATGATCTTATCGAACTATTATGTAGAGAGCTAATACCAATGAATTCCATGGTAGGGATTGCCACTTCAGGAATTTGCCAAAGCAGAAGATAATGGATAGTAATTCCAAAAAACACTAAATTTGGAGCTCTAGCAACCTTCTCCAAATACACACTTTGTGGGATTCTTTAAACCTCCCTCCCCTTTAACACCAAGTTAGGACCCAATAAAAGGTTTCACATTTGGAATACTAACACATTCATTTTAACAAGGTCCCTCATCAGCTATAATATCTAAAAGTACGAATCAATTGCAACTTATCAAATGTTCTCCAAACATCGAATATAGAGAAGCAAGACTAATAGTATAAATATAAAGTTCCTCTGATGGAATTGAGTTTTCAAAAGATGTTTTTTGTTTGTGAGATATAACTTGCCTGATGCCAAGACCAAGTATATTGCTTCTGCTTCTTTATCGACTTCTTTCATAACTTCTGGTTCATTTTCTCTATACTATCGCATTACTATTCCCAGCATCATTTCAACCATATGTTCGGTTCTCAAAACTTTACAAGATCCACATAAATTAGCATAACTATCTTCTGCGGCATCAGCTACAAAAATTCCAAAAAGGATTCCAGAATTGTGATCATCAAAAGCATCTAGATCTACTAGACTAGAAACAAGATCATACATAGCACCACAAAAAGTCAAGCCAATTCTGAATCCATTAATGCCTCAGAGAGAACCCAATCTTTTGAAGCTCCAGATCTACAATCAACTGCAGACAGAACAAAAATAAATGATAAATCCAACTTGATTAAGTTCCATTGAAAGCCAAACTATAGAAACACCAAAATTAGAGCAGGCTAAAACAGTTACACAATTATGATAACAATGATTCTTTAATAATTGTGTACAATTATTAAACTGATTCTTTAATAATAATACAAGATGGTGGTATGTGTAAGCTGGACAGCTTATGCTCTAAAAACACAATGAACAATAAAAAAGACAAGTTTAGAACTATAATTGGCCTCTCAATAGAATACTAGAGAGACAAACGTTATTAGCTCATGACATAACCTCAAATGACATATAGCAAATCCAAAGAAAAACAGGGATCCAACAAATTGCGGAAAATAAGGATGGACCGAAGGAGTGGAAAGCTGTAAAACATTACCATAACGACGTCAGCAAAAACATTTCCTGAGAGCTGTATCAAAATGATGGCAAAATACAAGAATAATCAACAAGTTGATTACTATGAACCAACACAGTATATATAATCAATTAGCTGATGGAAGCATGAAAGTTAATCAAATCGATCCATAAGGCAGTGACTACCTTAAAGTGCTGGATAACTGTAAAAATTCAGAACTAATTGACTCTAGTTTAGACAAATTCCATTCTATTGTTTGTAAATGAATGAAAGATAAATTGATGGTTTAGCATTTGGATTTGACATTTTGGATAGGAATGATGCAAAAGCTTGCATAGATGGCAATACAACACATAGTTTTTATGGACCCCAGCCATATCGTATGCAAGTCAAGCATTAAAGATTCATGGACATTCTAATAACTAGAAACATCAAACTGATTTTGACAGTCCCATAAATGTAGGCAGACAATGTTAGTTCCATGACATCTTTCCTTAAAGGGCTCAATGCCATCTACCACGAAACAAAAACTGCAGTGGCTAAAATGGAAAATTCTATGAAGACATGTTAAAGTTAATTCATTTTTTAAGTCCCATAACATCGAGCTTATCACTTCAATTGCTCGGTCACATTCATATGAAGTAGTATTCCCTTTCCAATACAATATAGTAGAAAAGAGTACATAGTCATTGCTAGAATGAGAAATCTTTTATTTGGTCATAAGGGGATCCTTCCATTTAAATCAGCTCATTATTGGAATAATCTAGGCCATTTATAATAAGATATCCAAACTTTGGGGGCCACCAAATTTTTCTTACACCAAGCTGAATCCTGCAAACTAGTAAAGCTATAATGACCAAAGCACAATTCTTAATTGGCCAATTAAATTAATATTGAGAAGGAACCACTGCATGATTATTAATAATTGCAGAGACAACGGCAATAAATCAAATGCATAGATCTGTATATAGTCGGAGGCTAAATCAACTACTGGTACTTGTGTTGTTTCTGCTCATGTCAGACTGCCTTTTTTCTAACAGATAAGCAAGGTTCTTTCACAAGGAAATATTTACTCTGATTTGTGCAGTCTGCCTTGTCTGTTTTATTTTTCTTTTCCCCTTTTCACTCAGAACATTTAGTTGACTAATACATCTGATTCTTTAAAAATAGGTTCCCAGTGCGTAACTTAGTACAATTCTTTCTTTATTTTCTTTCTCTTTCCATTTAGTTTTCTTTTTTCTCTTCTATTATTTATTTTCATTTTTTCTTTGGTCCACGAATGGAAAGGGGGGATAGGTATAGATGTAGGGTCCATGTAAATTTTGCAAAATTAATCCTAGATAACTAGAGCTTTCAATACCATATTCATGATCAGAAAGTGAAATCAAGCATAAGTGGGTCAGTTCTATACAAATGTTATTTATTAAAGCAATATATGTACACATTTCTAATGTATTTCTATTTAGCTTCGCTTGTAACCTGCTGGTCTTAATTCAATCACAATAACTATTAATGCTTTTGCAAGGGAAACAATAAGAAGCAGCTAAAGTTCGTGGCTTATGTTGTGCTCTCAAACAACAAACTAAAACTTTGTAAATCTGTATACTCTCTGACTGTGATTGAAATATTTATTAGTAGGATTCTATGAGAAATTATAACCCGTCAACATTACTTTATAATATTCTTAGTTCTAGTATTTAGTGCAAATCCAGGTACAGTGCTCGACGTCAAGTAGTAATACCCTAACTCCATCCATGATGAGACAAAAATTTATCTGCTTCCAATTGTTACTCAATTCTCTTTCATCAGTCACGACATGAAAACTTTGTTGTGTAAACAAGAAAGTACGGCTTATTTATGTAAAATAATCTGCAGGTCCTGCATTCAGGTTTGAAAGGCAAGAAACTATGTGACATGAACATAAAAAAAATCTATCAGCTTTAAATGTAACAGAAATAGAAAATATGCAGCATGAATACTGAAATCTTATTATCCACCAACAGACATCAATTCAGCAAAACAGCATATGATAACGCATATCATCATCCCACAACAACAAAAGAAACAATAAATCAATGAACTGCAACCAATTATGGCCATACCTGTCCAAAAACCAACATACTGCAAACCCTTCATTTACTTCGGAGATGATCCTGCAAGTCCCTCTTAATCAAGTCAATCTTTTTAAGCTCCAGGCGAAGCTCCTCAGCCTTCAATTCCCTCCACTTCTCTTCCAGCTCTTGCGCCTTCTCTCGCCCAATCAAAAAACAGTTCTCCTTGACAATCTTGGGATACCCAAAGACGTCAAATGATGCATACAACAGTGGGTACGCAGACTCAAAATTCTCGTTGCCAACCTCCACCACTTGTTTTAGTTTCTTCGGTATCTTCTTTTCTTCATCATGCTCATTCCCAGTCCTTTTTCGTGTCTCGTGGGCAATGCTTTTCTCGTCTCCCCACAGTGTCTTCGACAACTCAAACAAAAGGGATTCATGAGAGTCCGAGAAATCAAGGCAGCCCCCATTGGCCCGAGCTCTTTCGAAATTCGCTTCAAACTTTCTCTTGAGACCACGAATCTTCTCGGACACTTGGATTTTCGTAAACAGATGCGGAAGATCGTCCTTGATGAAGAGGTGAAATTCAGTCCACTTGTTGTTTCTCCCGTTAGCCCAGAAAACGGCGAGGCCTTTTAGAAGAGCAATTTCATCCTCGTCGGAAAATTTTTTAGAGGCAGGGGTCTTCTTCTTCTCGCTGGGTTTAGCAGCGGGCATGATGATGAACGCAGACGCAGATGGGGAAGAGCATTCGGACCCATCTTCTCCGGATTCGTGTCCTTCTTCTACACGGGGTAGACTGAACTTGGGTTTCTTCGGGGGCACCACTGCTGTGCCGTCCTCTTCTTCGCTTTCGGAATCAGAATCACTTTCTTCATCTGTTTCATGGAAGGTCTCTCCATCTGCCTCATCTAGAGTTTGTTGCTCATCATCTTCTTCTTCTCCATGTTTACTGAAAATCAGATTTTTGGACGCCATATTAGGAGAGGGCGGTGGTGGAGTAGTGAGAAAGCTTCGGGCTCTGTTTGGTGTTTTGTGTGTTAGAGTGGGATATAAAAAGTAAAGGGTGGGAGCCGTGGAGGGGAGGGATATATTGGGGGAGCTGGAAAGGCCTGAAGAGACTTCTCAGTTTCTCGATGTTGTGGAATCTTTTTCCCTCCCTAAGAAATAATTACTACTTATATGAAGAGTTGAGTTACTTTTATTTTTTTCTTCTAAATATATTTTCAAAACTTCCAAAAATTCAAAAAAAAATAAAAATTCATTTAAATTTGAAAAAGGTATATTATCCTTAGGGCTTGGTTGTATTTTCATCATTTCTATTGAGAATTTAATTTTTGTGTGAGAAGTGATGTTTGAAATCTATTATAGGTTTGTAAATGAAATATATTTAGTCGAGTAGTTTTGAAAAAAAAAAATATAAAATTATGTGATTAAAATAAAATTATATTTATTTGTGTGTTTTATAATATTATTTTTAAAATTTTGTTTCCATAATAATTTGTAAAGTTGATAGTAACGGAGTTCATTTTAAAATATTTAACTAGAATATAATAATTTAATAAAATAATTTAAAAATAATATAATTTAAAAATAATAATATATTAATTAGATTAAATTAATAGTGATGGATCAATTTTGAATATTTAATTTAAATATAATATTATATTTATAGATGGTGAGTTGTAGTTTGAAAATTATTATGTATTAAGTAGATATAATTGATGGTAGTTTTTTGTGGGAAAAAAAAAAAAGAGATATGAAATGTACATTTCCCAAAAAATAGATCAAATAAATATGATTGTGAATTTTTAAATAGTATATAAAAAAATTAAAAATGGAAACATACATGGCCTTAGCCGCTAGCTCCTGCATTTGGGAAATAACTTTAACCTTTTAGTTTTGGAACCGAAAGAGAGAGATATTTTGGGAATGTTTGGATTTATATTGGATGTTTGGAGAATGTATATTTTTTAAAGAATAAATTGAGAATAAAAATTAAGTTTGAAAATATGTGAAATTATTTAGGTTTTGATTTTTCAGTTTTATCTTCTAAATATATATATATATAATTTCTTTCCATACTTAAAACTGTTGTTTAATATCACTAATGAATTAATTACTATCTTAGTAAATTAATTGAAAGTAGAGATGGCGAAATGGCAATAGGAAATATTATATTTCCATAATTTACTTATGCTGATTATTTATAATTTTAATTTTTTTGGACCAAATGGGGGTTTAGATGGGGTACACACTGGGCCAACCCATCCCAAACCCCGCCGTTTCTAATATATGTAACTATGTATTTTTGTATTCAAATATATAATAGGACGAATAATACTTTATTTTTTTAAATTTAATTATTTTAGAATATTGTCCTCCTAAAATTAAATTTTAATCATTTTATTTTTTAATTTATATTTATTATAACACTTTACCTCTAAATATTGATTTTAAATTAAATTTTCATTAAAATATTTTTTTGTAGCCGCCTTGGCACATTTTTTTCTGTTTTTCCATTATAAAGTACAAAAAATATATCGTAATATTTTTTTAATTATTGTCAATGGTGAGAACACAACAAATGTGTGATACTTTTGCTATAAATAATATTGATTACAATATCATTAGTAAAAATATTATCATTATTTACAATAAATATCTTCATTTGTCTGTCTTTATCATTAACAATAATAAAAAAATATTATGATATATTTTTTTTTATTTTTACATGGAAAGATGAGAAAAAAATGATAAAGAGTATTCTAGTAAAATTTTAATCTAAAAATAATATTGAGGAATAAAATACTATATAGGAATGACAATTGAACGAATTTAAATTTGGATTCGTAACAAACTCACCATTCGAGACGTTTCCAAACTTGGATAAATAGGTTTTGAGGCAGGTAACAAATTTCACTTTTCAAATCCGATAGGATTTACAACGAGTAATGGGTCTTACTAAATCTATCCAAATCCATCCCTTATATATATATATAAACATAAAACATATTAGGGTTTCACTTTCCAAGCTTTACCGTTTCTTCAAAGACAAACATTGCTTAAACTGTGTGGAGCTTTGAGAAAAATATTTGTTCTATTTTGCTTTGAATTTTTCCCCATTCATTTTGTCAGAACTATTTATCTTAAGGTGAGCCTTTTTCAATTTTCTTTTTTTATTTGAGTCTCTGTCTTATTTTACATATTGGCCACTAAAACGTAAGTTAATTGGTGAAGTTGATTTTGGTATTCCCTGTTGCTTCTATACAATTCAAGATTTTCTTAAAGTTTATGTGGATACTAAATTTTTTAACCAGTATTACTATCTGTTATTCAGTCATATTTGTGTATATAACTGCATATTTTGGTGGCTTTCGAGTTTATTGTCTTTCCTATTCTTCCTTCCATAAGATTGCAAGAAATGTAAGTAGACAAATTTTCATCACAATTTAAAATTTTTGTGTTGGAATTTGAAATCGAGTTCGCAGGTCCAAGTTGGTTGGAACCCCTTCAGGTTTTGTGTTCAAGGAAGTAGGGTGGATTCTCAATCAAAACGGGGCGAAACATGTCTTGAATTTTTTCACAATAATATAGGTCTCGAGTTCGGCTAAACTCATCTCAAACTCGTCCCGTTGTCATCGTAATACTACAATAAATATAAATTAATGGAGCAAAATACAAAATATTTAAAATTTACTATTAAAGGTTAAAATACCAAAATAATTAAATTTGAAGATACAAAGTACTTACAACTTACTTTTGAATGGTAATGTGCTAAAATAGTCAAATTTGGGAGGGTAAAATACCATTTATCCTATATTTCATTTTTATATGCTAAATATATATATATATATATATATCGCATATACACTTAAATGTAAAATATAAATATAATATAAATTAAATCAAAAAATAATAGAAACTCATAAACTATTTATACTTTCAATATACATAAAAATAAAATATAAAAAAAACTATGTTTAAAAATTATTATTTTTCAAAAACAAAAGAGCACTCAAGTTGTACTAACAGTCGATAATTTGGTAATAACATTATTTTATTACAATTGTGAAGGTTGTGATATTTTTTTTAAAAAAAAATTACTATCTTAGCTTGTATATAATTATAAAATTGATTTATGGATCCAACCTGTCAATTGGATTCGATGCCAGAAAGCCATGCAAGCAAGTTAGGCAGATCTTGAGTTTTTAAAATCCGCCCATTGCTATTCCTAATTAAATAAGACAAATAGAGTATTATTAAGTAGTCCTTAATTATAATTACTCAATTTTGACTCAATATTATTTATGTGCGTTTTTAATTTTTAAATTCTCAATAAACAATTACGTTGGTTTGCCATTTATATGGACCTTCTTTAAGAAATAGCTAACAAATCTCATTAGTTACTTGTTTAACTTTTAAATTTAATCAAGTCTAATCTTACCTAAATTATACTTTTTTTTAATTTTTTTACATTATCATGCCCTAATTTCCATGAGAATGATCCTTCCATAGTATTCGATCTTTTCAGGGTGATAATAAAAGTTGAAAATCCGTCCGAACGACCCCATAGCATACCACATCAAATTATTTTTGTTGAATTCTTATATAAATTATGATTTAAAAATTTAATTAAAACTACACCATCATATATGGCTTGATGGTGATTTAGAATTCAAATAAACCAAATTGTATGTCAAAATTGAATTCATTAATATTTAATATTAAGTATAGATTAATAGTTAACTCTTAGTTGTACGTTTATTTAAGTTTAATCTATTTTTTTTTTCCTTTTAGAAGTGTTGATATATATATATATATACATACAGTTTTTCCAGCTTGTCTTTTTCTTTTAATTTTTAATTTTTTATGGTGTTTTTATAATTTTATTGATATATGATCGAGTTAATTTCTCATTCCAAGGATTAGAAGATGAAGCAAATCAACCAATAAAAAATAATAATATAATGATGCATTACGATATCATTCAAGTGCTATTTTACTATCAAACTCTTTACTTCGTTCAAAACATAATCTTTTGATAAAAACAAAGGATATAATGATATTCCTTTCAATCATTTTTATGTTGGTTTAAAACTTTAAGACTATTTTTATTATGTAGTAATGCACATGTAATAAAACTTTCTCATTTATTTTAGTTTCATAGTAAACCAATTTATAAACTGCAAAACCATCTCAAACTGCATAAAACAACACATTCAATTTTAATTTACAAAATTATAATTTAAATATATTTTTTAGCAAAATTGTACACGCCAATTCAATTTGAAATTAGTTATAAAAAAAAAAAAAATCAAAACTGCACCGTGATTATTCCTAACTATAAAAAAAAAAAAAAGATTTTGCAATTGACCACTCTCTTAAACCGTTTAAGAAGAAGAAAAATTAGATAGGTATATAAATAATATTGAGAAATATATCCAACAGTAAATCCTTCACTCTTTTTGTCACAACCCATTAATTTGAATGTGTTGATCCATTAAATCCATCCAAATGAAATAATTGTAATAATTTTTTACTTAAACTATGATATTTGAAAAAATGATAAAAGTTAGCTGGTGATTTATAGTATCAGTCATAAAAGTAGTATACATAGTTCTTGAATATTAGCAAGAAAAATCAAGCTATCCTCAAACATCAAAATTTGTCTCTTTAGAACCCAAATAATTTTCTTGACGAGTTTCAGACTTAAGCAATGCCCAAACCATGAGAATATGAAACTGAACAATAAAATATGAGCAGCAAGTAGGGGTGTGCATGGTCTGACCAAATCGTGTCAAAATCGAAATTTCGATATAAATTAAAATCGAATTGAAAATTTTGGTTCGGTATTCAGTATATATTTTTTTAAAATTTCGATATTCGGTTCGGTATCGATATTTGGATTCGGTATACCGTACCTAACTGAATACCGAATTTATTTTTATTTTTTAAAAAATTTTGTTGATTAATTTTATCCTTTAAGTATTTTTTAATCTTTTCTTCTTATATTCACTTTTTAGTAATTAATTAATAATTATTTGGTTGGTGCTTATGGAAATGATTAAAATTAGAATGATAAAGTCAATATTTTTTTAAAATTTTTTAATAACTAAAAGAATGCATTTATCTTCTTTGATGAAATGTATCACCAAAATATCGATTAAACACTCATCGCGCCCGAATTGAACTAAATATAATAAGATTCTTTAGTTATTTTTTACTAGTCACAAAAAGAACAGACATATAAGCATATTTTTCTAAACTTCAATTATTTACTTTTGTTCAAATAATACTCATTTATGATTGAAGATAAATTTTAAAAAATAATACAAATGATTGAAAAAATAGGGAATATTTTTTTTTTTATAAATTTTGATTTTACCAAAAATCATATCGAATTATTAAATTTTTTTTCGGTAATTACCGAATCGGAAGGCACACTTCTAGCTGCAAGAGTCCATGGACACACACACACACACACATATATATATATATATATATATATAATATATATATATATATATATATATGCTGCTTTTCAAATGAAAAAAGCCCAACACCTTTTCCTTTAATGCCCCTTCACTAAACCTTAACAATGTTGGTTGAAAAAGTTAATACTCGAGTATTTTCAAATAAAAAAGTTAGTGCGGTGGATTTTTTGTATATAAGAAATTATTTTAGGATAAATTATATTCGATATCCTTCAGTTTAGGTCTAGTTAAACACCCCCTACTTCTAGCAAAATTACAAGTACCCCTTTTAAAGTTAGAGACGTCTTACAAATACCCCTTAAACTGTTAACAATTTATAATAATGTCATAAAAAATTTGCTGTTGGATTCCTAATTTTACCATGTGGTTCATAGGGGTTGTTTTAGTATTTAAACTTCGCCTAAGGGCCTGTTAATATTATACAGCAGGTTTGAAGATGGTTTTTAATTTTTTTAAATTTTTATTTAACTTCTCATTATTCAATCAACTTTTATATTAACTTCTCATTATTCAATTAAATTTTAAATAATTCTAATTGTTTTTTTAATTATAATTATAATTATAATTTTCCTTATTCTAATTTAATTAATATAAACTATAAAATATATAACTCAAAACAAAATATGATTCAACGCTAAGTGAAATATATTTCTCAAATTTAAATAGATTTATTTTCTTTCACCGCTCTCCCCTTACCTTGCGAGGCGAGGCCTCCTCAATGAATCCCAATTTTTGGGATGGTTAGTTTTAGTTTTTCCTCTTCGAAAATTTTACTTTTTTGAAAAAAAAAAATGATTTTATAAAAGCTAGTATCAAAATTACTAATATAATTCGATAAATAACCAAAATCAAATAAAAAATCATCATTTTTTGAATTAATCATATTGTTTTTATTTGATTTGATTCAAACTTGTCAATTTCGTTATAAATTTTTGAGTTTGCCACGGTTTTTAATTTTTTTTTGAATTTAAGTGTAACCAAATACTTTACTTTTTTATATATTATTTTTTTGTTTTCCTCATTTTTAGTGGATCAAATGACTTTTAATAGGTGCATTAGGCATACGTAAATATTATTTATTCTCTGTAAGATGTTTCACTCATATGGTTCAAGAACCAAATAATAATTTGTTGAAGTTTTCATCCCTTCATGATCATCACCATCAAGCATTATTTCTTAGTGAATGAATTCCATACTTTATGAAAAAATATATTTAATCATTCTATAAATAATTTCCAAGTAAGGAAAAGCGATAACCCAATTAGGGGATTAAGTCACTTATTGACTATGATACTTTTTGTTTTTAACATAATAAGACATGTTAGTGCTTGGACTGACAATGTTATTTACAAACCCTATGATCAAAAACTAATAATAACACCCCTTCTGTTATACACATATTACAAACAAAAGCGTGGGCAAAAATGTTTTTCAACAATTTTTTTAAATTTTTGCTGAGGTCCGTTAAGGATAGGGTGAAGGTGTAATTTTATAAAAAGTAGGGGGTGTTGTTGTAGTTAGATCTAATCTTAGGAGATATCCATGGAATTTAACCTTTATTCCAAAAGTACTTTATTGATTGATGATCTTTGGATTGTTGAGGACTCTGACAATGAACTCTTCCCAATTACTTGATTAAGGAATAATTTCTCGTTTGTAATGAAAACTAATAATTTGGGGCATCAAGTAATTCTGCTATAACCATTCAACGATCAAATTAAAACTAAAATAAGAGAAAATTAAGAGAGAATTGAAAATATAGAAAAATTGAATAAAATAAACGTATCGTAAAATGAAAAAAAAATACAATATTTATAGAGGTATTCAAAAAGAGTCATGCTCCCATACGGTAGAGTGCATGCCTTGACAACTCTTGTGTCCATTGAATTTGGCCAAAGTTGTCAAGTGGGCTGGATCAGCCCAAGCCCGTGTAGACCTGCCTATGAGGCGAGTCGGTTAAGGCCAGACCCAATTCCGAAATAATTCGGATTGTGCTGAATAAATTTTTTGATAGGTAAGCCCAACTCAGCTCACTAGTCCGGTGCTAGTGGGCCGATCTTGGGTCTGTTTCGGGCTTCATGAGCTGGGCCCATAGGCTGTTCTTTAAAATAAAATAAAATTGAAAGTGTATAACTTATAAGATATATGTTAACATAGGATTTACAAATTTTATTTAATACAAATTATATATTACGTTTGAGTTATGTTGGATTTGTAAATTATAAATTTTATTATTCAACTTTTATTTGATTAGTCTAAGTTTATTCCTATAAATTTATGTCTTTATCTTGTGAATTATCTTATATAATTAATATACATTATTTTTATTTGACTATTGAGTTATATAAAGTTTAGATTTTAATTTTTTATTTAGTATAGTCATTTGATATTTTAATTAATAAACATTCATCTTAAGTTTATAATTTAAATTTCATGACTTTTCTTAGTTTAATATATTTAACACTTAGTACTTTTTTTTTTTGTTACTAATAGACTTACTTTCTAAATTTATATTTTAATTTTAATAATTTTTTTTTAATTTAGTATACTTAGTACTATTTTATTTTGTTAGTAATAGATTTACTTATTAAGTTTATATTTTAATTTTCATAACTTTTTATAGTTTACTATAATATTTAGTACTACTTTTATTTTGTTAGTAATAGTCTTTCTTACTATTTTTGTAACTCTTTTTACTTTAGTATACTTAATACTTAGTATATTTTTTTTTGTTACTAATAAACTTACTTACTAAGTTTATATTTTAATTTTCATGCTTTTTTTTAGTTTACTATAATACTTATGATTATTATTATCATGACTTTTTTTAGTTTACTATAATTTTTTTTATAGTTTATTATAATCCTTATTAATATAAATTTGCTTCTAAGGTTTTCAATAGAATTAAGGTTGAATCAATGGTTTGAGGGTTCCTTTCTTTGCAAAGGTCATAAATTCTAATATTTTATGTTATAATTATTAATTTTTGTTGAAAAATTATAAATAACATACAACATAATAAAAATAATATATATAATATTAAAAAAGGCCACGGGCCTGGACGATCCTAAATTTGGGTCGATTTTAAAGTGAACCAGTGTTTCGAGGGGTCGATTCACAAGTTGAATTGAGTTTCGTCTACTAAGTCCAATAAGAGTCAAACTCATATACAAGAACCAAATCAGATAGCTTGTTACTGTTTACGAGCAATTTTTAATAGACTAATTACGAGTTGGACCGATTAAGTCCAATCCATTCGACAACTATAAATTTGATTTTTATGAATATTAAATGGTCCACCATACAACACCTACTCTCAAATAAGATTTTGGAGAAAAAAGGTTAGAATGGAATAAGCAGCTTGATTGGTAGGGCCTCATTCAGTAGGGGAGTGCCTCCTCCACAGGGACTGACTCTCAATTTATGGCACGTGCTCTCGTCATTATATGAATTAGTGATGCAATGCTGATGAAACAGGAATTTATAACCCAGACAGATCATCCTAAGCTCTAAAAGGCCCTAAAAAGCCTAATATGACCAAAAAGTCAAACAGTAATGTGCGTTTTTGACAAAAAAAAAAAAAAAAAAAGGCAAATAAATAAAATTGCGCAAAGTGATGGGATTTTGAAAAGAATTTTTTGGACAAATATTTGAAGCCGCAACACCAACTAAAAGGAAGCTACGGCACCAAAATTTTGTCAACAAGAATTTTGGACATAGATTTGAAGCTACACCTCCAAGTTAAATGAATCTGCAGCATCACTTTTCGAAACTTCCAAGATACTCAAACTGTAGCACTGAAGAAATGAAGCTGCAGCATCAAATAGCGAAATTGTTGAAGTTGTAGCATGAAAGAAGTGAAGCCGAAGCATTGAGATTTTCGTAAATTGTAAAACTCGCAATGCTGCTGCAAGAAAGAATTGAAGCTATAGGGCAAGTGCGAGATTTGATTTTTATGCGTATTTTAACTACCTAATTTGGAGAACCACAAAAATAGAAAATCCTAGGGTTTCTTGAGTATCTTTTCTTTAGTCTTTAGGCATTAGCCATCATTTTTAGAGGGTTTTTCAAGGGAGAAAATATCAAGAAGCATCAAGATCAAGAAGAAGAGTTGAAGAATTTAAAAATTCATTCTAGAGTTTTTCTTATCCTCTTCTCTTTCATTTATTTTATATGTTGAAACTCTTGTGGATGGATGATTTTCATATATGATGATAAACTAATTCCTTTTTCTAGATTTATAATGGAACCCATAGATGATGCTTGAGTTACAAATTCCCTTTTCTTGATTTATAATGGAACCCATAGATGATGCTTGAGTTACAAATTCCCTTTTCTTGATTCATCTTATATATTGATTGTTTATTCATTCTTGTGTTTAATATAATTTAATCAATTGGCTATTGATTGGATTGAATTGGTGAACCATAATAATTTCGATAGAGTTATTATATGTTCGTGACTTAGATTGAATAATTTATGTTAATGTGAAATAGACATATACTCATGTATCATGTGCATCCGTGATGATAACTTGTTCTTATTGACTTCTTCTTAGTTTAATTCTCATAGACACACAGTGAATTAATTAAGGAGGAGAGTTTTACATGACCATCGATAGAGGCTTGTAGAAATATTAGTGTTCTTGGGTGACAATAAAATTAGGATTTAATCTTGAAATGGGTGAAATTACTCAAGTAAATTATTGGAGTAAGTTATAAATCTAGATCTTTCATTCATTGATCTTATTCTTTGCAATTTAAATGTTCATTTTATCCTTGTCTATTTAAATCCTTATTCGACTTATTGACTTGTTTGGATAAAATTAAGGGTGATATAAATTAGTACCTAGCAATAGAATGATAATTAATCTCAATGGGAATAATACTTTTCTTATGATTTACTTCTTCGATACGTATACTTGCATGCATAATCAAGACAACACCAAACATGTGAGGTTTACAGACACTTCATCATGAAAAAGATAAAAAAGATAAATGGAGTTATTTGTATGACATATGTGCCAACAACTGAGCAGGCTGCGGGTCTTCTAACTAAAGGGCTCATCAAGTAATCATTCAAGAAACTCGTAGGCGAGCTGGGATAGTTTGATCTATTTAGTCCAGCTTGAGGAGGAGTTCAGGCAGGACTGATGAAGATCATTTCAGTAGTTAGTTTCTCCTTACTTTTAGGAAGTTAGTTATCTAATTTTTCATTCTAGAATAAAGGATGTTTGCAGTCTATAAAAGCAGATATAAACTTGTAAAAAAACAATTTTATGTGAAGAAATTGAGAGTGCTTTATCGATTCCTTTTTTATGTTTGCCTTTAATTAGCTTTGTGGTCTCTAATTACAGCCCCAACTCCTGCCAAACCTATGGCCCCTTTAGCAGCTCCGGCCGTCTTTAATTTGTGCCAAGCCATATGTGATGATAACCTACAAAAGAAGACAAAAACACCAATAAATCTAACAAAACATTCTTTAAACTAACAAAGTATTAAGCTAAACATATTTGATTAGCTAATATAAAATTAGCTTATCACTTGGTGTTCATGATGTACTGGATTGTAAAATTAATAGTAGCTTTGTTATCACAATAAAGTTTTATTGGTAGTTTCACTGTTACTTCTAACTCTTCTAACAATAATTTTAATTATAATAACTCGCAAATTCCATGTGCCATCGAGTTGAGTTCTGCCTTTGCACTACTTCTTACCAACCGGAAGCGCCCCTTGTTATAAAGAGAGGAGGACAGGTTATTCATATTTCATTTGATGGTGAGAGGCGAATTGAAAAGCTAAGCAGTGAGAATTCTAAAAATTCCCCAGGGAAAAAATAAAAATATCTCCTATGTTAATTCTCAAAATTCCCCAGGGAAAAAATAAAAATATCTCCTACGTTACCCATAATATGTGGAAGTATCGACGTAATTTCATAGTCATTTGGTCTCATTTAGGGGTGACAATAGGGCGGATCCGTGATGGGTTTGACCAAATACAAGACATGCCCCGCTAAAGTTGAAGCGGACTCAAGACCTGCCCCAACTACCTCGACATAGCCCCGAACTCGCCCTACACCCAGCCCAAACCCAAGAGGTCCAACCCGTTGTTAGAGTTATCTGACTAACCTAAGAAAACAACATTATCGTTACTGCTTTTGACATGGAGCAGTGTATGCTCCCTAAGAGTCATGACTAAAAATAGGAAATATGGAGAAAAAAAGAAAATATTCAAAGTCCTACTCTATGCAATTCAAACAGAGTTCAAATAATAATATAATTCAATTTAAACATGGGATTCATCCCTCTCTCAATGACATCCCAGCTAAAATAATACCTAATCCAATGCTTTCATATATAATAACAAAACTTTAGCAGTATTTTTGAGTAGTAAAGAGAGAAGAAAATCAAAATATTCTACAATTGTTTCTTATGTCTCGCAGATGATTTGACTACCATGATGATTGAGTCTGTATCTTGAACTCATCAAATCGCTTGGATCTTAAGACCTTTAAACTCTAAGAACCCAACATAACTATGGTGAGAAATGGAGGATCCGATGATAGGAGCCAAATAAGTCGATAGAAGAGTGAAGGTTGAGTGGGTGGCTGTAAAGACTAAAGAGAGAATGAGAGGAAAATGCAATGAATGAAATCCTAGAAAATGTGTATAAATATATAAACTATACGGGTTATGTCTACTAAAACATATTACCCGCCTTGAACCTTGCCAAGTTGAAAAAATAAAATTTACTACCCGCCTAAGTCTCATTTAGCTATCCAAGATCTACCCTAAGCAGTTCGAGTCTAGGTTGGGAACCCAATTGACTCGGATCCATTTCCATCCCTTCCATCACCGTTTGCTTTTAACTCATCCAAATTACTAGATTTTCCCAAATAAATGAGAAGTAGGCTGGAGTTGATCGTTTGTCGCTTAGTAAACCAACCTAATCAGCATCAGCGAAGGCTTCAACACATTTTTCTTCTATTCTCTTGAGGAAATCTTCTCTACCAAGAGTACTTTTTAAATTCTTCAAAACTCGGTATACTGCCTCCATATATGTTCTTCGAATGGAGAATTCTTGAACTAGATTAAACTGTTAGACTTTAATATAAATATAATTAATATAATTATATTATTTAGGATCATCATGTAAATTATCAAGAAAAAAAACTGAATACTTAAATCGGAAGCCTACCTTAATCCACAATCTGTATTGATGCATATTGACATATACATATATAAATCCTTATTATCGGGTTAGCGTCTTTTACAATCAAATCTCCTAAGGTGCTCCCATGGGTTCTTTATCTAAGATGGGAACAGAGGAGAAGAGCAAAACGATTGATTTGACTTGGGGACCATAACCCTATAATGTTCCTTATATACTAGGTCAAATAGAAATCCATCAATCCTAATTTGACTAGTATTGGGTTACTACACATTGTAAAGTCCATACCTAATAGATATTTATAGAGTCTTACTAATAAATTATTTATTTGACTCTATTAAATTAGATGACTTATAATATAATTGTTACTTAAATATGTAAGCCTACTTTTGAGAAATTAAATTAATCCCAACAATCTCCCACTTGGGCTACATATGATATCGAAAATAATTATATTATAAAATCTTGAGTGTGCACAAAATCCTATCTATCTTTGAAATATCTTCTTTATTACAATTTGGTCCATCTACTATGTCAACATGGGATCAAAGCTACCTTCATTACATTTATTCATAACTAGACCCATTAATGGTCACTACACTAACATATTTAATGACATAGATCGAGTATGGATGTGTAGCATGGAAATTACATACAATGTGATCTCAAACATGCCTATTTCCAACTAGTCCTACTTTATTCCTTATGAGATCATGCAAAACCGCAAATGATTATGAGTCTCAAAATAAACCATATTCTTTATTTTGCAGAAAACAAACATGAAATATGTCTAAACCAAAAGAATATCAAAATGTAAACTCCCACTGAAATGCACATCATCAAAGAATACAACACCCTGTGGGCAGTGTGCTCATGAAACACCTTGGGTGGTAAATCCTTGGTGAGCGGATCCGCAATCATGGAGTTTGTCCGAATATATTCTATTGATACTTGATAACTCTGAATTCTTTCTTTAATAACAAGAAACTTGATGTTTATATGCATTGAATTCAAGGAGCTTATGTTGTTATTGGAATACAACACAACCAATTTATTATCATAAAATATCTTCAATGGTTTTTCAATACCATCAATAACACGCAGCCCAGTGACAAAGTTTCTCAACCATATCCCATGATTAGATGCCTCGTAACAGGCTATAAATTCAACTGCCATAGTAGAAGGAGCTATGGGTGACTGCTTAGCACTCTTCCTAGAAATAGCTCCTCCAGCTAGCAATTAAGTATAGCCCAAAGTGGATTTGATTGTATAGGCATCTAGTAAAATCAAAATCATAATACCGAATGATCTCCTAAAGATCTTATTTTAGATAAGTGAGCATATAATCTTTTATTCTCTGTAAACACCGTATAGCCCTTTTGGCTGCTTCTCAATGATCCATTATAGGGTTATATAAATATCTGCATAATATTCCTACTCTGCACGCTATATCTGGATGCGTACATACTTGAGCATACATAAGACTTCCTACAGCTGACACATAAGGAATCTTTTGCATTTCTTTTACTTTAAACTCATTCTTGGGGTATTGAATGAGACTGAATTTGTCTCCCTCAGCAATGGGATTATCTTCCACTGAATCTATGGTATATACAACTATCAACTTTATTTACCTTAAACATAAATGAGATAATAACTTGAAAAAATTTATGATACCGTTGACAAGAAGCCAACTCCAAATCAAAATAAGCTACAACTGCCAAAATGATTCTAAAGAGTCTTTCAATTACGAAAGGAAAGTCTCTTTATAATCAACACATTCCTTTTGAGTGATATCTTTGACGACTTAACGTGCCTTATATCTCTCAACATTTTTTTTTTAATCCTTATTGGTCTTAAATATTCATTTGCAATCAATGTGTTTCACACTTTAGGCAATTTGATGAGATCTCAAATATCATTGTCTTTTATGGATTTCATCTTATCTTTCATGACATCAATCCAATTTTGAAAACTAAAACTTTAATGGTTTGATGAAAGTTGATTGAATCATTTTTCATCACTCCTATGTCAACCTCATGTTCATGGAGAAAGACGATATAATAACCAGAATCATTATTCTTCTTTCTCAAGTAGATTTCTTAATTGTATTTTCTCTTGAGATTGTTGAGTTTGTTCTTTAAAAAAAATATTTTCTTTATTTTGAAGAGAGAGCTCTTTGTATATTGAACAATGTTGGGAATGGAAGCCCATTAATTATCAATATCAATAGTAGAAAGAAAAATAAATTCCTTTTCAAAGACAATGTTTTTAACCTTATCTCCTTTCCAAACTCAACTTTCTCAAGAGAAATTGTATTTTCCATCTGAAAATAACCTAGTCAAGGGATTATAAAATTTGTAATCCCTTAAACATTTAGAGTACCCAACAAAGTAACAACTAAAAGATCTGGAGTATAGTTTCATTTCATTTGGCTTTTAAGGCCTTACCTTAGCTGGACAACCCTAAATATGCAAATGCCTAATACAAGGCTTCTTGCATATCTATAGTTTATACGAAGTTTTAGCTACCGCTTTGATTGGAACCTTGTTAATAATGTAAGCTATAATTTTTAATGCTTCTCTGAGGGATTTTTTTGGTAAAGAAAAAGACTAATCATACTTCTTACCACATCCTTAAGCATTCTGTTTCATGTGTTTTGTACCATATGAATTAGTATGCAATGTTTCATTATACAAGACAATTGTATCCAAAATATAGGTTACTGATAAGTGCATATTTTGACATATTTTTGTATCAATTCATTTATACTTTTTTTGCTTTATTATTGTTAATATTATTGTTTTGTTAATATTTTATATTAGGGAATCAATGAATATAAAAAGATCAAAAGAAGCATATTTCTAGACTTGTGCAATTTTGGTATTTTGCACATAACTCTATGATCAAAAGCCCTATAAACTTGAATCTTACTTCATTTGAAAGATAAAATATAGGACTACAAATTTTTTATTAGAAGCTCAACCCAATTCAGTCTTGATTATAGTAGAAAATTCATCCAATTGGTTGCACAAAATAGATCACAAAAAATTCATATCAGAGTTCAGCCCAGTATTGACTTATTTAACCAATTGGGTCATATTTCTTAAGTCCAAATTTATTTTAGGTTAATATTTGGATATGTTATACATAAGAGGTAAATAAACAATTTTGGTGAAAACAAGATGGTAAGAAAATATATCAAAATAGTAAAAACATATGCTGCAATGTGTTGCTGCTGTTAAAGGACGACTCTTGGATATGATTCGGTAATTTGACCATATCTTTCTCATCTGATAACCAAATTTGACAAATGATATATGATAATATATCAACACCAAAAGATCGACAACTTTTTTTCTTTACTTATTATCAAAATCTGACTGTATCTGACCTAAAAATACAATTCAATTGGGTAGGTAAGAATTTTGAGGACTTGGTGTAACAACTTACCAACTGTTGACAACTAACATACCACTTGATTAACTCCTCCATTATTTGTTTGGCCTCTAGCATACTCCAAGTACTATAAATATGCCATGTATTAAGCTTGTAAGAGGAGGGGGGGAGGGGGGTAAAGGGTTTCTTTAGGCTAAGTTTTCTAGTATGTAAGTTTTCTAATAATGTAAGTTTTCTAGTAATAATAGAAATGCATTATCTAGAGTTACTGTAGTAAAAATGAGAATGATGAATTAATTCTAACTAGGACTGTTACTAATTGGTGAATGCGCATTGACTATAGGAAACTCAACTCAGTTACTAGAAAAGATCATTTTTCATTACCTTTCATGGATCAAATCTTAAAAAGAGTTGTGGGACATGATTTTTTTTGCTTTTTAGATAGATATTTTGGGTATAATCAAATTGCAATTACACTTGAAGATCAAGAGAAAATAACTTTTACATGTCGTTTTTACCTTTGCATATTGAAGGATGCATTTTGGATTATGTAATGCACCAGCTACATTCCAACGATGCATGTTTAGTATTTTTAGTAACATGATTGAACATTTTCTTAAAGTCTTCATAGATGATTTTTTTTGTTTTTGGTAATTTATTTGATAATTGTCTATCTAATTTAGAAAAAAAATTTGATTAGGTGTGAAGAAAAGAATCTTGTGCTCAATTAGGAGAAATGTCATTTCATGGTAACAACTGGTATTGTTCTTGGACATATTATTTTATCAAAAGGTATTGAGGTTGACAAATCTAAAATTGAGTTAATTACCAATTCACCAACACCAAAGACTATGAATGAGGTAAGATCATTTTTAGGACATGTTGGTTTTTATAGAAGATTTATCAAAGATTTTAGTATAATATCTAAACCTTTGTGTAATCTTATAACAAAAGACACTATTTTTGAATGGACTGAAAATTATGAAAATGCTTTTGTTAAGCTTAAAAGCATGCTTACACTATTCCAATCATGTAGCCTCCAAATTGGACTTTACCTTTTGAAATAATATGTGATGCTAGTGACTATGTCGTTGGAGCTGTCTTGGGACAATGAAAATATAAGAAATCATATGTTATTTACTATGCAAGTAAAACTTTAAATAGTGCTCAATTGAATTATTCAACAACTAAAAAAGAATTACTTGTTGTAGTTTTTGCATTGGACAAATTTATATCTTATCTTGTTGGCTCACCAGTTGTTTTTTTCAGTGACCATGCAACTTTGAAATATCATTTGTCAAAAATATATGTCAAACTTAGACTGATTAGGTGGATTCTCTTACTCCAGAATTTAATATTACGATTCAAGATAAGAAGGGCATAGAGAATGTGATAGCTGATAATTTGTCGAGACTTGTTTGTGATGACTCATTTCAAACCACACCCATTAATGACACTTTCTCTAATGAAGATATTGTTAATTTTCTTGTGACAGGAAAGATGTCATCGCATTGGAACTCTCAAGACAAAAAGAAGTTTTGACTGAGGTGAAAAACTTTTATTGGAATGATCCATACCTGTTCAAATACTGTCCTGATCAAATCTTTCAACGATGTGTGCCTGACAATAAGATATGTAATATTGTTAAATTTTGTCATTCAGAAGTATGTGGTGGTCACTTTTCAGCAAAGAAACCACTTCAAAAATCTTGCAATGTGGATTTTATTGGCCAACTCTTTTAAAAAATACTTACACTTTCTGAAAAAGTTGTGAAAATTGCCAAAAGTTAGGGTCCATTTCAAAGCAAAATATGATGCCCCTAGACCCTATCCTAGTGATTGAAATCTTTGACTGTTGGGGTATTGATTTTATGGGACCATTTCCATTATTATTTGTTTTTTTTTTTACATATTGGTTGCCATAGATTATGTTTCAAAATGGATTGAGGCAATTCCTTGTCAAAACAATGATCACAAAATAGTTATAAATTTTATGAAAGAAAATATTTTAAGTCGATTTGGAATTCCTCGATCTATTATCAGTGATGGAAAAAAATATTTTTGTAACAAAGTTTTTGAAACTTTAATGAGAAAATATGGAATCATACATAAAGTTGTTACTCCTTATCACCCTCAAACAAATGGATAAGTTGAACTTGCAAATAGGGAGATAAAATAAATTTTGGAAAAGACAGTTAACCCAAACCATAAAAATTGGTTTCTTAGACTTACCGATACACTTTGGGCATATAAAACTGTTTTCAAAACATCGTTAGGCATGTATCCTTATAGGATAGTTTATGGAAAACCTTATCATTTACCTGTTGAACTTCAACATAAAGCTTATCGGACAATTAAAATATTTAACTTCAACCTTGATGAAGTTTTAAAATTGTGCAAATTACAAATCAATGAAGTTAAAGAATTGAGAAATGATGCTTATGAGAACTTTAAAATTTATAAAGCAAGAATCAAAGATTTTCATGATAGAAAAATATTTGAGGTTGGTCAAAAGGTTTTACTTTATAATTCTCGATTGTATTTGTTTCCTTGGAAATTGAGATCAAGGTGGAATGGTCCTTTTGTTGTAAAAAAAATATATCCTTATGGGACGATTGACATTGAGAATCCTAGAAATGGTAACATATTCAAAGTAAATGGACAAATAGTTAAACTATTTCTAGAAAATTAATTTTCACAAGAGGAAGTTTTTTTTCTTTCTAACCCTTCTTATGGTTAGTGTTGTATATATATATATATACTTATTTTCTCTGACTTTATTTGTTTTGAAGGCTTTCTTTCTTTTATTTTTTTTTTTTTTGGTTAAGTGGCGGATAACGGTACTCCGTGGCTATTAAAGTTTGACTTATCAGTTTCTCAAATAACTAAAATCTTTGTACAAAATTTTTCTACTTTTCTCATTCTCTTTTCTTGTTCTTTTCAAAATGGGTGACATTCTTCTAACTCTCAAGAAGTGATTTTTTTTTTCCTAAAAATGCAATTTTAAAAATTTATAAAATTAGGATTGAAAGATTAAGGATACTTATGCACAAGGGCATCCCAGAGGACATACGATGGATAATTGAAACAAAGGTAAGAGAAGGTGATTTTTACATGAGTTTCCAGATTTGCTTACTAGATACATGCCTGGTTTTGGTAAAAGCACATATTCAAAAAAATGAAGGGCGAAAAAAATGAAAGTTTGTCACAATTATGCTAGATGAACTTGCAACACAAAGTATCGTTCTTTAGGAATGGTTTCTCAAAATCGATAAGATAAACTTAAATTCATTATGGATGGACTGAGTAAGGAGTCTTTAGATCACATTATATTGACTCTTGAGACGCATCATGTAGATTAGTAGAACGTGCAATTCTTTATTTATGGGATCACTTTCGAAATGAATATAAGCTTTATAGTCTTGGAAATCTGACATTAAAAGACCTTGTTTGCCAGTTTATAAGAAAACTAGATAGGAAGCATATTCTCGACCCATAGAGGGTATTTAAGTCGTTATTAGACGTAAAACTAGAGGAAGATGTGAGCTACAATCACAACTACATGTACATTCATGTGTAAGTAGGTAATTTTTAAATTTTGTGTCTTTATTTTCAACCTTTTTGACAAAAGAAAAAGACGTGCAATAAATGCATTTCCTATTCACACCTCAATAAAGAGCACCGTACTCACTCTATTTTTGCACAACTTACTTTCAAAAAGAAAAAAAATTGAAGTTTATTCGATTCGCAAATTCAACTGCATTTGTGTCTTTTGTGGATCTAATCCAGAAAAAAAAATGGTGAGTTTATAGGGGCAGCCAATAACCTTGGTAGAACTTTAGCAAAAAGAAAAATTCATTTAGTGTGTGGGGGAGGCAGTTTGGGGTTAATGGGGAATGTTGCTATTTTTGATCATATAGGAGGAGTCAAAGTTCTAGGAGTTATCCCAAAACCTTTAACAATACAAAATATCATAGGTATGACCATCAGAGATGAGCTAAAAGTGTCACATATTTAGGATAAAATGCCTAACATGTTAAATAATGCGGATGCATTCATCATTCTACCTGGCAGTTTTGGTACACTTGAGGAATTATTCCAAGTTCTCTCTTGGGCACAACTCAACATTCACCAAAAACCTATAGGTATTCTTAATGTTAGTGGTTTTTATAATGGTTTGCTATCTTTTGTAGATCATGATATGAAAAAAAAATTTATTTCACCGTCTGCGAAAAGAATCCTCATTTATGCTCTGACACTTGACCAGCTGATTGATCAACTTCTAGCATATGTGCCAGAACCTAATCCAGCCTTGGCCCATGTGAATTGGTCCAACAGAGACAATAGTCGAAAACGCAAAATGAATTTGACTCTCATTCTGTGATACTTAATGTTAATGGTTTTATCTAATAGTATGTGTTTTGTGCTGTTTCAACTTTATTTTTTTTAAATCGCACTTTAGATGATATCTTTTATACTCTACTTTTTTTTATCTATTTTTGACATTCGGGACAATGTCTCGATTAGGTTGGGGGGAAGGATAGTTGATATCATGACTTGCATGTTTAATGTATATTTTTCTAGTATTTTATTTATAAAAAAATCAAGCGTGTTTTCTTATGGGTCCATTGAAACCATGAAAAATAATGGCAGAGTAAAGGGTAATTGTAACACTCTTGAGACGCATTCCTATTTTTTGCATAACATGTCAAGTTTGTGAATTACCAAATTTTTTCTTAATTTTTTTGAGTTGTAGAGGTCTTCCAACTTCAATGATTAAAATTAAGCATGAATAATGTGGTTTGATTGATTATGGGTATTGTTTTGGATTTTGATGTTGTTATTTGATTAATATACTTTTGCGATAATTATACTCAATTTGTTTTTGCACAAATAGTTATATTATTCAGTGTGAAGGCAAACATGTCAAAATAGAAAGTTCTTATGCCCTCCCTCGCTCTTATCGTCACTTAGATCTTCAACATGTAGGGGTTGAGTATTAGAACTTTTTCTTTTAGTTTGTCGAGATGAACAACTGATAGAGCACCACTAGAAAAATGATTAAGGTATTAGGCTTTCTAGCACCATTTTTGAATCAACTTGTTCCTCATGTGATGTTCCAAGAGAACATTCCCCTACTGAGCCACTTTGAGCCTTTTCAATAAATAAACTTTTTTTGTAACCATATCTTTTTACGTAGCCTAAATACACTATTATCCAACTCTTGTTCTAAAAATGATTTGGAGTTTAAGAGACATTCCATTGATAGGGTGAACTTACAAAAGAAATTTAGGTTGGAGTAGAAGATAATTGAGGGAGAGTTTCTCTTCAAAAAAAAAAAAGAGAGAAAATTTGCAAAGTGCAAAAAATATTACGAGTTGCAACTAAAAATGGGATGTTGCAAGATGAAAAAAAAAGATGAAGAGGGTCCAATTCAATAATAATAGACCTTGGTGTCGAAATTCATGGAGCTTGAGAATTTTTCATCGAAAAACTCTATGTTTCTAGTTCCATGAAATTTTTAGAACCTTTGTTACATTCTATCATTTTATTTCTTAGCCACATTACTACCCTTTGGCCCCATTATAACCTTTGTTAAATACCTTTTGATTTTGTGTGGTGCCTTCAGTATAGTGGAGATTTGCAGCAAAGGAAGAGCCTATGACGTTTAACTTTTCCATTAGAGATTGCGTGATCATTTTTGTAAGATTCTATGATAATTGACTTATTTGAAGCATGTATAGTTTCGTCACTATTGACATTAACTATCCACACACACACTTGAGTATGCTTATTGTAGAAATGTATTGACTTTTGAATGACTAAGAGTTAAACTCAACACTTATTTGATTTCATTTTCATATTACTTTGTTGCTTCCTAAGAATAATAGTTGGAAGATAGTTATCATAGGTGTTTGTGGGTATCACCACTGGAAACCCTCACGAGACTATAACTCATCCTCTATCGGCCACTTAGGGGTTTAAAGGCTTGTCATATGCTAAATACAATCGGGATTTCCTATGAAAGTGGATTAGTTTAAGTTTGTTTTAGGCTTGCTCGAGAACAAACAAGGGTTAAGTATGGGGGAATTTGATAAGTGCATATTTTTGATATATTTTTGTATCAAATCCTTTATATTTTTCTTGTTTTATTCTTGTTAATATTATTGTTTTATTAATATTTTGTGTTAGGGAATCAATGAATAGAAAAAGATAAAAAAAATATATTTTTAGACTTGTGCAGTTTTGGTATTTTGGTCATAACTCCATGATCCAAAACCCTATGGACCTGAATCTTGCTTTATTTAAAACCCAAGAGATAGGAATACAATTTTTCTATTAGAAGCTCACCTAATTCAGTCTTTATTATAGCAAAGAATTCATCCAAGTGGTTGCACAAAATAGATCACCAAAAATTCGGATCAGAGTTCAACCCATTATATATTTTCATATATTTTTGATAAGTGCATATTTTGACATATTTTTATATCAAATCCTTTGTACTTTTCTTGCTTTATTCTTGTTAATATTATTTTTTTATTAATGTTTTAAGTTAGGGAATCAATGAATATAAAAAGATCAAAAGAAGTATGTTTCTAGACTTGTGCAATTTTGGTATTTTGCACATAACTCTATGATCAAAAGCCTTATAAACTTGAATCTTACTTCATTTGAAAGAAAAGAGATAGGACTACAAATTTTCTGTTGGAGGTTTAGCTTAATTCAGTCTTGATTACAGCAGAAAATTCGTTCAATTTGTTGTACAAAATAGATCACCAAAAATTCAAATCAGAGTTCAGCCCATTATTGACTTATTTGACCAATTGGGTCATATCTCTTAAGTCCAAATTTATTTTGGGCTGAGATTTGGATATGTTATACATAAGAGGTAAATAAACAAGTTTGTTAGGACAAGATAGTGAGAAAATGTGTCAAAATGGTAAAAACATATGCTGTAATATGTTGCTGCTGTTAAAGGATGACTCTTGGAAATGATTCGATAATTTGACCATATCTCCCTTATCCGACAGCCAAATTTGACAAATGATATATGAGAATATATCAGCATTGAAAGATCGACAACTTTTGTTATCTACTCATCATCAAACTCTGGCTGTATCTAACCTAAAAATGTAATTCACTCGGGTATGTGAGAATTTTGAGGACTTGGTGAAACAGCTTACCAACTGTTGACAACTCACATACCACTTGATTAACTCCTTCATTATTTGTTTGACCTCTAGCATACTCCAAGTACTATAAATAGGCCATGTATTAAGCTTGCAAGAGAGGGGGGGGGGTAGAGGGTTTCTTTATGCTAAGTTTTCTACTATGTATGTTTTCTAATAATGTAAGTTTTCTAGTAATAATAGAAATGCATTCTCTAGTTTCTCTTCTATTTTTAGTCTTTCCTACTTTTATTATGTCTTTATAAATTTCATTTTACTGAGGAAAAACTCATAATGAATGAAGATGAACAGTTACAAGGGTAGAAAATATTTAAGTATGTTGTATTATTATTTTAAGTTTTGATCTAAACCCTACTTGTTTTGTGGTGATTCTTGATTTATGTATCTTCAATGACACAATAAATACTTAGGTTCATTTAACTTATTGTACGGTTCTACCCAGTCGAGTGCTAATGTGAAATCTTGATTTGTTGTTGACAAAGGTGTGTATAAATATTTGATCCCATAAATAAGGGTTGGCATTAAGAGATAATTTGCAAATAGTAAGACAATATCATGATTACCTTATTGTATGAATAATTTGATAATATCTTCCCATTGGAACCTTCATTATGTATGGATTCCAATAGTGGTAATTAAGCGAGGTAAAAAGAATAAATAATCATTTCTCTATCCAAAACTCAAGAGTGAATACCTAATTTTCAGTACTTTTATTACTTTGGTTTTTCTTTAGTTACACCATACATTAATTTTTCATATATTTTGAATCACATAAATCCTATTGTTTTAGAATTATAATCCTAAATTCTTCAAGCAACTTCGCTGTGGATCGACCTCGGACTCACGAGAAATTTATTACTTTATACAACTTACACTTGGGTTTGCAACCTTAAAGTTGTAGCAGTTATCATCCACAATAAAGAACTTGCACCAATAAGATTTAAATCTTGAAAGAGACTAAATTTGCTATTTGCAAATGAATAAAAATAACTGAATTTGTTCAAAGTGAAAATAGAAATCATACTCTATCTAAATGATGATACTATATGTCTCTTTCAAATTCAAAAAATAACCGACTATTAATGATATCCTAAAAACCTGTATAGCCTCAACTGTAACTATTTTGTCATAGCCCACATAGATGCATCTTTCAACATCACTTAGTTGTTGACTCAATAGACAACCCTGCATAGACACATTTATGTGAATAGTAGAATCAAAATCTACCCACCAAGTTGTCTAGGTACAAAAACTAAACTAACTTCAAAATAAACCAAAGGGAGAAGCATATTAGAATACTTGGAACATTTCTTCTTTATGTGTTCACCTTTCTTATAGAAGTAACATGTAAATTCCTCCTGTTTCTTTCACAATTTCTGTTATAGTGTCTCAATTATAGCTTACTTTTATTTTGAGGGGTAGTTGCTAAATGAACATTTTTAGTCTTTTCTCGCCCAAACCTTTCTTTTTCTTGCACATATACGAACTCGTTAAGAGTCCATTTATCCTTTATGGTGTTGTCACTCACTTTAAATTGATCATATTGTGCAGGAAGAGAAATAAAACCATATGCACGCAAGTCCTCAAATAGCTCTAACTTTAGTACCTTTAGTTTGAAAGTGGGATTAGACATTTCCATAATGTACTCCCTAATGTTCCTTTTTCCTTTATACCTTACTGAAACATGATCAGCCAAAAGATGCTTATTTCAACCAATATCTTTAAGGAACTTCTTAACACTATCCTCCTCTAACGTAGTGCTTCTAAATATTTTCGAATTGGTGCACTTTTTGATCATAAGACTCAAGCGTTTAGAATGATCTCACTTTTAAAGTCCTTTTAGCCTTAGGGGAACTTTTGTTAGTAAAAGTAATAGATCGTTCTATCTGAAGTGCATGGTCAAGATCCATGCACCCAAGAACAATCGCAATGTTCTCTTTTAAATTCTTGAAGTTTGTGCCTTTAAGCACAAATAAAATTAATATTGGCAGATCTTGTAGAAATATAAGCAAAAACTTAATTCGGAGAACAAAAATAAATAACACGCTCATAATCAATATTCATGTCATAATATAATTACAAAAATCCATATATATGCATGACATAATTGAATAATAGTGGGCTCTATCATGAAATACCTATCATAACATTGATATTTAATCTTTGGATAGAAACATCAACTGTAAGTGATACTCTCAATATAGTAATTAAATACTAATAATTAATCCTGTCAAACAATAACCTTCCTTTAGGTCGATTATTGCTCACATGAAAAACCTAATAATAATCACATATTTATTACCACAAGTATGTTTATTATTTGACCAAATAATAACCTTCATTTGGGCCGATTATTATTAGCATAAATAACAAACATACACATCTTAATATCCCAAAATAAATAAATCTATATAATAGATGTTACTTTGACAACGTATTGTTTCAATTAATTTATTTTGAAATACCAAACAAGTAGGAACAAATATATTCCCAATTTTACTTCACATGTCTATCATCTGGCCAAATAATAACCTTCCTTTGGGCCGATTATTATCTGCAGAGATATAGACATAATGCAAATCTTTCACTTGATATATAATATTTCAAAATCAATTTAATAATAGAGGTTACTATGGCGACATATCATTTTAATTTATCTCAAAATATAAGATAAAATTTGCAAAATTAAATTATTAATTTTTTTAATGGGATTTTACTGAAATTGAGTCAAGTTCTGCGAATTAGACTTGAACTCAATTGGAACTCAAATCTAATTCAATCCTTATGAGTTAGATTAAATCTTACCACTTTATGACCTAAAGAATGTGCCTAAACTTAAGCTCAAAATTCAACCTTATTTGGATTTCAGACCAAAAATTAAATTAGGCTAAAAAATCAACTTTATTTGAATTTAAAGACAAAATTAAAATGAACTCAAGATCAAATTAGGCCCATAACTAAATTTGGCCAAAAATCCAATATTATAAGTTTGAGCCCAATAATATATTAAGTTCAAAATATAACCTTATTTGGATTCTAAGCCAAAACTAAATCAAACCAAAAATCAAAACTTAACTTAAGCCTTAAAATTTCTTTTAAACAAAAAACCTTTAGCCCAAAAGAAAATTAAAGGTCCAATTTCTTCAAGTTAATACCCTAGATTCATGGCCTTTTTCTTCACCCAAAAATCAACTAAAGAAAACAATAAGAAAATTAAATTTTGGGATGGGGTGCTCGTTAACCCGGATCAATCACCCCATATCCTTTATCTGAATCCATTTTGATTGGAATTGTCCAGAATGTTTTTTAAAGTGTAAACAATAAAAAAAAGGTAGAAACTTGAGAAGGCTTGAAGGAAAATTCTGAACAAACTTATTAAGTTCAATAACAACCTGACTCGAACGAAAATTCACAAAAATAATTTCTCAATTCTTCTTTTAAACAAGATTATGAAATTGAATTTAATCGAGAAAGAAGAAACAAAATTTTACAAAGATTGCTACTAAAATCATCATGAAATTATTTAACAAAAAATAATTTTCAATAGAACCCCAATTTCAGAAAAGTTCTTCCTGATTTCTTCTTTCAAATAAAATTATAACACCAAACGTAATTAATGAAAGAAGAAATTAAATTTTTTGATAATCTAACATGACCTGCTCTAATAGCACTTGTTAGACTTTAATATAAATATGATTGACACAATCATATAATCTAGGATCATCACGTAAATTATCAAGAAAAAGAACTGAATACTTAAATCGGAAGCGTATCTTAATCCACAATCTGTATTGATGTATATTATAACACCCATATTACTACACAACTATATATATAGTATAATTTAACATGATAGAACCTCTGTGCTTGCATGAATTTTTTTTTCGTGTAACATATTTAAACAATAAACTATTTTCCCACTCAGAGACTAATATATATACCTACAGAGTACCCATAACAACCATAATATTTACATATCCATGTACATACTAGTTTTAAAAGTAACACACAGTACAAGTCCCAAAACTTAATACAGTAGACTCCAAAATCAAATAAACTAACAACCAGCCCAACAGGTCATCATCCATGTACACTGATCCCATAACCTGTAGGAACTCCAGCTGCTTGCCCAGTAAGTCCATGGCTTCAAGTATCACCAAACTCAGCTACAATGCGTGAACTACGTGAGCTAATGCCCAGTAAGTGAAAATCATGCATGATGAAAGGATAATCTAACATATATGCAATGCATTTCTATGAGGTCATGACAAGAATGCAAACTCATGCATAAAAATAGTTCATTCAAAATCATTTTCCATGTCTGGGCCCTTGGCCCACGTACTATGTACTGGATAGAACTCTCAACAATATCAATAATCACATGACTATAAACAGATCGACACAGTTCGGGGGCCATCTCGTGGGATCACCAAAGGTCCACCCCCTGTCTTCCCTTGTGACCCTCCAGAAGTCTTCCCACCAGTGGCGTCGATAAGGGTATAGTCAAGTGGTCCACCCTCTCATGACCACCAGAGGCACACCCCCTGTCAATCCCTATGATCCTCCGAGAAGTAATACTCGTGGCGCCCCAAAATATCATATAAATAAGCCACATAGGCCTCGGTACACTAGTAGTGGCCAACCAGAATATTTTCTTTTTGAAAATAATGTCATGCGTGCAAAAATCTCAACTGTGAGCACGTGTTATGCATGAATATGTAAATGCTAATGAATGTCATGTCCAATGACACAATAGATCCTATGTCCTATCATCCAAGCAACATATGTACTATAAGGTATGTATAATACTCACAATACATACATCAAGACACAGGGATCACCTTTAATATAGATAATGCACGAAATAGTATGTCGATACATTGTAGTTGTAAATGGATTTTTACTTACCTTTCACCTTTGATGTCCTACTGAAGGTTAATAAGATTCTCCTCCCTAACCTTAGATATAAGATAGACTGTAAAAGTATAGCATATTAATTTCATTCTTAACCAATAGGTTTCTATATCAAATCTCATAAGGGATCTTAAATCTTAAATTTAATTAAATAACAATCTAACCTTAAAATTTATATTTCACCCCAATTAGAACCTTTTAAATACCTTAATTTCTCATCTCGAATTTATTCTAATATTATCTAATTGATGTGTTATAATCCCCACAACCAATCCCTCAATTAAATTAGCTCCTTGATTCGATTAATACAAGATAACAAAAATCAAATCTTTGTAACTAATTTAGAATTAAAGGTGTGTATTAATTATTGTCTCACAGATAGATAACTAGTTAATTCAAATAAAAAAAACTTTCTTTCAAATTAGAAATAAATGGCATAAATATATATTTTTATCCGTACAAAAATGAGAAGGGACTTACCCAAAATTTTCTCCAATTCCTACCGTTGAAATTTGTTGGAGCACCCTCTTTTTTTTTTCTTTCTCTCTTCTTTCTTTTTCTTCTTTTTTTTGTTTCTCTGCTGTCGTGAGTGTGTGTGTGTTAATAACTTAACTATTACTTAGCTACTAAGAAAATCTAATATAATATATTATAACATATGTATAATATATTATAACTATTACTACACTGTACACGTGTGTACATATATGCATATGTATATATATACATATTATGGTATCATTTTATTATACTCCACACATATACTTATATATATATATATATATATATTTCGTACATCTACCCATAGGTATATATATATATATATATATATATATATTATTTTTTTCTTATATATATATATAATTAATACATAATATTTTTATTTATTTATTCGCATAGTTTATCCTACACCGATAAACACAATGATGCCACCTTTCACTCACGTGTATCCTTATAGTATCTGATAGTTGACACCTAAATCCTTGTATCTTAGTACCAACTCAATCAATTAGATTAAAGAATTTGGAAACTAATATCGGGTGACAACTTCAGAAGTTTAATTATTAAAACTATCGTATAACATATAGTGCATTATGAAATATCAATTAAAAATGCAATAGCACATACGTAACATGAAATGTATGAACTATATTGGTGAGGTGAGTAGCACGAGGCTCGGGTATTACACATATTGACATATGCATACATAAATCCTTATTATCGGGTTAATGTCTTCCACAATCAAATATCCTAAGGTGCTCCATGGGTTCTCTCTCTAAGATGGGAATAGAGGAGAAGAGCAAAATGATTGATTTGACTTGGGGAACATAACCTTACAATGTTCCTTATATACTAGGTCAAATAGAAGCCCATCAATCCTAATTTGACTAGTATTGAGTTTTTACACATTGCAAAGTCCAAACCCAATAGATATTCGTAGAGTCTCACTAATAGATCACTTATTTGGCTCTATTAAATTAGATAACCTATAATATAATTGTTACTTAAATATGTAAGCCCACTTTTTAGAAATTAAATTAATCCCAATATAAACAACTTACAACAAATTCAATATCAAGCGGTGTGAGATAAAAAAATAAGTTTCCCAATATCTCCCTTTATCTACTGGATTGTTAGTTGACTCCACACCTATCTTCACATTAGGATCTATGGGAGTGTTTACTGGTAGCATTCGTGTCTCATTTAGTAAATCAATCACGTACTTCCTTCGATAAATTAAATCGCTTCTTTGTTCCTCACAACCTTTGTTTTGAGAAAATACCTTAAGCTTCCCAAGTTTTTCATCTCAAACTCCGTATCCAGGTTTTTGTTAAGACTTTTTATCTCTGCTTGGTCATCTCCTATTATAATTATATCATTGGCATAAATAATGAGATTTATAATTTTTTTATTATTATGCTGATAAAATAGAGTATGATCTAAATGTGCTTGCTTATATCCTTGTTGAGGAAGAGCTTTGGTAAATCAACTAAACCATGACCTAGGTGATTGCTTGAGGCCATGTAACGACTTTTGAATTTGCATACTTTCCCATTTTCCTTTCTTTATCAAACCCAGATGGCTGTTATGTATTTTTGATAACTAGCTATTGGAGTGGCCAATCTAAGTTAGCTATCAATGATAGAAACAAGAGCGATGTTTTTTGGTAATCAATTCCATAGGCTTAAGTATATATTCCCTCACCACTAGTCACGCCTTATGCCATTCAATTGATCCATCACCTTTTTATTTAACTATAAGTACTTGCTAGGGATATTGCCCTAAAAGCGTGTACTAGCACATTGAATTAATAAAATAATATTTGATACTTGTTTTTTATGCATATTGGAATGCTAGTTAATTTAGAAAATCCCTGTTTATTTATGTAACCATAATCTTAGTATATAAGTGTTATATATGAAAGGATTAATATTATGGATAACAAATTAAATTAATTCATAATAAAATTAATTAAAGTTGGGATCTTTAATTAAATCATTATAAGAGAGGTCCATTAATATTAAGAATGTAATGGTCTTATCCGAGCTATTGATGTTGTAACATCATAATGGAGACATTTTATATAAAGTGTTTATATAGGATTGGTCCATATGTAATTTGAATTTTTACATAATTTCTCTTGTTTTTTAAATATTCAAATAACATTAATAGATGATCATATATGGGGGTTGATCTTAATCCTAAGTGGTTATAAACTCCTATTTATTTCAGTTTAATCATTGATTTACTCGCTTAAGGTTTGTTGGTCGGCAGCCTAAATACTTGCATTTTGGGATTATATTGGGATAGATAGCCGGGAATGTAACTTACAGATATGGAATCCATACCTTTCCACTGAAAGTGAAAAGACAATTTTCTTGATTAGTTAATTCAGGAACTAAATGGTAGAGAGCTCAAATTTATAACTTAGTTATAAATTAAGTGTTCACTAGTGAATTAATGGAATACAAAGAACAAGATATAATTAGAGAGGTTAACAGAAAACCTAGCTCTAATTATGAATCGTCTATGGAGGGTCAAACCATATGTAATGATTATCGTTGGACTGCTTAATGTTGATCACAGTAAAATATTCTATAATTACAAGAGTGTAATTCCAGTTTTTTAGTGGAGTAATCTTGAAATTAATAAATTGGATGAAATAATTAAAGAGTTTAATTAATTATTTGAATTTATTGAAGCTTGTAATTATAGGTCCACAAGTCCCTAATCTACTTTCATAAATATTGAAATGGATTTTATGCAATAAATTAAATTTTACTTGTAATTATAGAAAATTATTTCCTAAACTAGGTGTTAATTATAAAATATCAAAGATTACCGAGAATTTTCAATATTGTTGGGTAATAAATAAATATAAGATATTTATTTTAATATTATAAT
Source organism: Paulownia fortunei (assembly GCA_019321725.1). Classification (NCBI taxonomy): domain Eukaryota; kingdom Viridiplantae; phylum Streptophyta; class Magnoliopsida; order Lamiales; family Paulowniaceae; genus Paulownia; species Paulownia fortunei. Next base: position 10,168,724 of record CM033121.1, on the reverse strand, counting down.
TATTATCTAGAATTATAAATTCTATATAATTATAAAAAGAAGGTTAAAGATAACTTTCCTATCACTTAATATGCGTTTTCACTAAGAGAGAAAAAGAGTCCTCTAACTTCTTGCTGAATATTTTCTTTACCCTCTCATAAGCCAATTTTATGATTTCATGAGTTGAAAATGTTACAAGATAAATAATACAATATAATTTAATTTAGTGTTAAGAACGTCCACTCGTTTTCATTAGTGTAGAAGATTGGATTGGAAGACCTTGGTGTCTAATTCAATCAGATTGAAGATTGGTGAAAAAGGCTTGAAAATTCTGAATACATCACTAGAAAAAGAATTGACCTTTTCTATCAGGTTATGTTTTCTGAAACCCTCCTAAATATAATTATTGTTTTGTGTAGAATTGATTAAAATTATATATTCATAACTACACTAATTTTATGAAAATATTTGTAGTGCCTAATTCCCCATTTTCCTCTGCACCCGATTTGATCGAAAAATAAAGAATTTTTTTTCTTTGATAAAATTATTTCCAACAACTGATATCATGAATATTGCAATTTTAATCTTAAGTATGCATGAGTGGGTATTTACATTGTTGAATGCATTTTTTGAATGTTATGAATGATTGTATTATGTGATGGATTTATGATGTTGTTTTTTTGGTAGTTATTAATTGGTTCCTTAGGATTGCATAATTGATGTAATTAGAAATGACATGCATTATAATTATTGTAATGTGTAGAATTGATTAAAATTATTTCCAACAACTGATATCATGAATATATTGCAATTTTAATCTTAAGTATGCATGAGTGGGTATTTACATTATTGAATGCATTTTTTGAATGTTATGAATGATTATATCATGTGATGGAAATATGATGATGTTTTTTGGTCATTATTAAATTAATAGCAAGACTCGTTTTTAAATGATAGGACTTTTTGATGTATTTCAAAATTGACCTATCCTACGGTAGCAATTTTGAATTAAGTTGGTGAAATTCGAAATAGTAGGTCACACTCATAAAGATATAATTAAAGTTAGTTTAGCTACATCTTGACCGATTTAAATAGAAATTAATAAATGGATAAAATATGAGATATTTTGATGATTCATTTATTAATTGAGATGGTCTCGATTTAATCATCTTTAGTATGACCTACCATATGGCGGTATATTAATTGTGAGATTGAGTTATCATGGAATTAGTAAAATGACTATACATTCATGCACCATGCATCACGTTTACTAATTTGAATTTTAATTCGATACTTATACAAGTATTGAATGTTATTGTTTATTAATTTCAAAATCATGTTTAATTCAAATACTATTCTGACATTATTTGCTAATGAGAAGTTGACTGGAGAAAACTTTGCTTGTCTATTAAAACTTCAAATTTTTTCTTGTAGATGAATGTCCTCAAGAAACTGCTGCCAATGCTCCTCGTAATGTACAAGAAAGCTACGAAAAATAAATTACAGCTAATAACAAGTTCCATGCCTACTTGTTAACGAGCATGTCTGATATGCTTAGACTGAAGCATAAAAAGATAGAGACTGCTTATGAGATAATGGAGTCTCTTTAGGCTATGTTTGGGCAACCTTCTAATCAATCGCATCATGAAGCTATGAAATGACTATTATCATTAAGATTTAAAAGGGGACCTCATTTAGGGAACATGTTTTGAACATGATTAACTATCTGAGCGAGGCTAAAATCCATGGTGCAACCAATGATTAGCGCACCTAAGTGAGTATGATTTTTGAATAACTTTCACCAGCTTTCATGCAGTTTAAAAACAACTATGTAATGAACAAGCTCAGTTATGATATGACTCAATTGCTTAATTAGCTGCAGACCTTCGATGATATTTTCATTGGAAAGGCTAAAGAAGGTGAGATAAATGTTGCCAAGGATAAGTTATCTTTCTTAAATAATGGTAAGAAAAGGAAGAATAAAAAAGGCAGCTCTAGGACTCAAGCCAAAAAGACAAATAAGAAGAGTTCTCAAGGCACGAAGAAAAACATCTTTGAGAAAAAGCCCAAAGAAAAGTGTTTCCAATATAGAGTTTAGGGGCATTGGAAGAGAAACTGTATAAACTATCTCTTCGAACTCTAGGAGAAGAAGAAAGGTAAGTATGATTTACTTGTTCTTGAAGCTTGTTTAGTGAAAAATGATTTCTTATCCTGGATAATTGATTTGGGAGCCACTAATCATGTTAGTTCTTCTTTGCAAAAACTTAGTTCTTGTAAGGAGCTTGGCAAAGGGACATTCACGATGAGAATTGGCAATGGGGCTTTGGTTTTGGCAAAAATAGTGGGTGTTGTCCATCTAAATTTTCGGAATAAATATTTAGTTTTGAACAATGTTTATTTCATTCTTGGTTTTTGTAGAAATTTGATTTCTATTTCGAAATTACATGAACAATTTTTTAGTATTTCATTATATAATAATGAGATTATCATTTCTAGAAATGGTTTGAATATTTGTCATGCAAAGATGGAAAATGGATTGCGCTAAGGCCAAATGAACAATTATTGCTTAATGTCGAAATGTTTAAAGTAGAACATGTTGCGAATTTTGTAAACGCAAGTGCATGTTATCATTAACAAGTAATAAAATGATGAATATATATCGTTCCCATAAAAACTATTGAATTATTAAGTATCAAAATTATGTTAACTCTAATTTTATTTAAATAAATGCAAGAATATATTGATAATCATAAATTAAATCTAACTAAACTAAACTAATAATGAAAATCAATTAATGATAAAATTCAAAAACTTAAAAGCCTATGGTTATGATTTCACCATAATTAGTCCGAATTGAATCATTTATCTCATCAATTTCAATTTATTTCCTAAATGATAGTCGAGAATCTCTAAATTATCCACTAGCCTTTTCCAAGATCTAACAAAAATATCATCAATTGCTAACCCACTATAATCCTATGTAAATTATAACAATCAATAATTTATTAGGTTTTATGGATCTCAAACAAGACTACACAAATCATGCAAGCATATTCCTATCTCACATGTAATTTATAATTTTCTAAACATAGAGCTAGACACGTATATCATCTCCCTAATCATTATGATTATCAAATTATTCAATTAGTGGCCAAGTAATTGAAAGCATTAAGAACCATGTAGAAAACTCATCTTGAAAAATAAATCAAGAATTGAATTGATAAAAATATTCAAAATATTTTAATTAGATTACATCACAATCCTAGAAAAAGAAATTAGTTCATGATGGTGAAAATGAATAATAACTTAACAATATTCATAAACATAATTAAAGAGAGAGAGAGAAAAATAAAACAGACTTTGAAAGAGGATGAATTTCTTTTCTTGTGGATGTCTTCTTCTTCAATCTTGGAAGAAATTTCTCCTCTTTCTCTTGTCTTCTCGTCTTCTTCTCTTCTCTTATTTGTTTATCTTCAGTCTTCTCCCCAACAGAAAAAAAAACTACCTTGGAGGGTTTTGAGATGTTAAAAATCAGATGGAGATGCTCTAAAGAGGGCATAATACCCATTTTGCCTTTATTTTCCATCTGGCAGTGCCTAGGCGCTGAATTCACTGGAAAATGGTCGTTTTCTAGTAGGTGCAGTGCCTAAGCGCTATAGCTACTGGGCTCGGACAAAATACCTTTTTTTTCTTCGTAAAAAGATAAGATAAATGTAGATTTTAGTACATCCAAGCGACATTCTTTTTTCATCATCAAATCTGCAAAATAAATACTAAAAATGACAATACAATTCACAAAAATCTCAAAAACTAATCAAAACGTTAACCAAATGGTACTCAATTAATGGGTATAAAACCCACTTATCAAATATCCCCAAACTTAACATCTTGTTAGTCCTCGAGCAAAAGAAATAAATAAAACAAGTAAAATATCAAGTGATAATAAAAAGCATCTAACCAAATGGGCCTCAAAAATCGTTGTGAGTTTATAACTCAAGCTCGAAATATCATCAAACTGCACGATTTCAACTTAAGTGTCAAATTCACCTATCTTTAAATTCTTTAAGTGTGTGTGTGTGTGTTTAGCCTCTTACATCTAACTCTTCGCCACTCAGATTGGTTTATGCAAACTCACAACCAAATTATTGATCTCTTATTTATGTAATTATTAACTCCCTATACTTGTTTTTCATGTCACTTTCCACTAATGTAGACTAACACAACATCAATGATCATTAGAACTTCAAAAGCTTGTAACGTGTGGCTAGGGTATTAGTAGGATAAAGATAATATAGTGGCTCAAATTACTTATAGTACACAACTATTCTAGAACTTTGTTGATGAGCACCACCACATTTTCATCTCATACCTTCACAAACCTTTCATCTCTTCATTTGTCATACCACTTTATTCATTAAATTCATTTTATTTTTTTTCACATATTTTTTTAAGTGTTAGACCCCCAAACTTATTTATTTTTATAAACAATGCATGTTGCACTTTTTCCTCATCTTTCTTTACAATCTTTTTTTCCGGGAGTTTTCTACAAATCACCATCTCTTATTTGCAAATTTTTTTTTACAAACAACTTTCAATGCTCAAAATGATGTTACTAGAATAACTATGAGTTGAGTGTGGGGTAATATATAAGATCAATAGTTTATTTCAATTTTTTGGCTAAGGTTGATTTATAGGGTGACAAAGAAAATGGCTCAACAAGGTCAACGGTGAACATTAGGAATTATACATCATAAACAAGATGACTTGGAAGCCTCAAATTGTCCAAAAATGGCCTAAATCACTTTTCTAATATTATGTAGCCTATGATTTCACCTTGAATGACAATCAAACAAGTTCTAGAATGATATAAAATCATAAAAAAGTGTCGAGTTCACATAAACTTTTTCTAAGCGAGCAAAAAAACCAAATGTTCAAGGCTATGTATTTAATATGTCAAAGAATTACAAGAAAGGTAAAAATACTACAAGAGTCAAGCACACACACAAACATAACATTCATCAATTTCCAAAAGCTATAAACAAACAAGATTAAATGAAGCACATACATCCATCCTCAAACTTAGAACTAACATTGTATTTAATGTTAAGTAAAACAAGATAAGGCATAGTAGCCTTTCCTGAATGAGGGTAGTGTTTCTCATCAACTTTGTCATCATCCTCTTCAAGAACAATGATGAATGTGTATTCATTAATTGGTGACATATCACTCATTATTTCATAAATTATCCCTTAAACTTGAGTTGGATCTTGAAATAAAAGCAAAAAAAAATCATCAAACTACAAATAAATAAATATTAAACAACTAAATAAACCTACGTAATAAAAATAAAATAAAATATAAAACACTTAGGTTACCTCCCAATAAGCGTTTAATTTATAGTCTTCAAGTGGACTTCTTATTTGCTCAACTAGGGTCCAAAAATAAGTGTTTCACATGCCATATCTTTGTATACTTCAGAAGTATAAGTGATCTCCAAAAATAAGAATAGTGAGCATAATCCAACATGGGATCAAGTACCTTTTGTACATTATTGAGTGCATGCCTAATGACCAACAATAGTTGTCCTTGTGTGAAAGAAGGTCTCTGTTCTTTTTAATATCAGGGATGATGAAATCTATATGGATAATAAATTTGTCAACAAACTCAAGTACACCTTTATTTTCCTCCATAGAATGCTTTAATAAGCAATACACCAACTCTTGATCTTCCAATTCATGCTTGTACGATGAGATATCCGTAATATCTTCCACAATATTTGATACAAGCTTGTTATTTTGTAGAAGATAAGGATAAGAAACTCCCAGTGATGGCTCTTGAGATGGGCTTGGTTGAACCTTTTCTTATACTTCTCCATTCTCCACTAGAGGTATTTGTGTTGATATGTCTTGTTTATCCTTAATCAGTTTTTCAAACCACAAAAAAGTTGCAAACTCTTCACTATTTTTCAAAATAATATTACAATGCTCTTTGCCCACTCTGTTTGCCTCAGGTGTGTAAGGCAATTTGTCTTGTTGTCTTGTTGGAAACATAATATCTAACTCACTAATTTGGATCTCCAAGTTTTGAATTTGTGATAATATTTTTGACATTAGTTGTAGCTTCCAACATGAATTGGCTTTGAGTGTTTGCTAATTGAGCCATTACTTCTTCAAGACTAAACTTTTTCTCTTGTGATGGATTATTAGGTTCAGTTTGCAACATGATTTGATCGGTTGTACTTTGGAATTGAGCTAATGCTTCTTCAAGGCTTAGCTTCTTCTCTAATGGTGGGTAACTAGGTGCATGCCATATCATATTCTCATCATTTCTCTACGAAGCATTCAAATAATTTGGCTATCCTTGATTATAAGTGTTGAAGAAAGGATAATTTTGCAGCTGGCTGTAATTTCACTCATATTCAGCATGCTCGATATGTGATGGTGCAAATTAGTTGCTTTCTTGGTATTGTGTTCTTGTATGAAAACCATTATAAGACTCATGTACCTTGAATGGTGAATGAATAGTACTTGCTGCAAAAAAAATTCTCCAATTGTTTAGAAAGGACTTCTACTTGAGCAGTCAACATATTATTGACATCTACTTGATTTATCTCGAATGCCTGAGTTGAAGCTTGAATTGTCATGTCATGTTTAGTTGGCCAATAGTATGCAATATATGCCATCTCATCTACCGCTTTCTGCTCATTTCACACACATATAAGAAAACACCTGCGATGATAAACAGGACACAATCAAACAATAAAATAAAAATAAAAATCATAAAAAATACAAGAAAAATTCAAATTAAAATCAGAGTTACTTAATATCAATATTAATAAAATAAAATAGTCTCTGACGAATTTTGTGAATGCAAGTGCACGTTATCGTTAACAAGTCATAAAGTGATGAGTAAATATCGTTCCTCCGAGAACTATTAAATTATTAAGTACCAAAATTATGTTAACTCTAATTTTATTTAAATAAATGCAAGAATGTGTTGATAATCACAAACTAAATCTAACTAAACTAAACTAATAATCAAAATCAATTAATGATGAAATTCAAAATTTTAAAAGATTAGGGTTATGATTTTACCATAATTAGTCAAGATTGAATCATTTATCTCATCAATCTCAATTTATTTCCCAAGTAATAGTCGAGAATTCCTAAATTATCCGCTAGCTTCTCTCGAGGTCTAACGAAAATATCATCAATTACTAACCCACTATATTTCTATGTGAATTATAACAATCAACAATTCATTAGGTTCTATGGATCTCAAACAAGACCACAAAAATCATGCAAGTATATTCCTATTTCACATGTAATTTATAGTTTTTTACACATAGAACTATACACATATATCACCTCCAGGGTCAATATGATTAGAAAATCATTTAATTAGTGCCCAAGTAATTGAAAGCATTAAGAATTATATAGAAAACTCAACCGAAAAAAAATAATCAAGAATTGAATTGATGAAAATATTAAAAATATCTTAATTAGATTACATCACAACCCTAGAAAAAAATTTAGTTAATGATGGTAAAATTGAATAATAACTTAACAATATTCATGAACATAATTGAAGAGAGAAAAAGAAAAAGAAAATAGACTTTGGGAGAGGGTGAGTTTCTTCTCTTGTAGATGTTTTCTTCTTCAATTTTGGAAGAAATTTCTCGTCTTTCTCTTGTCTTCTTGTCTTCTTCCTTCTTATTTCTTCTCTTATTGGGCTTATCTTCACTCCTCTTCTCCCCCCTAAAAACTACCTTGAAGGCTTTTGGGATATTAAAAATTAGATAGGAGATGCCCTAAAGAGGGCATAATACCCATTTTGCCCTTATTTTCCGTTTGGGAGCACCTAGGAGCTGAATTCACTGGAAAATGGTCAATTTTCAGTAGGTGCAGTGCCTAGGTACTGTAGCTATTGGACTCGAAGGAAATTCTTTTTTTTTTTTTAAATGAAAGATGAATGTAGATTTTAGTATATTCAAGTGACATTTTTTTTTCATCTTCAAATCTACAAAACAAATACTAGAAACAATAATAAAATTCACAAAAATTTTAAAAACTAACCAAAAAGTTAAATAAATGGTACTCAATTAATATGTATAAACCCACTCATCAGAACATCCTAAGCCTAAGAGAAAAAGGCTTTTTCAAGAGGAAAAAACATATCTTTGGCTCCTAAGATTAGGGCACATTAATCTAGATAAAATAAATAGATTAGTAAAGGATGGTCCTTTAAGAGAGCTAAAAGTTAGCACTTTTCCTATTTGTGAATCTTGTTTTTCACTGGAAAGGGCAATAGGGCCAAAGAGCCACTTGAGCTTGTATATACTCATATTTGTAGTCCAATGACCATACAAAAGCTAAGGTGGTTATGGATATTTTGTCACATTTATTAATGATTATTCAATATATGGTTTCATTTACCTAATGCAAAGGAAATTTGAAACTTCTGGAAAGTTCAAAGAATTCCAAGTAGAGGCCAAAATGCAATTAGATAAATTCTTAAAGTCTCTAAGATCAGATCAAGATGACGAGTCTGTTGATACTGAGTTTAAGGACTATATGCTAGAGAATGGTATTTTGTACCAACTCTCAACACCTATAACTCCTCATCAAAATGGTATTGCTGAGATGAGAAACCAGACTTTACTTAACATGATGAGGTCTATAATGAGCTACTCTTCATTGCCAGATTTATTTGGGGGTTATGCACTAGAAAATGCAGTGTACATTTTGAATATAGTACCATCCAAGTCTATTCTAAAGATACCTTTCAAGTTTTGGAATGGTTGTAAACCTACTTTACGTTATTTTTGCATATAGGGATGCCCGACACATGTGCTTAAAGAAAAGACTGGAAAATTCCGACCATAATTAGAACCATAATGAGGAGATTTGTTATATTTTCTCAAGATAAAGAAGATAATTGTGTCATCAAATGCTATCTTTCTTGAAAAAGATTATATGATAAATTTTAAACCTCATAGTAAAGTTGTGCTAGAGGAGTTACTTTTTGATGAGATCAGACTACAACTAATAAGAGTTATTAGACAACATATCCAAAGAATCACAAACTCTGATTATAATGTCATCCCAACTCGACATAGTGGGAGTTTTGTGAGACCACCAACATACTACAGAGAGGATGGAGAGGCACAAGTTGCCATCTCCGACAATAATGAGGATGATTCATTGTCATTCAAGCATGCAATGGAAGATTATGATAGAGAGAAATGGTAAGAGGGTATGAACTATAAAATGGAGCCAATGTACTCCAATTTTTTCTGGGATCTTGTTGATCCACCTGAGGATGTTAGGCCCATTAGGTATAAATAAATCTTTAAGAGGAAGAGATGTGTGGATGGGAAAGTAGAGACTTTCAAAGTAAGGCTAGTGGTAAAAGGCTATACTCAGAAATAGAAGCTCGATTATGAGGAAACCTTCTTGACTATAGACATTTTTAAATCCATCTACATAGTACTCTCTATTGTTACGAGCCTAGATTATGAGATATGGAAAATGGATGTCAAGACAGCCTTTTTGAATGTCTTGAGGAAGACATCTATATGCAATCAGAGTGTTTCATAGCATAAGGCTAAGAGCAAAAATTCTGCAAATTGATGAAGTCCATTTATATACTAAAGCAAGCTTCTAGATCATGGAACCTAAGATTTGATGAGACGATTAAATCTTATGGTTTTGATTAGAATGTTGATGAAGCTTATGTATATACATCAAAGACATGAAGGTGGTCTTCTTGGTACTTTATATAGATGATATTCTACTAATTGAGAATGGTGTAGAAATACTATCTAATGTCAAGAGCTGGCGAGCCAAGCAAATCCAAATAGAAGACTTGAAAGAAACAAATTCTATTCTTAGGATTCAAAATAGTAAGAACATAATGTGGGCATTGTCTCATACATCTTATATTGATAAGATAAAGATAAATTTCCTATGCCTCACTAGTAAGAATCCTTATGAATGGTTCACAAGGCTAGACATTTGTTATGCGATAGAGATAGTCGGTTTTTTTAAGCCAAATTTAGGATCAAATTCAAATAGTAAAGAATATTCTCAAATATCTTGGGAGAATGAGAACTTGTATGCTAGTGTATTCAGGTGGAGACTTGAATTGCTTTAGATATACTGATTCTGATTTTGATTGGAAAAGGATCGTCAAAAGTTTACCTCTATATCAGTGTCCAGTAAGAATGGATGAGCTATAGTCTGGAATAGTATTAAAGTGCTAAATAATCCAACACTATTTATTCAACCGTGGAGACTGAATACCTAGTAGCTTTTGAAGCAGTTTGGTTCAAGGCTCTTTACTAATTTGGAAGTTGTTCCAAATATGATAAAATAATTGAGAGTCAAATATTGGGATTATGACTAAGAGACATATGTCACCTACTTTAAGGTAAGTGGGAGATTGTCAGGGATAATGCCCTAAAAGTGTGTATTAGTGCATTAATTACTCAATGAATAAAATAATATTTGATACTTTTTTTATGCATATTAGTATGTTAGTGAATATCAGAAAATCCCTATTTATTTATGTAACCATAATATTAGTGTATAAGTGTTATATATGAGAGGATTAAGATTATGGATAATAAACTAAATTAGTCCATAATAAAATTAATTAAAGTTGGAGATCTTTAATTGAATTATTATTAGTGCAGTCCATTAAAATTAAGAATGTAATGGTCTTATCTTGGCTATTGATGTGGTGACATCATAATTGAGATACTTTTTATAATGTGATTATATAAGACTAAACCAGATGTAATTTGAATTTTCACATAATTTTCGTTGTTTTTTGAAAATTCAATTAACATTAGTAGGTGATCATACATGGCGGTTGATTTTAATCTTGAGTGGTTACAGACTCTTATTTATGTCAGTATGATATTTATTTTGCTTGCTAAAGGTTTGTTGGTTAGCATTCCTAAACACTTGTGTTTTGGGATCATATTGGGATAAGTAGCTGGAAATATATATAAATATGGAATTTATAGCTTCCCGCAAGAAGTGAACAATAAAGCGCTCAAATTTCTAACTCGGTTATAAATTAACTATTCACTAGTGAATTAATGATAGATAAGAAACAAAAGATAATTATAGAGGTTAACAGAAAATTTAGCTCAAATTATGTATTGTCTATGGAGGGTCCATATGTAATAATTATATCGATGGACTATTTAGTATTGATCAAAGTAAATTGTTCTATAATTATAAGAGTGCAATTCTAATTTTTTAGTGGAGTAATATTAGAATTAATAAATTGAATGAATTAATTTAAGAGTTTAATTAATTATCTAAATTTTTTGGGGCTTATAATTATAGGTCCATACATCGCTAATCCACCTTCATAAACACTGAAATAGATTTTATTCAATTAATTAAATTGTACAAATAATTGTAAAAAAATATTTTCTAAATTGGGTGTTAATTATAAATACCAAAGTGTTATGAAAATATCGGATATTGTTGGGTAATAAATAAATATGAAATATTTATTTTGATATTTCTAATTATTATCTAGAATTATGAATTTTAGATAATTACAAAAGGAAGATTAATGATGACTTTCCTATCAGATAAATATATCTATCTATTAGAGTTAGAAGAAGATTAGAAAATTATGGATTCATCAAGTATAAAAAGTGAATCTCTCTCTCTCCTTAACACATGCTTTCACCAAGAGAGAGAAAGAGAATTCTCTAGTTTCTTACTGAATATTTTTCTTCCCCTCTCATAAATCCAATCTTGTGATTTAATGAGTTGAAAATAACACAAAATTAGTGTTAATAATGCCCACTCGTTTCCATTAGTATGGAGGATTGGATTGGAAGACCTTGGTATCTGATTCAATCAGATAGAAGACTGATAAGGAAGGCTTGAACATTTTGGCATCACTAGAAAAAGAATTAATTTTTTTCATCAGGTTATATTTTTTGAAACTTTCCTAAATGTAATTGTTATATTATATAAAACTTAATAAAATTACATATTCATACAATTTTATTATTTTTGTGATTTTTTTTTATTTTTTCTTCATTAAAATTATTTCCAACATTATCCACTTGCATCCCACCACTTCTTTTTCTTTAGTTTTTCACAACCACCCATATACCGTTCTTTTCTAAAGCTTGCATCTCTTCTGTTATGGCCTTTCTCTTTTTTGATTTTTTTCCATGCCTCTTCCAAATTCTTTGGAACATCCACACTTGAGTGGTAAGCAACAAGTGTTTGAACAGAGTGAGACAAGTGTACATATGTCAGAAAACTGGATATGGGGTGTTTTATGCAAGTTCTACTTTCTTTTCTCATTGAAATAGGAATGTCTACGTCAATTAATTCTAAATCTACTTGATTTTGTATCAGATTCATGACAATAGGAATTTTTAGGGTTATTTTTACTTTTTTTAATCCGCTTCTGATGATTAGATAAGTCTAAACCTGCGCAACTCACCCTAGCATCATTGTTTTCTTATTTGTAGTGCAATCCGTGTTTGGCAAGCTAGGCAATCCTGTTAATTTTGGTTGACTTGGATTGGGATTTGAATTTTTCGGATCAGGTGTGGATGGGGGCTGAGAAGAAAGCAAGGATAAAGAGAATTTTGGCTGATTTGGTGGCTCGATGTTGACCCAAGAAGACAATAAGGATATGAGGACTCTTTCTGATTTTATGGCTCGAAGTTGACTGAGAACATAAATTCAAACTTTGAGAATTTGAATTGAGTGAGAATCGAATTTTGAAGACTCGCTCAGGCTAGAAAAAAATAAGAGAAAAAGACTCAGAGGGTAGAGAGGAACTCAAGGCTTGAGAATAGTTAGGCCCAAATCCCAAAAAATACTCCAAAGACTCCGATTTTTTGAATTCAAATTTGTTGGTGTATCCCAAAGATTGGCTTCACACGCAATTTCGCCTAAAGAGAATTTTTGGGAAAAAGATTGATTTTTGATAAAAGTGACATCCATGGAAGTAAAATATTTTTGGGAAAAAAAGTTTGATTTTTGACAAAAGTGACATCCATAGAAGTGAAAGATTTTTGTTTTTCCAAGGAATAACACTGATTCTCTTTTTTGAGTGGCTGAATATCCCAAAAAATATATTTCAGTGAGTAAGGATCTAATTTAGTAAAATTGAGATCAAAATAAAAATGAAAGTAGAGCAATCAAATTTTTTTAAAACAAGCTGTGAAAATGATCTAGACTCAAGATAGGAGTCGAGAAGATGATTGAGAAGTGTTAGTGGGCATCCTATTGATCAAGTAACTGGTAAGAATAGCATCCCTGAAAAATATTTTGGAACATTAACGTGAAACATCAAGGATCGAGCAACTTCTAAAAGATGACAATTTTTTCCTTTAAATATACCATTTTGTTGAGGTGTGCAGACACAAGAACTTCGATGAATAAGTTAATTTTTGACAAAATAGAATCCTGAAGAATTGAAATAATTAGTACCATTATCAAAAAGAATAATTTGAATGTTTGTATGAAGCTAGGTTTTATCAGTACAAATAATTTGATTATTTGTATGAAGCTGGATTTTAATCATGGATTGAAATTTTTCAAAAGTTTGAACAACTTCAGATTTCTCTTTTAAGAGATATACTCAAAAAAATGTATATGACCATCTATAAAAGTAATAAACCACCTTTTATAAGCGAGACTACAAATACGAGACAGTTCCCAAATCTCACTATGAATTAATTGAAAAGGATGAGAGGCACAAAAGGTTGAGGTGGGAAAAATTAGGCTTGTGCTTTGCTAATTGACAAGATTCACATTGAAGAGTCATTATCTTTGAACAAAAAAGAAACAAATGTTTCAAATGGAAAAAAAACTAGAATTTCCTAGCCTACAATGCAGTAACATTATTTTTTTCTTCAGGTGAAGTAGGAGAGTTGACCACAACATTTTGGACACTTATAGGAAACCTCCTCAAAAAATTATAGCTTGTCAAATTCCTTAGACTTAGACTGCTATTCCTCTTCCCCGAAATCATCCTAAAAAACACTTATAGAGGGTGAGAAAATGACAACATAAGGTATTTCGTAATCTTGCTAATAGAAGGAAGATTGAAAGATAAATTAGACAATGTAGAACAACTTTAAGAGCTATTGTAGGACAAATTTCAATTGTACCAATTCCCGTGACAATTGAGTATCTTGTTGGGTTCGCTTGATCCCAAGATATACGCAGCGAAAAAATATTTTTTTTTAAAAACAAACATGCTATAACAATTAAGCAACACCTCGGATCCAATGCGATTTTAATGATCTTGCAAATTTCAATGGTTGTAAAATAAAATAAAATGTTTGATTTATATCTTTGAGCACTCGGATTGTCATAGGGTATGAAACAATCAATTGCTAGCTCTCTTTCCAAAATTTGGTTCACATGAATCCAAACGTCTCCCCTCCAAAGTAGTCTACATTTTGAGCAGGAATACGAAATCAGAATTCCGCTAGCAATTCTGATTTCTTTACTAACCTAGTTTATGGAGTGAAAATAACAAATATTAATTCTTATATCAACTTATAATAAATGAATTAATACTTGGACAAAAGATGAAATTTTTTAGTTGAAGAAAAGATGGAAGAAGAATAATTTTCTCCATAATTTATTTTTTAATGGCTGAAAATTTGGAGGAGAATTTTTCCTCAAATTTTCGTCCCTTTGGTATATATAATAGGGGTAAAAAATTCCAAGAGTCCAACTCTTGATATTTTTGGCCTCCTTCTTTATTGGTTGGAATTTTTTGGTTGATTTCAAATCTTCCAAAAATTTCCAACTCTATATCTTTTATCTTCTAAAGATAATTAGAGACTTCCAAAAATATCAAACTCTTGGGTTTCCATCTTATTCAAACAACCCTCGTGGGCCTCTCTTGATGTCTCATTGAATTAGACTTACACTTTAAAATAAATTCTACAATTAACCCAATTAAATATTTAAGTCTGAATTTAATTAATTAATTGATTCCATAAATCCCACCTAATCAAATTAGACCCAATTAAAAAATTTAATTATTTAATTAAATAATTAATTTAATAATTATATTAATTTATAATTTACGCAATTAATTTGATCCAATCAAATAATTATTTTATTCCAATTGGGCTTTCTAATCTTATTAGGTTCAAATAAAAAATGCAATTATTTAATTAAATAATTAATTAAACTCATTGAATTAATTTAAGCCCCAATTAATTAATCTTCATTAATTATTTGAACCTAACTATATGGATCAATTCATAAGTTAGAAATATTTTATCTCAAATTATGTGTGACCTTTTAAATTTATACCTAAGTTAGTTGCGAGCTTGCAATATTTGCAACTTGTGAATAACAATTATTCTGATTAACTAATCTAATTAATTAATCCGATTAAAATTAACTTATTAATTTCAAGAACCTCACAAGTCATGTGAAACACCTAACAAGTGTATTATGATTACCTAGTCTTAGGTGAATTAGCGATTGAACCTATTTTAATTATGAGTACCATGTAAGTTCCTCCCGTCATCTAATCTCCATTTTGAGTCTAGGGCATGGATTAATAGTCAAAACCCTAATTGTTCAATAACTATGATTTCATTTCAAGTTTCAATGACTCATGACGCATTGTGAGAAAACCCCCATCTAACATTCATCCCACATTGGCCAAGGACTTCTGAGTCATGAACTTTGAAAATATAGGAGATTCACTGGTTTTGCCAGATAAGTGATGGATCCTTTGTTGGCCACTCATTAACCTTCATACATGTCAATGCAATATCCAACGTACCTCTTTTGTGATTGTCAGACAATCAAAAGATACATCAAAATAGAACACGACATGCACAAGACTACTATGGTGCCTCAAGTCCAAGAACTAAACGTGTACTATCATAATATGAAAATTCTTATTTCGACAAACAATGTTTCTAATTAAGAATTTTCAATGGGCCTGTTCAGTGTACTTGTTCTCTAAAAAATACATGCATATATGTACTAGCGTCATTATGCCAATATCTATGGAGCGAGACATCCTCCTCATATGAGCATGCATCGTATGGGCAAGCCTATTGGGTTATTCGATGTCCCATCCCAAAAATCTCTCGACTCAAAACTAATTTAAGACCAAAGCTATAGAGGCATATTCCATGATCACCATCAAATGCGTGACCATGCCCCGTAGCTAAGTTTGGTGTAAGGACTTTATCTAATTACTTTATGCAATTAAAGAAAATTGTTTTGCCTATTTTATTAATATGATTTGAAAAAGATTATTTTTACAATTAAAAGAGTATAAAAGACGCCAAATCTAATTAGTGTGTTGGGTACTACTCTAACAATCTCCCTCTTACCCTAGTGTCAATTGCCTATGTACTGCATGCCCATCTTTTCAACGTCGCCTCTACCAATGATCTCTCTAATCAGGTGGTATTGCCTCATAATGTGCTTGAATCTTAGATGAGATATTGGTTTTTTTGCTTCTCCAATAACTCCATTGTTATCATAGTATATCAATATAGGATCCATAATGGATGGAACTACACTCAACTCTTGGATGAAGTTCCTCATCCAAACAACTTCCTTTGTTGTATCACATGCAACAGTGTATTCAACCTCGGTGGTAGAATCCACAGTCGTCTCCTACTTGGAACTCTTCTAACTGACCGCACAACTATTTATGGTGAATACATATTTTGACATAAACTTTGAGTTGTCTATATCGGACTGAAAACTAGAATTAGTATAGTCTTCTAGTTTCAGTTCTCCGAAGCTGTATACAAGAAAGATATCCTTAGTTCTTCTCAAGTACTTGAGGATTATTTTTACGGTCTTCCAGTGTTCCTCACCTGGATTGGACTAATATCTGCTCGTGATACTCAGAGCATATGCAAAATTAGGCCTCGTACATAGTATACCATACATTATGCTTCTAATGGCAGATACATAAGGTATGCGAGTCATCATTTCCCTCTCCTCAGGAGTCTGAGGAAATATAGCTCTCGAGAGAAAAATGCCATGACTTATTGAAAAGAATCCTCATTTGGATTCCTCTAGCTAAACCTCTTTATCATTTTGTCTATGTACGTGGATTGTGATAGTCTAATCATCATTCTATACCTATATCTATAGATCTTTATTCCCTGAATAAAGAATGCTTATCCCAAATTCCTCATGGAGAACTGGTTAGACAGTCAAGTCTTAGTTAGATGTAGCATCCCTACATCATTCTCAATAAGTAGGATGTTGTCAACATACAACATAATAAATATCACTGCGCTCCCACTAACCTTTTTGTAGACACAAGGTTCATCCGAATTCTTGTGGAAACCAAATGATTTGATTGCCTCGTCAAACTTAATGTTCCAAATTTGGAAAGCCTGCTTGAGTCCATAAATGGATCTCTGAAACTTGCAAACCTTTCGCTCACTCCCTTTGGATATGAAGCCTTTTGGCTGCCTCATATAGATCTCTCTTCCTTAATGTTTTTATTAAGAAAAGTGGTCTTCACATCCATTTTTCATACCTCATAGTCATAATATGTTGATATGGCTAGCAGTATCCGGATGGATTTAAGCATCTACTGGTGAATTTTTTTTCTCATAATCAATTCCTTACTTCTGAGTATAACCTTTCATGACCAGTCGTGCTTTGTAAGTCACTACCTTTCCATTTACTTCAAGCTTTTGCTTGTAGACCTATTTATAGCTAATGAGAACTATTTTCTGTGGTGGTCCACCAAGGTCTATACCTTGTTGGAGTACATGGAGTCCATCTCGGATTGCATGGCGTCTTACCAACTTCTTGAGTCGATGTTAGACATCACCTATCCATAAGTCCTTGGATCACTATCCAAGAGGTGAATTTCCTCATTGTTCTCTAATAAAAAACTATACCTTTCAGGTGACTTTGAGATCCTTTCAGATCTCCTAAGAGGTTATGTGTCCGAAGACTAATAGGCCCAACCTCAACTGGTTAGCTTATTACTGTATTTGTTGGGAGGTTTTGTGGTTCTTGAGTTTATTCAAGTTCCATGACTTCATCATTCTATTCAATAGAAACTCCTCATCTAAGAAGGTGGCATTCCTCGAAACAAACACCTTTTGTTTTAAGGAGTTGTAGAAATAGTATCCAATGGATTTTTTTGAATACCCCACGAACTTGCATGATTCAATTTACCTTCTACTTGCTACTTCATGTAAACAACACATGCCCATACCCTAAGGTATTTGTAAGACGATGGTTAACCACACCACATATCATATGATATTTTGGTCACCGACTTTGATGACACTTTATTTAATAGATATGCTGTCGTTTCTATAGTATAGCCCTAGAATGAAAGAGAAAGTCCAATGAAACTCATCATCGATCGAACCATACCTAAAAAAGTTTGATTCCTACTCTCCACAACTTCGTTGAGTTAACGAGTAGTAGGAGGGGTCCATTGAAAGAGAATTCTATTCTCTTTTAGATAATTAAAAAACTATATGTTCAAGTATTCACCTCATTGATCTGATCGAAGGGCCTTGACACTTAGCCTAGTCTATTTCTCCACCTTACATATGAATTCTTTGAACTTTTCAAAGGCTTTAGATTTATACCTTAAAAGGTAAAAGTCATTAGTAAAGGTTATGAAGTGTTGATAGTTACCACGAGCATTAACACTTAGTGGTCCGCATACACCCGAGTGGATAAAATCCAATAAATTTTTGGCTCGCTCCACTTGTCCAACAAATGGTGATTTGGTCATCTTCCTCTTGAGACATGACTCACATATTGGCATTCCTTGCTTTTTTAGAAGATTGAGCAATTGAGCCTACTTGTGAATTCTCTTCTTAGAGATGTGACCTGATCTAATATGCCATAAGAGTTAGGAACCATGATTATCTAATTTTCTTTTATTTTGTTGAACGTGGAAAAATAAGTTATGGGGAGTGATAGAATATAAACTAATCATTCATCAATATGCCAGAGGTAATCAAACCTGAATCTCTAAAAATAGAATAGTTTCTATATTTTATTGAAAAAGTAAAACCTTCTCCATCCAAAATAGGAATGGAGATAATGTTCTTAACTATCTCTGGAACATAAAGATAATTGTTCAAAACTAAAACTGCTCTATTTCCAAAAGCTAAGTAAACACTTCCTATGGCTAATGCAGCAACCTTTGCTCCATTCCACAGTCGCATGACCATCTCTCCTCTACTTACCATCATGCATCTATCACCTGCTAATCATTGCAAAGATGAGACCCACAACCGGTATCTAACATCCAAAAAGCATCGTTAACTAATAAGTTAACTTCAACAAAATAATTACTTAAACTCTGCAGGCTCGCAAGTTAGTCCTTGCAATTTCTCTTCCAATGCTCAGGTTTGCCGCAGTAGTGACACTTGTCATCAATCTTATTGGAACTCTTGGAGATGCCACCAGTTACCTTCATGCCTTTGGACTGTGAGGAATGATTTTCTCTCTCCCTCTTCCTCTTAGGCTTTGCAGCCTCTGAGTTAGATGAGGATCCAACAAGTATGACTGGTTTGTCCTTTTTCATAATGGACTCAGCCATCTTCAACATATTAACTAGCTCAGCAAGGCTAATTTCCATCTTATGCATGTTGAAGTTGATAATAAATGTGTCAAATAATATAGGCAAAGACTGCAGGATGAGATCTAGATAGAGTTCGGATGAGATCTAAATAGAGTTCGTTATCCATAACGACTCTAAGTAACTCGAGTCTTTCTATCAGGCCTATCATTTTCAATCCATAATCATGGACTGAAGAGCCCTCCATCATACGAGTCTTGAAAAGCTCTTTAGAGATCTAATATCTTGCCTGCCTTGTGTGTTCACCATACAACTCTTGTAGGTGAAAATAGATATCATGCGCATGCCCATATACCTCGTGTTGCATCTACAACTCATTTGACATCGATGTCATCATATAGCATCGAGCTTGTAGATTATCTTTAAGATTGATGCAAGTAGATTTTTAGCCATTTTATAGACAATCTACAAGATTTAAACGAGGCAGAAAATTAGCATTCTTGCAAAAATATATTCATTTATAACAAGGGTTTTATCAATAAATGTCTCTCATTATTTTATTCGAATTCCATCACTCTTAATGGCAATTCGGGAAATCATATTCCTAAGTGGGCTTGAGGCCCAATCAATATATCATATGCCCCAATTTTATGAGTCCATAAAACATATTAAAAGGTAGCTAACTTTTAATGATTTTATCTCCATACAATTCTGAAGATATTTTATCTCACTTCTTCCCATGTACCCTAATTTTATGAGCTTATATGGTACTAAGTATCAAACAAGACCCATCAACTTCCATATAGATGGAACATCAAAATATTCCACAACTCATGGTCAACGTAGAGATGAGTCCATCCTATGGGCATTTCCATACATAGTAGAGATCACAACTTTTTATTATAGAGCCATTCTACGACTCATGGCCAATGAAAAAATAAGGTAGCATTATGATTTCGTCTACTTTTGATGGTGGGTATGGATTATTGGGTCCAATTCAATTTTATCCATATTTGCTTGAAATTAAAATTTTAAAAATTCCTTTACTTGATTTTAATTCAAGTGGGGTTATATATTTTAACCAAAACCTCATCACCTTTTAATCTTAGTTTATTTAATATGTTTACATCCAATTGATGGCAAGCATATCATATAAAAATATTAAATAAACCCTCCGCATGCATCTTGGATGATCATGGGTCAATCCTATTCGATCCATTTGAACCAAAAATGGATTTAGGTCAATCTAAGGGTAATAAAATGAAAATGAAAATAAAAATTAAATTCTATTACATGAATATATCCCATGCATTCATGGGTCTTCTCTTTATTCTCCATCATAGTTTTTCTTCTTGTCCATAAAAATAAAGGAAAAACCTCATCCTATACTATTCTCATTTAAAAAATATGAAGTACATACAAGAAAAGAATAAGAGACTCACAAGTCCTATTTTAAAATCCAAAAGCATAATAATCCAATCACATTAGCCAAAAGGTTCCATGATCATCCCATATATGCCCATAAACACATCTCATGAATTTATAAAAGCATGTAACTTTACCATCTATTTAAATTGTAATTTCACAACTTGGGATAAAATTTTGATTTTTCACGAAAAACCTATTTTTCAAAAAATTAAAATTAACAGTTTAATTAAAATTCTAAAAAATCTTTGGAATTCAACGCGAGGTGGCTGTCCAACATCTCCCACGCTGCACGCAGTGCATGAACAACGAGTGCGGCTAGCACACGCTACAATGAGTGCGTGCATGCTGTTGTTACGCGATCATGCCATGTGTTTTATTTTAGTAGTTGAATCAAATTTAATTACACATGTTCTGTTTAAACAATTAAATATATTGCAAAATTTATCCAAATCAGAAATACCAAAATTCAAATAGAAGATAAAAGTTAAATTCTCAAGCATAAATCAAATTCGATTGGAATTCCACAAAATATGGCTTTGATACCACTATTGAGTTTGCTTGATTCTGGGGTATACGCAGCGGAAAGCAACATCCCGGATCTAATGTGATTTTAATGATCTCGCAAATTTCAATGGTTGTAAAAAAAATAAAAGGTTCGATTTATACCTTTGAGTACTCCGACTATCGTAGAGTATGGAGCAATCAATTGATAGCCCTCTTTTCTATTACTTGGATTCAAGTACCTCCCCTCCAAAGTAGTTCACACTTTGAGTTGGAACAGATATCAAAATTCCACTAGCAATTTTGATTCATTTACTAACCTAGTTTATGGAGTGAATATACTGAATATTAATTATTATATCAACTTGTGATAAAAGAATTAATACTTAGATAAAAGATGGAATTTTTGGTTGAAGAAAAGATCGAGAAGAAAATACTTTTCTCCCTAATTTGTTTCTTAACAACCAAAAATTTGGAGGAAAATTCTTCCTCAAATTTTCGGCCCTTTGGTATATATAATAGAGGTCAAAAATTCCAAGAGTTCCACTTTTGGTATTTTTAGCCTCCTCTTTTATTGGTTGAAAGATTTTTGGTTGATTCCAAATCTCCCAAAAATTTCATACTCTATCTTTTTTATCTTTCAAAGATACTTAAAGGCTTTCAAAAATATCAAACTCTTGGGTTTCCATCTTCTTCAAACAACTCTCGTGTGACTCTCCTAACGACTTCATTGAATTGAACTTGGACTTTAAAATAAATTCCACAATTAATCCATTTAATTGTCTAAGCCCAAATGTAATTACATAATTAAGTTCATCTAGCCCACCTAAACAAGTTAGGCCCAATTACATGAATCAATTATTTAATTGAGTAAATTAATTTAACAATTAAATTAATTTATAGTTTGCACAATTAATTTGATCCAATCAAATAATTATTTCATTTCAATTGAGCTTTCTAATCTTATTAGGTCCAAATAAATAATTCAATTAATTAAATTAGTTTAAGCCCTAATTAATTAATATTTATTAATTAATTGGATTCAACTTTTTGGATCAATTCCTAAGTTAGAAATGTTTCATCTCAAATTATGTGTGACCAGTTAGCTTCACAAGTAAGCTACCAATGGGCTTGCAACATTTGCAACTTATGAATAATAATTATTTCGATTAAGTAATTCAATTAATTAATCCGCTTGAAATTAACTTCTTAATTTCAAAAATCTCACGAGTCACGGGAAACACCTAACAAGTGTATCATGACTACTTACTCTTAGGTGAATTAGCAAGTAAATATATTTTAATTACGAGTACCATACACGTAAGGTCCTTTAATCATCTAATCTCTCGATTGAGTCTAGGGCATAGATTAATAGTTGAAACACTAATTGTTCAATAACTATGATTCTATTTCAAGTTTCAATGACTCATGACAAATCGTTAGAAAACTCCTACCTAACATTCATCCTGCCTTGACCAAGGACTTTTGAGTCATTAACTATGAAAATATAGGAGATTCACTTGTTTTGCCAGACAAGTTAACAGATCCTTTGTTGGCCACTAATTAATCTTCATACATGTCAATGCAACATCCAATGTACCCCATTTGTGACTGTTAAACAATCAGAAGATATATCAAAATAGAACACGATATACACAAAGCTACCATGGTGCCTCATCAAGTCTAAGGATTAATTATATCATAACATGAAAATTATTATTGCAACAAACAACATTTCCAATTAAGAATTTCCAATGGGCCTGTTAATTATACTTGTCATGTAACAAGCATCCGCATATATGCACTAGCATTACTACCCTAATGTCTATGGAGCGAGACATCCTCCTTGAACGAGCATGCATCGTATGCATAAGTCTATTGAGCTATTAGATGTCCCATCTCAAAAAACCCCTAACTTGAAACTAATTTAAGACCAAAGTCATATAGGCATATTCCATGATCACCATTAAATGGGTGACCATGCCCCATAGCTAAGTTTAATCTAGGGACTTTATCTATTTACTATATACAATTAAAGATAAAGAAATTTGTCTATTTTATTAATATGATTTGAAAAATAGTATTTTTCCAAATACAAGAGTATAAAAGATGCTCAATCTAATTGGTGCACTGGTCTAATGTTTGTCCCATCGACAACCTTAAGTTGATGAGTGTCTGGACTAGGACTATATGAGGTGAATAGTTTTTCACAACCATTCATGTTGTCTGTGGCACCAGAGTTAATATTTTATGGCCCATCCAATTCAAATAGGCCACTGAAAATGGTTAAAGCCTTACCTTTGTGTGCCAAGAGGGATGTGCTAGTAGTAGAGGAAGATAACTAGTTGCAGAGATGGTTGATTTGTGGCTTTGTCAAAGTGACTTGGTTAGAGCATTTCTCTTTGTCTGATTCTTGTGGACTTTACAAACTTTAAGTGTCCTATCCTTTAGATCGATTAAGTACCCATTTGATCGGTTTACCATCTAATTAAGTGCCACTTATAGTGCGACTTATGGAAATAATCACACAAATGTTGAGCCTGATAGGGTTCTAGGAGTTGCCTCGAATATAGATTATCGATACATGAAAGTATATGGTTCATGTAAGGATGATGAAAATGTACCAAGCATAACTCTTTTGCGACTCTCTTCATGATGTACCTAGGTAAAAATATCCTTAATTGGAGTTAAAGGTCTTAGGCCAAGGAGATGGCCATGAACTTCGTCTAATTTATTATTTACCCAGCTTAAACAATTGAAAAAAATATATTGTCAAGACCTGAGTATGCCAAATTGACTGAAAATAGGATAAAATAGGTAGGTGCCAAATTATCATACCAAATACCCTTGGTCATAGGATAAAATAGGTAGGTGTTGCCAATCCTTTCTTCCATCAAGTGAATAAGCCATACCATCACCATGGAATTGTTGGTGTCCCAAGTGGGATATGAAGGATCATTAGGTCGTGGTTGGCTCAAAATGCCATCCAAATAATCAATCTTTCCTTTGCCAAGAATCACCATTTGAATTGAGCAAGACCACTGGAGGAAATTTTTATTAAGTTTGTGATTGGTAATTTGAAAGGAAGTGTTCTTAGAAAACACAGTGGGATCAATTGTAGGGGTTGGCTTAGTGGTCACCAAAAGGACCTCAGAGCTATTACCCTACTTGCCTTAGTCATGGCTATTTTGACCATCGTTTCCCTCATGTTAGTGATTCCTTCTATTCGTCAAATACTATAACGACAGACACCAAGAAAAAATCGAATAAGCATTGGTTAATTTCTTCACATAAAAAAATCTACCACCTCAAACTTAGTAAAAAGCATGAACTATTTTTCAAGCTCAACAATTAGTTTGGGCTACTCTTCAGAGATGTGCAAAAGGTACTAGATTCGATATAGTCCATTGAATTAATACATTTATAAGACATTGGTTGAGTGAGTTGACATGTCCATCTTTCATGTAAGAGATATTTACAATATAGATCAATCTCCTTTATGATGTGGTTGGCTTAAGATAGTATTTCTTATACTTCTTCCATGAATATTTTATTATAATTATATCATGGCATACGAGATTAGAAGGATGACTATATTAGTTGGAGGAGGCTCTATGGCTAACTCGCTAAGATCAACCTCCATTTGCACAACCAAACACAGCCTTACCAACTTGGCAGCCATATGCATGCCACTTGGGCGCCAGCTAGGTACCACCTATGTATCAACTTGTCATCTGCCACCTCATCACTCTGGCGCCAACGACTTTTCCAGCGATGTTTTCCAACAAAGTTCAATTTTCCGGTCAAATTTTCGTATCTCACTCGTTTCAAATCTCTTTTCATGCTCTACAACATAGCATAAATATTTTGCAACAAAATAGCAAAAACAGGTTTAGTTTTTGAGCCAAAAGAAATAAGTCCCAAACTTTAAATCAAATTTTCTCTCAAACCACTCTTCTATTTTTTAACTAAATTCTAACCACGTGATCTACATATTAAGATCTATGTTTGGTGAAAAATTCGTGAAAAAAAATTATACTTTAAAAAAAATAAAGCATAAAATCATATCCATAGATTTAATCAATCAGAAACAACGAGAACGAGCCCAACCTGGTTGTGATACCACTAATAGCAAATAAGCAATAATATAAATCAATATTCATATATGTATAAGTGGACCAAATATATCTATACGCAGTGGATTGTCGATTCATGTATATCAGATCAAGATCATCTACTACCTTATTTGGATCATTTGGATTGAAATACGAACATATCTTTAAGGCTCTATACTCTACTTGAACATATTTTTCTGATGGTGGTCAGTAATTATTAGAGTTATTCATACATTTACACACCTTCAATTTTTGGAGTTCTATGATGATACTCCAAAAAATGATAAAGAGAAAAACTGTATATAGAGAAGGATATGGAGAGGATCTTTATTGGGAAAATCTCATTCGCTCGTTTTGATTCCGCGAGGGTTTGATATATATTAGAATATATCATTTTCCTTAGTGCTTGTTGTTTTATTTTATTTATGTGCTTCCTAAAATTTGAGTGTACGACTTTTTAAAGATATATATACAGAGTGGAGTTATTGTCTTAATCCTCCAGCTTCCACTATTAGGTGTTTATTTATTTTTTTTTTGTTTAAAAAGAAAAAAAAGGAAAATTTTATTGAATTATATTAAGCTATCAAAGTAAGCGTTATAATGGATCTATTTGGATTGTTTCAATATTTCTAATTTATTATGCATATAATTCATTTTATTAGATTATTTACTCGCTCATGCACATACATCATCATTTACTTATTAGTGAGATTCCATCTCTTGTAATTTTGTAATAACTAATGTAACCAATTCATTTAAATAAATTAAAGAAATCAATGTTTTATTAAAATGAAGAATTAGTTGGCCATATATAGTATTTTCTCTTTTTTTTTTTTGTGTCTTGTATTTTGATAAAGTGAAGTCAACGTTGGGAAATTTTGGCAGCAAAGAAAGAATCAACCTTGGAAGATTTTGTTTTATGGTGGAATTTCTTTATACACCATATTCAGTCACTATATTATTTGGGTCCACTAAAATACGCTATAAATTAAATTAAATTTAACACTAGATGATTCTTCATCTCACATCAAAATATATTCAATTAAAATAAGAGTGACATGTATATTTATATACACTAAGATATCTATTTAATCTTCATTAATTTATTAAAAAAATAAATTTTTTAAAGAAGAATTTAAATAGGTTTGAACAAGTCAAAAGTGATCATACAATCATACATACTAAAAAAACAAGTGAAATTATAATTTATATGATTCGAAACATCAAATTTATTGACCACTTTTAATTCACACGACGGTCGAAGGTAAAGTCAATCTATTTCGGTCCTCTCACTTCTAACATGGCAAAAGGTCATTTCAATGTAAACGTAATAAATTTATTTGCCACTTTTAATTCACAAGTCGAATATCACTTTTAACACGGTAAAGAGTCATTTCAATGAACACATAATATTAATTTTGGATCACCATATATTTATAACTAGACGAATCCATTATCACAATCCTGCAATGACAGTATAACACAATAAAGGAATCCAAAACTGATAATTTCCACACTTTTTATTGTTTTTCTTTTTCTTATGTTGTACCTAGGAATAGATAGCAATAAGGTTCATGGTAGTCATTATTCACTTAAAATCCTTCTTCCTCGGTGCCTTAAGGATCCTTATGCCCACTGAAAATTTAAGGAAACACTCTTCCACATGTTCTAAACTTCTACTATTATTCAATTTTTTGTCCTCATCAAAAGAAAGTTACACAAAAGAATTTACATTGTTAACAATTTTTAATTCTAGCCTCAAGATTTTTAAGCTTTTATTCTATTAAGAAATAATAATACTAATAAGTTCTAATATATTTTGTCCTATCCCATCGTTGTGATATTAAAAATAACAATTTTTGTCATAATATTTCTATTATCTCAAGAAGTATCAAATTAGATCCTTCTTGTTACAAGATGCTCTATCTTTGTTGCACAAACTTATTCCTACTAATTTTCTACATTTTATTTAATTTATAAAATATGGATATATGAAGATGCCGACAACTCATTGGGACAACCAAATGATGCATGACACAATGGCATACATAAAATATTATGATTAATATAAGATGAATAAGCAAACAAAGAAATAATCATTCTCAAATCTAAGTTCCAAAAAAGGAGCTTAAAAAGGGTTAAGAAACAGTGGGGAAGATGAAGGACATGTAATGCTGGTGGCCTTTTATGAGACAGAAATGGTGCAGGCATTACATGGGCAATCCAAGACTTGTACTTTCTATTGTATTTATACCACTATCAATGATTGGTTGGTTTCATTTTGACACTCAGTGAAATGTTTTCAGTGTTTTCAAGGTTGAAAA
This sequence comes from Paulownia fortunei, assembly GCA_019321725.1. NCBI lineage: Eukaryota > Viridiplantae > Streptophyta > Magnoliopsida > Lamiales > Paulowniaceae > Paulownia > Paulownia fortunei. The sequence continues at coordinate 10,140,805 of CM033121.1, read as the reverse complement.
TAATTTTACTATATTTTTATATAAAAAAATATATTTAAACTAGTTATGTTTCAATATAGATTTAAAAATAAAAATATATTTATTTTATAATATTTTTTGTACGGAAGAATGTAATATGTGAGTAAGTTTAAAAATAAAATTGATAATTTTATGAAAATAAGTGAAATATTAATTGATTTGAAAATAAATTTTAAAAATTAAAATGAATTTTAAGAATGAAAATAAACTATTTTAAGATAAAAACAAGTAAAATAAATGCAGTTTCAAAATTTTAAATAATAGAAAATAAAAAGATTTCCTTTGAAAATGTAAACAAATATGCTCTCAATTTTTCAGCTACCCTTTACCACTGAATCTTTTTTTTTAAAAGGAGCGTATTACTTCATCTACCTTCAAAAAAGTTATATAACTCTATGGGGTATTTTCAAAATAACAACACCTAACTTATTTTTGGTCGTTTTAAATTGCAAAATGATTAACTTATTTTATATATATAAGATGAAAATTACAATTTTAATTTTTAATTTTTCATAAATACTAGGGTAATATTATTAAATACACATATGTAGAGCCTATCTTTATTAACAATGCACATAATATTTTCACATATGTAAAAAAATATTTTTGTTAATTTTTTTTATTTTTACTCAAGATAATTTGAATAATCAAATAATAAATATTATATTATAAACTGTAAGGTCTTATCTCAATGACATCATTAATTAATACATGTTATACTACATAAGCATATTAAACTTCAATATGCTAATATATTTCTCTTTTATTTTAAATATAAGGAATACAATCTAAAAATCAAGATTTTTTATATTATTTTATATATTTTAAAATGACATATATGTTATTACTAAATACATATTCAATATTATATATTTAATAATTATTACTTTAAATGATTACGAACCATGAAAAATAAAGTAAAAAAAAAACTTTAGCATAGGTATGAGGGTGAGATGGTCATTTTTTGATTTAATTAAAAAATTGAGTTGAATGTTATTTACTCTTTTTTAAAACACAAGGAGGGTATGTGTATTTTTTTAAAATACTAGACATGATATGCAAATTTTCAAAAAATACAGAGGAATAAAATGTCATTTACTCAGCTATTGATAAAAAAAATTCACATTGGTTATTGTAGGTCTACAAGTGAGGATTTATTTTGAATGTCCAAACTCACTCCATCCCAAAGTAATGACTCCCTTAAAATAGTTGTTTAATTAATTTGATAGTTTTTAGATAATCAAATTGAATAATATGAAATACCGTTACAAATATTAAGAATTGAAAATTTTGTTACATCAAAATTATCAAAGAATCAATGCGATAGGTGGTCAAAACCCTTGAACTGATGCAATACCCTGCAAGGAGTGGTCGAGTTGGTGAAAGAGTGTTGCGCGGGGTATCATGTTTTGAGTTCGAATCCCCTTCCAACACTTTCTCGATTGAGCCTATTGCACCGACTTTGTTTAGTGCGATTTACCTAGGTGGTATGGTTGCAGGCTATTGCATTAAACCAAGTATTTACCTGTAGCAAAATGAGCAATTTTCTTGGACAAGAGAAGTAGATTATACTGTTACTCCAAGTTATGCTATTTAGTTATATATAGTTTATAAAATCATATAAGATATCTTTATTTTTTTATTAGAGAAATTATATGTGATATCAATACAAGATATTATAATATTTATGTAATTTTAAGTGCACATAGAAGTTTAATAGTCCAAACAGACTAAATCTCATTCATTTTCTGCTATTTTATTTGAATGAACCAAACATAAGAATGTCTAAAGTAGAATAGTTTTCATTCTAATTCCACTCCATGAGGATACAAAATATAATGGGAATTGTGTTCCCCAAGAAAAAGTCTGTTCCTACAAAGGTCATTTATTATACCAAACGGGCCCTATAATATAGAACACATTCTATCCCATATTTATTGTTTATTATTTTATTTTGTTTTTGTTTTTATGTTCTAAAATAAGGGTATGTTTTTAAGTGAATTTATCTTTTCAAAATATCATATCACTTAAAATAATAATAACACCACCAATTGTAAAGTAGCAACCACTAATATTAAGGATAGTAATATAAAAATATGTAATAATTTTTACTTTTTTATACTTGTGTAAAGCTTCATGACAAATCTAACTAAATCATTTTTGGGACGAAGATATTACTCCATCGTATAGAAAGAAACCTATGTTGTACAGATATAAATATACGAACAAATACATTTTTTTTATCATTAAAAGTGAATTTAATATATCAAAGTTTATACAATATACAGTAGGCATACCCAAACCATTCAAGTCTTGAAATCTAAGAATCTTTTCAAGGCTAGTAAGAAACAACAAAGCGGACCATGAACCTATGCTATGTGCAAAATATTTGGCAGTCAACGTACATAGCAAAAATACAAAAAAGTGATCAGAAAAAGATCTCACGCAACGTCCCCTCCAATATCAATGTACTCAAAAAGAGCCAAAACATGTGAATACAAGATAAATAACGACTTGTAAACATATATTTTGATTTTGTGCACAATTGTAGGTATAATTGGAGGTATGTCTTCAAAAAAATTCCAATTGCAAGTTGTCCAAATATGATAAACTGTGCAAGGCAAGTCAATCTTCTTTGTTTTGTTGTGCCACAATGTCCCTCCGGCCTCTTTTTTGATCCATTTTAGCGCACTGTTTGTATTGGACATATCTCTATTGATGCCGATCCAATCCCTAATATGCTTCCAAATTGTGTTATTGATGCTACAGTTAAAGAATAAATGCCTCGCATTTTTCGATTCTGAATCACACAAGCTGCATGTCCCGCCTATTTCTATGTGCTTAATTCAGTCCTCAGTGAGGAGCCAACTTTTAGCACATAGCCATAAGATGAAGGAATACTTTGGAGTAATGTAAGGTCTCCAAATATCCTTTGTCCATGGCTTCTTCGTCCTTTTTTATCCGGAAGAATTCATAAGCCCTTGTTGCGCAGCTTGCTGTTTCATGCCTTTTGCTTGGATTAGAAGATTTCTAATGTCTGCAATTTTCTTGAACAATGGAGAGTCCCCCTTGCGTGCATTCCAGTCCCAAACAGACACATCATTCAAATAAAAGTTGTTAATCCAGTGAGCCCATAAGGTGTCCTTCTTAGCATGGATGTTTCACAATAACTTGGTCCAAAGTGCTAAGTTCTAGCTCTTCAAGTCCTGGAACCCAAGACCACCTTCATCCTTGGGTAGACAGATTTCCTTTCATGTCACAGGTGCATTTCTGGATCCCCATAGAAACACTCTGCACATTCTCTTGATTCTACTAATAACAGTGGCTAGGATTGGGAAAATCGACAACTAAAAGCACTTAACACCTTGCAGTACAGTATGTACAAGTTTCGTCCATCCCGCATGGATAAAGAAGTGCTCGTCCATGCATTAATAAAAGAGAAAATTTTATCAATAAAAAAGGCACGTAATGCATAACCTTCAATTTTTCTACAACAAGGCGAATACCCAAGTAACGAAAAGGCATGGATCCCCTAGGGATATTGGTCAATTCCTCTATTTCTTCCATCTCCTGCCCAAAAATCCTTGCCATGTACAGGCTTGATTTCAAGGCATTAATTCTCAGTCCAGATCTCTTCCCAAAGTCCCTTAAGCATTTCATTAAAATTTAAACAAATAACTTATCACCTCTGGCCATCAAACTAAGATAATCCGCAAAGGCCATGTGCATAATTTTCATCTTACCACATTTTCAATGGTAATTAAAGTTTGAATTGTCGATGGCCAATACCATCAGTCTTGAAAAATATTCCAGACATAACACGAATAAAAATTGAGACATCGGGTCTCCCTGGCACAGTCTCTTTTTGCCTTTGAAAAATCCATAGATATTTACGTTCAGTGCAATTGAATAAGAGGGAGTTGTTACACATTCCAAATCCAGTCAGTAAATCTGTGCGGAAAGCCCAAGCCCCTAAGTACTGACCGAAGGAACTCCCAATTCACTGAGTCGTATGCCTTTCTAATATCCACTTTAATCATGCATCTAGACGAGACTCTTTTCTTACAACACTGCCTAAGGGTTCTTGAGCAAGCTGGATATTATCTATAATGTTCCTTCCCCGAAAAAAGGTAGATTGTGCACGGTCCACAATCAAGTCCATAACATTCACCAATCTGCTCGTAATTATTTTTTATATGACTTGATAGAGCACATTGCAACACGCAATAGGCCTAAAATCCTCAACACGTTGTGATAGATTTGATTTAGTCACCAATGCAATAATCGTGTGATTCACTTGCTCCAACAAAGCTCCTGGTGTAAAAAATTCCTGAATAGCCCCAGCAAAATTAGTCTCCAACTATGACCAATGATTTTTTAAAGAAGCACAATGTGAAGCCATCCGGCCCCAGGGACTTTTTGTCCCCAATATCAAAGAGTCTCTCCTTAACTTCACAGTTAGTGATGTCTGAATTAAGGGCTTTAGGCTGTTGCTCTGAAATACCCGGCCCCGATATGAGTACATTTATGTCAGTAGGTACACATTCTTCCCTTGTACCTAGAAGTTTCACAAAGAATTCCAGAAACTCATTAGCAACTTCTTGTTGTGAGGAAGCCTGGGTGTCGTCATCTTTAAGAGTCGTTGTGATATGATTCCATTTGACATTTCTTTTCATAAGATCGTGAAAAAATTTCTGCACCTGTCGCTATTTTTAGGTAAGAGCATTTGGCCTGTTGTTGGTAAAAAATCCTTTTAGCCTCACCCAAAAACAACGCTCTTTTCCTCAAATTAGTAACAGTAGCCTGCAACAAATAATTTCCAAGTTGATCGTGTAGTTACAATTGTGCCTTTTTTAGGTCAAGATTTGCCTCTAGAAGCTCGAATAGAAATGTAGCCAAAATGTTTCAAATTCAGCTGTTTGAGAGGGCTTTTCAATGCCTTCAATTTCTTGCAAAGAATAAATTGCTCGGTTCCTCTAATCCTTTGATTCCACACTGACTGCATTGTCATTTGGAATTCTCCATGGTCAGTCCACATGTTAAAAAATATGAGTGGTAAACCTCCGACTCGTTCCTGTTGAAATGTTGAGACAATGCACTGTGAATGATCCGAAAAGCGTCCTGGAAGCAGAAAATTTGCTTGCCCATGAAATCCCATAAGCATCCATGGGTTGTTCACCAAGGCTCTATCCAATTTTCACCAGACTCTGTTGTTGTTCCACATGTAAAAACAACACATTGCTTGTAAGTCCGTCAAGCCCAATGTGAAGCAACAATCAATCATATCTCTTATTTCATATGCCGTAACGTCGGCCCCGTTACACTTCTCCTCGGCCTTCATAACATTGTTAAAGTCTCCTAAAATCATCTAAGGTTGTGTCAAATGCATGCCAAAGTTCACCAAGTTGTCCCATAAAGGCCTCCTGTTTACGATAGAATAAAATCCATGAACAAAAATGATTTTAAATGAACACAAACTGACCTTACATGTAATTGCGCAGTGGATAACTTGAGGGGATATCTTTTCTGGTTCAAGCAATAATTTGGCAGGGTTCCAAAGCACCAAAATTCTGCCACCTCTATGTGTCGATAAATTATTTATCCCATTCTAGCCCAGAAATTTATTCCTCAACATCTGCTGAAATTTCTATTGGTTCAACTTGGTTTCCAATACTCCAATCACATTTGAATTCTCCTGTTTAATGAGGCTCCTCACCTCATTCTGTTTTAGAGGCATGTTAAGGCCCCTAATAGTCCAGCATGCAACTTTCATTTTGATATAAGAAGAGCCTGGCTCTTTTTTTTATCCTTAACTTTTGGATTGGATTGTTGCACTACCATTTTCCCTTTGGCTTTGGTGTCGGTTTGGATAAACCTACCTGGTCTATCTTTAGAATGTTGGAATTCAATAGCACTTAGCAAAATCATATTAAAGGTGGGAAAGCCATTATCTACGGATAAGCTTACTCACACAAAGGAAAGATTATCATACACCCGTATTCTTGTTGAAGTAGACGCTACAAAAGAACTAGTGTGCACTATCAAAATCAAGTTACTGAATTGAAAGAATAGAGAACAACAAGTTATGTTTGAATTCAAACTGAAATACTGCGAGAGCTGCAAAATACTAGGTTATTCAACCGATGCATGCTATGTCCCTAAGCCAACCAAGGGATATAAAGAACATGCAAAAGCAAGCATAAGGAAAACAGGCACAGAAACGATAAAAGTAAAATCAGACTTGTTAGGCCAAACTTCTACCACTCAAGTAAGTAAATAAAAAGCCCAAGGGGACAAAATTGATAGCCAACAAGAGGTTGACAAACAGAAGACTAACCAATCTATTCAAATTTCTGCATCCTTGGAGGTACCATTCACTTTAGTTGCCAAAAAAAAAAAAAAGAACTAAGGAGACTTGTGACCCCCCACATCATGAAGGCAATGACTTTTTGGATAGTGGATCAAATGAGGATATTAGCAGAAAAGCCAAAGGGAAAATAGTAATGCAACAAGCCACTCCAAAAGTAAAGGATAAAAGGAAGGGCTATGCTTTTCTTATATCAAAATGAAAGTTGCATGTTGGAATATTAGGGGCCTAAATATAGCCTAAAATAGAATGGAGTGTGGAGCCTCATTAAACAAGAGAATTTAGTTTTGATTGAACTGTTGGAAACAAAATTAAACCAGGCTTTATTGCCTTCAAGTTGATGGGGTTCACAAGTCTCCTTAGTTTTGGCAACTAACATGAATGGTCCCTCCAATGTTGAAGTAGATACACCTTGATTAGTCTCTCGTTTGTCAACTTCCAGTTAGCAATCCATTTTGTCCACTTGAGCTTTTTCTTTACTGTCTTGAGGGGTAGTAGTTTGGGTATCCAAATCTGTTTTTGCTTTCTCCAACTCTGTGGAAGTTTTCTTTATGCCTGCTTTCGCCCGTTCTCTATATCCCATTACTAGTTTAAGGATGTAACAGGCCCTAGTTGAGTGACACAAAATTTTGCATCTTTCACAATACTTAGGTTTATATTCAAACAAAACTTGTTGCTCTCTATTCTTACCATGCGGTAGCTTGATTTTAATGGAATGCACTAGTGCATTTGCAGCATCCACTTCAACAAGAACACGAGCATATGATAATCTTTCTTTTGTGTGAGTAAGCTTATCTGTTGATACCGGCTTACCCACCCTCGATGTAATTTTGTTAAGTGTAACTGCATTCCAACATTCTAAGGGTAAATCGGGCAAGTTTATCCAAATCAGCATTGTTTCAATTTCATCATCGTCAAACTCGAAGCAAAATGACATAATTTTTAATAGCAATGGCCCACCAAAAACAAAGTAAGGCCCCTGTTGAGTACTTTGTCTCTGTCTGCTGCATAACGAGCCAACCACTTGAGTGTGCAAAGTATTTGTACTTAACATTCCAAGATTCACATAGTTGGAGAAGGGTTGTCTTACCCAAAAACTTTGCTGCAAAGTAACCCACTAGACAAAAGCCCCATGCTTTCTCGACTTCATCAAGGTCTTGATCTTCAAGGACAACATCATCTTTGACATTTGTCTCAATTGTATTCAGTTTAATACCTTGGGAAACATTCATGTTGTCTTTGAAAAGGTCAAGCCATAAGGCTTTGGGAGTATCAGGTCTAGTTAACATTTTCACAAACACCTTGCCTACAATCTTTTGAGGACTTTCTTCAAACACGTCATATGCAGTCCCCACCTTCCCACCATTTCCATCAAAGCTGGATTGTAATGATTCAGTGTTCAAGTCCACCTCTCCCATAGTGCGAGATACACTTGGTGAAACATAAAGCTTTGATCTAGAACCTGTCTCAACAAGTTTTTCCCTAACATTAGTGAGGGGATTGTGGACAGCATCAATACCAACTTCAGTGCCAACTGGTTCAGCAACAACCATGGACTGAATCTGGTTTTTCTTCTTTTTTTCCATGCTCAGAGATTGATTTGAGCACAATAACAAAGTCACAAAATAGATTTATAACCAGCGGGCTCAGAAAAATAGTTTTGTTAAACTCAAAATTAGTAAAAAAGGTTATAGAAATGGTAAACAACAGCTGGATTGGGAAAACTCGGGGAACAACAGCTGGATGGAACAGAGAATTCTAAATACATGAACCTGCACAGAGGTTTTCTGTACTGAAAACCAGCAGATTCCAGTAATAAATCTATTCAGGGACAACTCAAAATCTAGCAAAACAGCTGCAAATCCAGCAGTCCAGCTTCAAAACCAGTAGCCAAATAGTAACCAAAAAAGGGAGGCACTTAGGAAAATCTCCTAAGGAGAAATTCTCTCTAACCCCACTTGAGAGCGTTTGACGAACGAATACATTTTTAGGTGGAAGCTGAGTGGGTAGCTAGTATGAAATGTGTAGATATATTTATTTTGCAGTGATATCTCTCACAAAATTATAGTGTATGTTCGGTTTTAATGCATTGAGATCTAGTACCATAAGTAGTAGCTGACTGATTATCTCAATATAATATCAAAACTCCTATATAACTATTTATAACTCCCGATTAATAGAAACCTCTTAACCAAACATATCTTACTGCTAATATATGTGCCACAAGTTATACTTTAACTGTGCACAATATTATACATATTTACTTCTTGCAACTCCAAGATATAACTTTGCCACATAAGAAAGCAAACTCGAAAATAAATTTACACTCATCTAAATCACCTCCTTATTCTACATATGTGTATTCTACTAATCACAAAGTATCTAAACATCCTCAATGTATTATCTAATGCTTCTCATTATGATTGGACTGATACGTTCTAATCTATGGCATAACCAATATTTGAAGCACGTTCAAGCTTCAATACACATCAAGCTTCAAATAACCATTATTGAAGTATAATGGTCTAAACATTCTTGTTTGGAGTCTTTGGACACATTTCAAGGTTGAAATTTTATAATATAGGAGTATTTATGAGCTTAAAACTCTCAATTATAAATCATTTTAGAATTCTACAAATATGTCTCTTAGCACTATATGCCTTTGGACAATTTGCATGAATTCTAACATAAAATACTGAGTTTATTCATCATGTCCTCTAACTCATAACTTAAAAGATAATTATAACTCAATAACTTATACATACTCTTTATCTTCCTAATTAATATGATATCACCAATAAACAGATAGAATTACAAACCTCTTAATAAACTCTTCCACAAGAGAGCACTGGTCTTCATTTAATGAAAAAAAAATGTATGAGATCATCTTTTTATGAAATGTCATGCACCATTCTCTAGAAAACAACTTTACGCGAGTAAGTTTCTTAATGCAATTCTCTTTGATTCTCCATGTAGAGTCTTTAGTCTATTTGATCATTCTAAATCTTAGATATCTATAATAAACAAGAAAGTATAATAAAGGTACATATCACCGTCAACTAGAAGATTTATCTTAAAAAACATAACTTTTTTCTCCACTAGATGAACTTTAAACATCGTAACAACTATATCAACCTTTAGCTAGATTTTGATAACACAATAGTTCCCAATAACCTTTTTCCAAAGTTTAACCAAAATCTAAACTTGGTTTGATTTTGTAAAACCTAGCATCTATAGTTGTGCTAAAAGTTGCAACCGATAGCAACTTTACAACTCAAATCTTTTAAATAATGCAATAGTCCAAATGCCACATTTAACAATGGCTTTATCGTGAGAGTAATTATGCTACATAAGCTACTAATCATCTTCCTAGTGATTTTTTCACAAGAGCCATTGTAGCCTCACAGGCTAACACATTTCACAGCTATATATTATTTTTTTTCAATTGCTTTAATTTTATTTTCCTTTATAGGATTTGATAGAGTCTCACTATATTAGATTCGACATCATCTTTTGGAGACTACATCATGCTTGCATAAAGCTTTGATTCAGTTTTAGCTTGATCACTTAGATAAAATTGCTCTCACTCAAAATAGAAAGCTATAAATATTCTTACACCATAAGTGATCAAACTTGATCGTTTAGAAAGAATTGCTCCCACTCAAATTGGAAAGCAATAAATATCTACATCATAAATGATTGATACTATTAGATTATGGGATATTTATTTTGTATGGGATTTATATCTAGAAGAAAAATATGTAGGATTAAAGGGGGAGTATATGTTTTTAGTTAGTGTGATATAGCATAGGGAAATGGTGGATAATTACTTACTGAATGAGCAAATAATGGGATGAGAAATAATTTACTTATTTATATAGAAAACTTAATAGGAGCTGTAGGGGACGAAGGCTAGATAGGCTATTGGAAGGCTTTTGAGTAGATGGATGATTTAGTATATTCTTTGCCCTTTGTTTGGCTTACTAATTACAAGAGATCTCTTTAGCCTATTTATAGAGTTGATAGTCGATTTCTCTTCTCCACCACTGACTTATTTTGTAGACAAAATCATTGTTATAGATATTTTCTATTTTATCCCTTTTTCACTACAAAATTTACACTACTATATTTTTTCTTTGCTAGAATTTTAGATCAAAATATCTTTTTTTCTAGAATTTCTTGATGGTTCTAGAAATGAGCACCATGCTTTGATATTCTTCCTTGGTGCGTATTTCAGTAACTCCAATCATATTGTGTAGTATCTCAAAGTTTCCATGTGTCAATAATATTGTGAAAATGTCTGCAAGTTGTTCTTCTATCTTGCAATGGCTGAACTCTATTTCTATGTTCGCTTCAGCTTCTTTGATGAAATGACATTTGATGCTTATATATTTAGTTCAACTATGAAATACTGGATTTTTGCCATTGCTATTGCTGACTTGCTATCATAGTAGTAGATCTTTGTAGCTTCACCTTATGACTCTTCCATGTCTTCAAGTATGTGTTTCATCCATATACCTTGACTTGTAGTCCATATTACTGCAATATACTCTACTTCAGTTGATGATTGGGCAACTAATGCTTGCCTTTTAGATGCTCGAGAAAATATTCCTAAGCCTGATGTGAATGCATAGCCTGATGTGAGCTTCATGTTATCTATTGATCCTACCTAATCGCTATAAGTATATCCTATTAATCTTGAGTCAGGCATGGTTCCATACCGCATGCCATAATTCTTTGTTCTTTGTAAGTATCAAAGTATTCACTTTGCAACTCTGTAATGAACTTGACTTGGATTATACATGAATCTTTATAGTAGGCTGGTTATGTATATAATGTTTGGTCGAGTAGCTATTAGATAGAGTAGGCTTCCGATCAAACTTTGAAATTGTGCAATATCTGCCTTTGGTGAGCAATCTTTTTCTTGATTGCTTTATTACTGTCAATTAGAGTTGCTACTGTCTTGCAATCTTTAATCTTGAACATTTTTAATAGACTTTCTATGTATTTTTTCTAAGAGATGAAGATTCCATCTTCTCTTTGAGTAATCTCAATTTCGAGAAAAATAGTACATTAGTACCAAATCAGTCATCTCAAACATTTTTATCATGTCTTCTTTGAACTCCTCAATCATGTTTTCATTGTTTCCTGTGTATGTAAGATCATCAACATATAGAGAGATAATAAGTGTGTCATTCATACCTTGGGTCTTGATGTATAGTGTTGGCTCACTTTTGCTTCTCCAGAATTTAAGCCCAATGAAGTAGTCGTCGATTCTACTATACCAGGCTCGCGGGGCTTGTTTTAATCCATAGAGTACTTTCTTTAGTCTAAGAACTTTTTTTTTCTTGTCTTTGTACCACGAACCCTTGAGGTTGTTCAACATAGATTTGTTCTTCAAGGTAACCATTAAGGAATGTTGTAATAGCCAAGCCTCATACTACTCACTTGGCCAATATGATTCATGCATTACGTGTTAACTTTATATACTACTTGTATTTCTATTGACATTGAATAATTTATTTCATTTTATACGATATTTTTGAATATTAAACTTAATTCTGAAGCCCTTGCATGGTATTAATTATTGAATTTCCTAATCTAAGTGGTTGATTTTATATTAAAATAAGAAGAAAATGAGGTTGATCAATATTGGATATAGATGAGATATATAGGTTATAATTTTGGAAGTATTACTAGTAAGCTTATACGGTTTGATTTGATTTCATCCAAGTATTTCAAAAGTATATATGGGTAAGTTACATATTTGGGACATTGGACATAAGATACTATGATTGAAAATTGATATTACAATATTCATTTGTGTATAAGATTATATAATTTTTAATATGGACAATTATTCAAAAATCGGGTGACAATCGAGTAAGAAATTAAATGAATGGCGAGGAAATTAGCTTATGAATTATCTATGGGATCTTATGGTAATTAAAATAGGATGCAATAAAACTATTGTATAGTAAGATACATCTAATTTAGGCTTGAAAGATGGGTGAAATGTTAGATTTATACCACAACTTGACACCTCATGCTTGCTGCCAAGCTTAAACAAGCACCTCAACCTTTCCTTCACCCTTAAGCCACGACCAAACCCTCATTTCAGCTATTTTCAGCTTCCAAACACACACCTTAAGTGCAACACCCCTTAACCTAACTACAGAGCCTAAACAAGCTGATATAGTTAACTAAAGCAATGTTAATTTTTTTATCAATATTAGAATTATGGTTTTAATAAAAGTTCCTATTTTTAGCTATAAGAGAAAGAGTTTGAATCGTTTTAAACACACCATATACATATATCAAAACTAAGTACATTTGTTTACAAAACCATAACAGAGCAACTTATTTAAAAACAAAACAGAGTTTTCAAAATATGATACAAAACAGCTCGAAGCATGGCATATGAACAAATCTCTGTCCGGTCGCTCCGGAAACTCAGTCAACCTCTAAACCTATACATTTCCACCTACATCATATAAATCTAATGAGTTAAAGGCTCAGTAAGGTGAAACTGATGTAATAACAAATAGCGTACATACAAATCACATAAATGATTAAATGCAATATTCAATTTAATAACTTTCTTTCATAAATCATTCTTTAGGGCCCTTGAAGTGTGGTACCTAATTAATAGCGATAAACCGTAGTTTTTAGAATTTGTTTATAATGATTGGCCAATAAGAGAACTAGTACGGGATTTCCATACTTGGTCTTTCAACCTCAGATATTAGTTGTATTCTATCTCATTCATTGTGGTTTTCCTATACCAGTTTTTCAACCTCAACCGCCGGTCTCTCTCGCGTCCCTTGTCTACCCGACCATCAATCAAATACCATACTTCTTTTTCAAAAACCTCATTATATTCTTAATAGTGTCATGTTCATGAACCATAAATGCATCAAACATTACATCATTTGACAAGTAATATCAATCACATTAAAATATGAACAACATTATATGATTCTTGTGATACAGCAAATGAAAGCTTCAACTTACCTCAAGTCCACTTTGTGGCAAGTGAAAAGACCAATCTCTTTGGAAGATAGGATGTGTTAAAGACCTAACATAATCAAATCATGTATCATTTAATGTCCTTTTTATAAATTATTTAGTCTATTCTAGTTAAAGTTCATATACACTTTTCAATCTTTTGTAAATAATTTTATATCAATTACATAACCTTAAAAATAATGCATACTCCATATTTTACTACTAATTCAAGACATTAAACATTAGGGCAGTCATTAAATAACCAATAATTCAAATATAATTATTAGGGCAGCCCCTAAAACATGCACACAATCCAAATTAACATGACGTAAATTCGGTTCTAACTTAAATTGATTGTACCCTTCAATTAAGCAAACTAATTGCTATTGTTTTCAATCATTCAAAGGAACTTCCAAATACAATATAAGCATTACAAGATTAATAGAAATAAGTAAATTAAGCATATTTCACAAGACTATCAATTTTGCTAAAAACTAGTTTAACTAGCTTGGTTTTGGCTTCAAGTGTAACTTACTTAAGTTTTCAATCATACAAAAATATACTAAAATATGTAACCATACAAGATACTACAAATTCATCATAAGAAACATTGAAAAAGAATATACCTTGATTAAGTTAGAATTAAGCTTCAAAATCAACAGTTTTCAAGCTTAAAAAGGGTGGAACTTGTTCTAGTTTGTGTTCTATGAATTCCTATGAATTGAATTCAATTTTTGTGAGTATGAGAGTGTATAAATTTAGGATAAACTTAGGAGAATAAGGTCTGGTCATTTTTGAGGTGCTTCCACAAGAAATATGGATGAAAATGATTTCTTAGACCTTTCAAAGAAAGGTAAGTGTAGGGTGATGATTGGTTGCATCATGTTTGGTGTCTTCTCATGCCAAAAGCCACGTTCATGGGCTAAGGAGATGACAAAAATTGATGCTTTGGTGTTATAATCAAGTGCAATACGGTTTAAAATAATTTCATACAACCTAGTCAACCAACTAATCAAATTGCACTATTTTGCATACTTTTAGTTCTTAGCCAAATGTAACATATTTAAAGAAAATATTTAGGCAAATAATTACTTTAGAATGTAATAAGTATGGAGTAATACGAATAATTTATTTTATGGTCATTCAACACATCAATCTTCCTTAACCGAGATACTGAGTTTTTCACTGCAAAAAGGCACTTAAGGAATATGTTAAATCAAGAAACAAAAGTTTGATCTCATATTTCATGTACTAATACATGTTAAAGTATAACTGAATCATATAATAACAATTATTCATGTTCGTGCAATCATGCTATTTGTATGCCATAATTCGATAATGCACATTGATTAGATGCAAAATGCTTATTATTAGCTATGTAGGAGAGAATTAAGAATTGGGCATTACATTAAGGTTTTCAAGTAATCCAAATTGATTTCAAGTTGAAATAAAAACAAAAACATCAAAGGAAAAGTGATTACCATCAAGTTTAACTTCAAAATCTGCATGGGTAACACTTACCTACGATTTTGCCTTTGATTTTCAGATTATTCTGAATGGTTTTATTGTGTATTAAGTTTTCAATATCTCTTATAAAAGTTTTAGAAAGTTTTTAGTTAGACTTTGGTGCACAAAGAAAGGGTTTTTGATGAGAAACACTTAATAGGAAATACTTGTGGCAGAAACTGTCACCTTTCTATTTTCTTGTGTTTTAAGTTTTAAAAGTGTATGGCATGTTGAATAAAACCTATATGTATCATCATATATATGTTCATATATGAGTTAATAGTATTGGAATAAATTTTCATTGGTTAGAAATTGAAATAGGGCATGATATTTAATAGATGCTCAAAAATGTCAATATCAAATTTCAGATTCCGTCCTGAGTGAAAGAGACTGGTTTTGCAGCATTAAATACATTAGTTTTGGCAAGACTATAACCTAGTTGTCTTGTTATCTAAGTGTGGTAAAAATTTGGGAGTGATTTAATATACGTAAGGGTGCCAAAATCTATTTCAGTATGCTAAGAAGGGAGCTGAACTTGGAAAGTTATATCCGTGAGTTTTAGCCATTCTATGACATGGTTATATTTTTTTTATGTTATTTAAGTGTGATAAAAATTGGAGAGTGAATGAATATGTCTAATGGTGTCAAAATCATCATGCAAATTAATATGGCAGCAAGAAAATGTGAAGTTGTGAGTCTGTCCCATTTAGTTCATTAACATATTCCAACATAGATGTGATTAATTTGACCCCTAAATTATAGGGGGATGTTATAATAGTTATAATACATCAATTAAGTGAGGTTAGTATACATTTAAGATGTGGAACAAATGTGTATAGAAGGTTGTATTTGGTTATAATTTCTAAGTAGAAAGGTTGATTAATATTTCACCTAGATGTGAAGTCAACATTTGTAACACCCCCCAACACTAAATATAGATATTGATATAACAATAATTTTGACAAAGTAGCATATGTGTGTGCATGTGTGCGCGTGTGTGTGTGTGTGTATATTTGTTTTTTTTTTGTCAAATGTAGCGATTTGAGAAAATAATAAAATGTTTTCTCACATATAACCCTGTATACAGAAAAATTATTGGTTATATAAAAATACAATACCCATCACAGTCACGCTATTCGCAGACTTATTTACTATAAAATTTCAAGAGTTATATAGGACATGACATCCCAAATTTATAATACGATAGACTCAAAAATTAAAATAATAGTTTATACTTTCAGAAGAAGTAAGGACATTTTTGCATTTTGTAACCCTTTACATATAGACAACAATTTATATAATAATAATAATTGTAAAAATTAGAATATATCCATAACACAACACAATAGGTCGTCCTCCATGTATAATGATTCTCAAAACCTGTAGGAACCCCAATGGATTGACCAGTAAGTCCATGGTACCTACAATGCATAAACTATATGAGCTAACATTCAACAAGTAAAAATTATGCATAACAAAGAAGAATCCACAATATCAAGTCATGCATCTCAAAATGCTATGCTCACAATGCAATTCCATGCATCAAAATATTTCTTTCAAAATTATTTCTTTCTTAGGCTCCTGACCAATGCTAGTATCCCATACGCCGGAAAAGAGCTCTACACACCGTCATAATTCAATGACCAATAATTATATAAGCATGCAAATCCATGCACGCAAACCTGCAAATCCATGCATACAACTATATAAATCCATGCATGCTTCGGTACACTAGTAGCAGTCATTAAAAATATTTTTCTTCGGAGAAATTAGCTTGGTGATTTTATTTTAGATGACAAAATTTTTCTACATGTCCAAATTTTTTACATTCTTGGGACTATGGTTTTCCTTTAAACCAATAGTCTTTCTTCAAATGACTTTTTCTTTTACAAATACCACATGGATGAAACTTGCCACTGTTATCTATTTATTTTCCTTTATTAAATTTTCTTCCACTTTTCTTATATATCTGAGGCTGAGTATTGATTTTAGATTGAAAGGCATTTTCTATGTCATTTTCATAATGTCTTTCTAAATTTTTTTTCATGAGCCTCTAGAGCCTATTAATTCTGTAGCTATTAATTTGACTATTTATTTGGACTTCTCAACAGCTGCAATGATAGGATCATATTTTTCTGTGCAAGTCATTAAAAATTTAACAACTTTACTTTCAAGAACATTCTCTCAATAGACTTTTAATCAATTAACTACTTCATTTACTCTTGAGTAGTAATCATTAGTAGGAGCATAATCTTTCATTTTTAAATTTTCAAACTTCTTTCTCAAAGCTTGAAGTCTAGTGGCACATACCTTTTCGTTGTGATGAAACTCCTTCTACAATTTATCCCATGCCACTTTAGCAGTTTTGGCTCCCATGATCCTCAAAAAATATTCGTCCCCAAGCTCATTTGAAGAGCAAAGAGTGCTTGAGAATATTTTTGTTGATTCTTTTTTAATTCTTTTTTTGTACTGCAGATAATGTGGAAATATTATTAGGAAAAATATATCCACTACTGATGATATCCCACAAATTTTGAGCACAAAAATAGGCCTTCATTTTAATAAACCATAAATCATAATTTTCACCGCGAAAAACTAGAATTGGAATAAATGAGCGGAATGTGTCGGCCATAGTAATGCTCGATAGGATTCGAACGTAGCTCTAGTACCACTGATAGTATTAGATTATGAGATATTTATTTTTTGTTGGTTTTATATCTAGAAGGAATAGATGTAGGATTAAAGTGGGAATATGTGTTTTTAGTTAGCATGATATAGTATGTGGAAATGGTGAACAATTACTTAATTTATTTATTTGTATAAAAAACTTGATAGGAGCTGCAGGGGACAAAGGCTAAACAGGTTATTGGAAGACTTTTGAATAAGTGAATGATTTCTCTGCCATTTATTTAACTTACTAATTACAAGAGACCCTCTTTAGCCTATTTATAGAGTTAATAGTCGGTTTTTCTTCTCCACTACTGACTTATTTTATGGACAAAATCATTCTTCTAGAGATTTCCTATTTTACCCCTTTTTCACTAAAAAAATTACAACACTATGTTTTTTTTCTTTCTAGAATTGTAGATTAAAATATTTTTTTCTTGAATTTCTTAATTATTGTAGAAATTAGCACCATTTTTTAATAATGATCTATCAAGTACATAACCACAATCTAAATCATTCAACTCAAGCAATGTTTAATATTTTAATATTTTTTCTCTTAAAAAAATTACTCTCCAGAAATATGATATTTTGTGATCTAATACAAACCACTATTCCATCTCATTGTTCACTTATGAACATGTACCCCTTAAACTATTGGTGTATCTTCCATATATATATATATATATTATATATATATATATATATATATATATTGTCTCTAAGATCTAACTTTCAAATTCATTTGACAGTTTTTATGTATAGAGACAATCAATCTCGACATTTAAGGTAGCTTAGGACAAATCATGTACTTGTCCACAACTCTTATGAATGGAAATATTGACCATGAAGGTGTTCTAATAAGATGTAAGCTCCAGTTTACCAAAAGATCTTTCTCAAAGACAATCTACAAGTTAACCTGAATCTTCAATTTTCTATTTCTTCTTAAGTAACACCATTCTGTATAGGCGTACTAGAAATAATTAATTATCTTGCAATTCTATCTTCATTACATAGATCATTAAAAAGATCAAAATAAACTATCACGCCTAAGATCTAATCTCGAGGTTATATCAATTTGATTCTCTCTCCTATATTCTAAAATATTCTAGTATTTTAGATTATGAGATATCAAATATATATGATCAAGGCATGTGAATATTTTGCAAATATAATGAAGTATAGGACTTTATTCCTTTATAACCTTCACATTAATCTGATCACAGAATTTTATAAGAAGTAATAACAAAGAAAGCTCAGCTCTATAATCTTTTGAATTGTTTCAATGTAAATTTACAACACAAGTTGACAATCAACTGTAAAATATAAACTCAAATAGTTTTCTCTACCCATTTTATGTTTTTATCTATTATGACCTAATCAAGCACATAGAGTGCAAAAACTAATGTGTATATTACTTAGAAGACAGACATTTATTATAACAAAACAATCAATACAGTAATAAAGCACATTATTTATAATTCATTACCACTAACCATTCAAAATATCTAGTATGATAGTAAGTATCTTTACTAGATACTAACTAACTCACAACTAAAATTCAAGCAAAAGAAGTAATCTTAGAATAACAATTGTAAAACTAAGTTCTACCAATTCTTGTACATTGAATATTTTGTAGAATAAAAATTTGGCCATTTTGCCTACTCAAACTTGTAACTGTGAACCGTTCTTAGTTGCTTTCACTCAATTTCTATACAAATTCATCTTGTACCAAAGTGAAATTGATGAAATTCAACAAATGCCTCTCATAATCTAGTTATTGTAAATCTATAATCCATATAAGATAAGATTTAGTAACATAATGATGTGTCAATAACACTTTAGAAGTGTGATTATATGCTATATTTTTTTAATTCAGTGCATTCACGAGTAAAATAACCAACAATACGGCTACTATAGCACTTTAACCATATACCACTTTACTTCATTCAATAGTTCGATTTGTTCTTCTTAGATTTATTTTGAATCTCCTTTTCTCTCTTGCCTTTATCCTAATCTTGTTTATATTAAGAGCCCGAACCCTCTTAAAAACTAGAGGCACAAGTCTTTAGCCTAAGAGCAAAAGGTCACTTCTCTAATTACTTCACTTGGCAAACATCATCTAAGAATGTCTTTTAATATTGAGTAAATTAAATTTGACTTTCAGATGCCCCCACTTATTAGAAAGAGACAAATTAAGCTTGAACTTACAACTCATCAAAGAAGATGTCGCTCGCTGACTATTGGCTCCAAAATTGTTTGGACTTCACTCTTAAATGCACCATTTTTCATGCACAAGGTGTTTCTTGCAATCATCAAACTATCATTAGCTATTCAATATCTCAATTCTCAATTGTGACTATATATTTCTCTTTAGGTACATCCAAATATCAATACTTCAATAGTATGATTCTCTCAATTGCAAATGAGACTATCGATCATATAGTTTACAAAAATAGTATAAGTAGCATACTCTTCCTCTACTTTTGGTGAGTAGTATGATCCACACTAAGTGTTACATCTAGAGCATTATAACCAATCATAAGTATGCCAAATCTACTAGCACTTAGTGCCACAACTATTGCCATTAAATATATTTTTATAAATAACTACACATATCTAATTTGGTTGTTATAGTCATCAATCTTAAAGATATCATAAACATGCTCATGTATACATTTGATTTTGTACTTAGCAAATTAATATTTAAGATAATTCACCATAATACACAGATTCCAAAGGTCACATAGTTCTCAATCATCATCTATATCAAAATGTTCATTATCACAAATTTAATTTCATAATACAAAAAATCTCATAAGTTCTAGAGAATTATTAAAATTCTTCCAACCTTAGAACTCCCACTAAACTACATAGCATAATGCAACCATACATACAAGAACATATCTTGCTATTCACATAAGGAGATAAACATGTACCACCACGTTGAATATATAAAACTCAAGATAAATATGCAATCATAATTTTCCTAAATTTCAACATAGTCATGCCTTCATAAATTTCAAACATCATATAGAATGCATAATTTTATGGTACAAAATATGCTAACATAAGCCACTTTATAGTACAAAATATGTTAACATAAGCCACTGACATGTTTATATACAATCATTTATCTCCATTGAGGCTTTCAAAATTTTTAATTATTTTATACGCTTATAGTCGTTCACTTGGGCTTCTTGCTAAGAGTTATTCGTAGCGCATTCAACAACAACCACAAATAATATAAATATATTAGATGTGGCCAAAAAGCTAATCTCAATCTCCTCGTGTAAGTATTTAACACTTAAAATAATAATAGTTCAGTCTATACTCAATTTTATAGACTTCTTACTGAAAAATGAATTTTCCATGCGATTCAAAAATTGAGAAAAATATGTATAAGTCTCATAATACTCCCACTTAGTACCAACATCTGAAAATAATTTTCTATAACTTACAAAATAATTGTTGGAATTTTTCTTGCTGAAAAAATATTTTTCTGTAATTCTCACCAAATTTTACAATTTAAAAATAAAAAAAATATTTTTATCAACTAAAAGATATTTAATATATAGAAAATAGGAAATAAGATTTTTGAGCATAACAGTATTTTTCGGCCAAATACAGCCTGTGGAAAGTCCCTTATGCACCCAAATACATTAGAGCAAAGTTAAGGGGCTGTTTCATCATCTTCTTTTCATTTTTTTAAGAAAATAAAAAAAAAATCGACATAAACTTCAAACAACCATATCTCACTCATTTTAGGGGTGATTGTTGCATACAATATATGGTTGGAAAGTCCTTGATGAATAAAATCTAACCATATAAGTTTCATATATCAAACCCATTATTCATTGATTGAAAATCAAATTTACAATCAACATAGGGTGTAAAATTTCTGATAATGTACAAACTATATCATCAAGAAGCTTTTTAGATTACTTCAACCATGTAAAAGCATGCTCCTTTTAAAAAATTACGACATACCATTAAGCAAACAATGATTTGCCATTAAAGACTCACCAAACATTCATAAATGGGTTTCATGATCGATGGCATGAAATGAGTCATTAACACATGAAACAGAGGTAAATAACATTAGGAATTCAACCATTATAGGTCTGCTACATGAAAATTAAACGCAATCTATACGAGGTAAGTTCAAAAAAATTTATCAAAATTCAGACTTTTTTGCTATGGTTGAACTATCTATGTTCTTTTTTTTTTTTTTTTTAGGCCTACTTCCGTCCAAATCCAATCACAATGGAAGGAGTTATGACCCACAATTCAAATGCTTCCTTAAATGGTGTTTTTCTTCATTTTTTTTTTATCACAATTAACCTCCAAAATTATGCTTGCATTTTTCCTCAAAAAATAGTATAAGAACATACCCTTTTCTTTCTATTTTCTTTCTTACATTCGTTTTTTGTTTCTTGCTTTTTATTTTTGTTTTTGTTCTTTTCTTCTCAAAATGTAGTTTTTATCTCATATTAAAGTGGGAGATAACATTGGAAGAGTTAACATGGTTTCGGGGTCATGTTTTACTACAAAAAATTACTCCTATCAAAATTTAATTTTTGAACCACATGGGTGGATTATCCTTCATGTGTGACTCATTAACCCATTTATTCTTACAGCTACATAAAATTTGAGTGTACAACTTCTTTTAAGATATATACACATATTGGAATCATTGTCTTAACTCTCCACTAATGTAATAAATTTTTTTCTTTTTTATTTAAGAAGAAAAAGAAAAAATTAATTATATTCAATTAAGCTATCCAAAAGCGCTATGATGAATCTTATTTGGATAGTTTCAACATTTTTAATTAATTATGTATAAATTTTATTTTCTTAAATTATTTACTCGCTCAACTTATCAAAGATGCACATATATCCTCATGATATACTGATATTCCATCTTTTGTAATTTTGTAATAACTGTTGTAACCAATTCATTTAAAAAAATTTAACATATTAAATTAATGTTTTAATAAAACAAAGAATTAGTTGGCCATATATCGTATTTTTTCTTTTCTTTTGTGTCTTGTATTTTGGTATAGTGAAGTCAACGTTGGAAAATTTTGGCAACAATGAAAGAATCAACTTGGAAGTTTTGTTTTCTGTGTGGACTTTCTTTATAAACCATATTCAGTCACTATCTTATTTGGATCCACTAAACTACACCCCAAATTAAAATTAAATGTGAAACTAGGCATTTCTCCTATCTCACATCAAAATATATTCATTTAAAATAAGAGTGATGTATATATAATGAAAAATCTATTTAATCATCATTGATTTATTAAAAAGCAAAAAAAAAAAAAAAATTAAGAAGAATTTAAGTAGGTTTAAACAAGTCAAAAGTAATCATACAATCATACATATTATTAAGTGATCAACTTGGATTAAAAAGACGATTTATTAATTAAAAAATAAATGAAATTATAATATTTATAATTCGAGACATTAATTTTATTCGTCACTTTTAACTCACATGACTACCAAAAGTCAAGTCTATCTATTTCCCTCGCTTCTAACACGGCAAAAGATGGACACAATAATAATTTTGGATGACTATAATCAATATTAATTAGATGAATACATTATCACAATCATGCAATAATAATATAACAAATCAAATACATGATGTGTGTACTTATTACATGTTTGGTACAAGGAATCCAAAACTGAAAAGTTTGTACCTAGGAATTGAAGGGGGAATAAGGTTCAGGGGTAGTCATTATTCTCTTAAAAACCTTCTTCCTCGTGCTTTGAGAATACTTATGCCCACCGAAAATTTAAAGAAACACTCTTCCACAAGTTCTACTGCCCTCAATAGTATGTTGATTTTGGAAGGATATTGTCCTCATCAAAAGTTAGTTATACAATGAATTACACTGTTTATAATTTTTTAATTCTAGCCTCAAATTGTTAGGCTTTTATTATATATTAAAAAAATAATAACAATAATTTCTCATGACATTTGTTTCTTTTCTCCAAAATTTAGCCTGTTTATCTCATCGTTTTGTTATTAAAAATAATAATTTTACCATAATTTTTCTATTATCTCAAAAAATTATCAAAATAGATCCACACCAAGCATGATGCAATCAATCATCACCCTCCACTTACCTCTTTTTGAAAGGTCAAAAAAATCATTTTCATCCATATTTCTTGTGGAAGCACCTCAAAAACGACCAGCCCTTATTCTCCTAAGTTTCTCCCAAATTTCTACACTCTCGTACTCACAAAATTTGAATTCAATCCATAGGAATCCATAGAATACAAGTTAGAACAAGTTTCCATCTTTTTAAACTTGAAAATCGTTGATTTTGAAGCTTAAATCCAACTTAATCAAGGTATATTATTTTTCAATATTTCTTACGATGAATATGTGCATCTAAGACTTGTACTTTCTGTTGCATTTATAGCACTCTTAATTTTTCAGCTAGCCTTCATTAAAGGAACAGCCCCAGAGGCTTTGGAACTTGGGACTTGCAACTTGCAGAATGGTGAACTGTTTAAGCAATAGTGGGTTAAATAGCATTGTAATGAAGGGACGTATTACTCTTTATGTTCTGAAAAAAACCTATATAATTCTCTTGTATTTTTCAAAATAATAACACCCAATTCAATTTTCTGTCAATTATTAAATTACAAAATGACCAACTTGCCATTACATATATATATGATATGGAGATTTTTATTTTATTTGTGATTTTTTGTTTTTTTTCAAAAATATTAGGTTGATATTATTAAATAGGCAGATGTAGAATATATATTTATTAACAATGCATATAGCATTTCGAAAGATGTGAAAAGGTATTTTTTATTAATTTTATTATTATTTTATTCAAGATAATTTGAATAATTAACTACAATATTATGTTATAAACTTTAAACTTTTATCTCACATTTTTTTCAATAAAAGCTTGTCAAGAAAAATGCCAAATACCTATTATACAAAATATTTGATAATTTGTACAGGAAAAAAGCATTTTAGTGATGTTATGGTAAGAAGAAAAATGAAATAATTGAATGTTCAGTATATAGAATCATGCATTTAATATAAATTGAAATAAATAGATATATATTATTTTATTATCAATTTATGGTATTTTAACATGTTAAATTTTTATTTTACATAATTCATGTTTTAATAATATTGGACACTTCTAATGTATCTATCGAAATTGTTACACTCATAAATCTTTTTTTTTTTTCTGTCCTTTTTTATCATTACATTTTATACACGTTCAAGAGATATTAAAATTTCATACGGTATCAAATTATCGGACAACTACTTTTTAAAAATCATAGAAAGACCCAACAAAGAATTTTCAAATTTTCATGTTGTTCCACAGTCGAATTCAACGCTGACCAAATAATCCGCCATTAAAATCTCCAAACTCAAGCTTCAACCAATCACTCAATCATGTCTTCTTCTAGCCATTTTCTCCATCTCCACCTCTTTTTCTTCTTCTTCTTCACAACCTCAATTCTGAATTTCACTTCTTCTCAACAACAAACTAACATCTCCTTCTTTTCTTTCTCCAACTCCCCATGGCGGCCTGCCCAGAACCAGATACTCCTTTCCCCCAGCTCCACCTTTGCCGCCGGCTTTCTCCCCCTCCCGAACTCCCCAGGCCTCTACAGTTTCTCCGTTTGGTACCACAACATCTCATCCAAGGACGTCGTCTGGTCAGCCAACCACCTTTCCCCTGTTTCCACCGCCGGTTCTTTGCTCATTTCCAGCTCCGGTGAGCTTCAGCTGGTCAATTCTTCTGGTAATGGTCGAAATCTTTGGCCTTCTCGAGCTGTTGGAAGTGTAAATGGAAGTGGGCTTTCGCTACTTCCCACTGGTAATCTTGTTTATGGTAATTTTCAAAGTTTTGCTATTCCGACAGATACGATTCTTCCTAATCAAGAAATAAATGAGACGATGCTTGTTTCCAAGAATGGGAAGTTTATGTTTGATTCCAGGCAGCTTGTTTTTATTGGTAAGAATGATAGTTATTGGACTAATCTTGGTAATCTGACGTTCATGAGTTTGGATGGTTTGGGGGTTATGGTGTATGGTGATAATTCTAGGTATTATGAGTCGGATTTTGGGGTTGAAAAGTTGAGAAGATTGAGTCTTGATGATGATGGCAATCTTAGGCTGTATAGTTACGAGACGGGGTTGAGTCAATGGGTTGTTGGATGGCAGGCTGTGTTTCAGTTATGTATGATTCATGGTATTTGTGGTGCAAACTCTATATGCATGTATGATGCTTCGAATCATTCGACTTCTTGCGTGTGCCCTCCGGGGTATAGGAAAGGGGTTGATAATTCGTGTGAGTTGAAAATCCCAATAAGGGATTTGGGGAGGAGTAAGTTTCTAAAATTGGATTTTGTTAATTTTACGGGGGGATTGAACCAAAGTGACATTAAGACTAGCAATTTCTCGACTTGTGAGGCACAGTGTTTGGCCAGTCCAAGTTGCTTGGGATTCATGTTTAAGTATGATGGATCGAATTACTGTGTTCTGCAATTGGAGAGGATGGTTGATGGATATTGGTCTCCAGGTACAGAGGCTGCCATGTTTTTGAGGGTTGATGAGTCTGAGACTGATGTATCAAATTTCACTGGTATGACGAAGTTGATGGAAACTATGTGTCCGGTGAAGATAAGCCTCCCTCTACCTCCAGAAGAGTCTAAGACCACCACTAGGAATATTGCAATTATATGCACTCTCTTTGCAGCTGAGCTACTTAGTGGTGTGTACTTCTTTTGGACGTTTCTCAAGAAGTATATCAAGTATAGGGACATGGCCAGGACCTTTGGGCTTGAGGTTATGCCTGCTGGTGGACCTAAGAGGTTCAGTTATGCAGAGCTTAAAGGTGCCACTAATAATTTTTCGAATCCGATTGGAAAGGGTGGCTTTGGTGTTGTTCACATGGGAAAATTGAGTGATGGTCGGGTGGTGGCTGTCAAGAGTCTGAAGAATATTACTGGCGGTGATGCTGATTTTTGGGCTGAGGTCACAATTATTGCACGAATGCACCACCTTAATTTGGTTAGGTTATGGGGATTTTGTGCTGATAAAGGTAGCAGAATATTAGTCTACGAGTATGTTCCTAATGGATCGCTAGATGAGTTCTTATTCCAAACTGTTGATGTTGAATCATTAGATATGGAGCAAGAAATGGCACTAATTGTGGGTTCAAAGAAGAAACCGATTCTTGATTGGAATATACGGTACAGAATTGCGTTAGGGGTGGCTAGGGCTATAGCATACTTGCACGAAGAGTGCTTGGAGTGGGTGCTTCATTGTGACATAAAGCCAGAAAACATACTGCTAGGGGATGATTTCTGCCCAAAGGTCTCAGATTTTGGCCTAGCTAAATTGAAGAAGAAAGAGGACATGATTAGTGTGTCAAGGATACGTGGAACCCCAGGTTACATGGCACCTGAATGGACTCGGCCTGATCAAATCACTTCAAAAGCCGATGTGTATAGTTACGGATTGGTTCTCCTGGAAATTGTCAGTGGTTCAAGAAATTTTGCACAATTAGATTCAAAGGTGGAGAGTGATCAATGGTTCTTTCCAAGGTGGGCATTTGACAAGGTGTTCAAGGAGATGAATGTGGAGGACATTTTGGATCCTCATATCAAGCACACTTATGATAGTCGAGCGCACTTTGATATGATCAACAGAATGGTGAAGACTGCGATGTGGTGCCTTCAGGACAGGCCAGAGATAAGGCCATCAATGGGAAAGGTGGCTAAGATGCTGGAGGGGACAATTGAGATCACTGAGCCGAAGAAGCCCACAATATTTTACTTAGATGACTAAAAGTCGAATTTTTTCGTTTCCACAATTAGAACGCGTAGGTTCAATGACTTTATAACTAGGAAAGAAGTTGTAACAGTATAGTGTACAATAATATTATCACCACTCGTACATTTATGCCTCGTTTCCACAATAAGAACGCGTAGGTTCAATGACTTTATAACTAGGAAAGAAGTTGTAACAGTATAGTGTACAATAATATTATCACCACTCATGTATATTTATGCCTCTCTGTTATAATTTATTATCTATGTTATAATTTATTATCGTGTTTAATTAATTTAATTAAACAGTTTATCAAATTCGTTATGTTCTAATTAATGTTTGAACAAAAATTAAAACATGAAACGAAATGTATAACGGAATTTAAAATTGACACCAACAATTTTAACGTGATATCAAATATACTACTTTTCGAGGCCACACCCAAAGAGAAAACAATCCACTATCAATAAAGTTTAATACACTACAATAATTAGATATATAAACAAAACCAAAGACTTCCTCTTTGTTTTGATGTCGTTCTTATATTGTTTTACCAATGGACTTGTTTGTGAGATCTTCTCGACTTGAATCTGGCAACATTGACCTCCGTCAAAACGGTAGAGCGATCTCTCCCGAGAACTCACCTCCTCCTCCAAAAGGATATTCAATGCGTTGTTCCAATATAATTTGGAATTGACTTAAATATTCAGTGTCTTTGATGAACACTGGAGAGGGAATCAGCTGCCTTTAATCTCTGGATTTCTTCTCTAAAATCAGCAGCACAAACTAACGTGTGTTTGTATTTAAATATACAACACACTCTAGTTGATTCATAAACTAACACATAGAAAGATTTCTAGTCTATTACAAAAACTTTCCTTCCAGAACACTTCTATGTACTTCCGTGAATAAATTTGAATCTTGGAGTTCAAGATTACATCAATTTCCTACTTTAAATAATGATACGCGACTTCTTAAAATGGTAGGAAATCTGCCAAGTGTCCTCTCTTCTCTTGATAAGATAAGTTTATAACAACTCCCAACTATAACACCCTTTAACCTAACTGCAGAGCCTAAACAAACTGATACAGTTAAGTCAAGAAATGTTAATTTTTCATCTTTACTAGAGTTATGATTTTTAATAAAAGTTCTCATTCTTAGCTATAAGAGAAAGAACTTGAATCATTTTAAACACACCATATACATATATCAAAACTGAGTACATCTGTTTATAAAACCATAACAGAGCGGCTTATTTAAAAACAAAACAGAGTTTTCAAAATAAACTACAAAACAGGTCGAAGCATGGCATATGAACAAATCTCTGTCCGGCCGCTCTAGAGACTCAGTCAACCTCTAAACCTGTACATTTCCACCTGCATCACATGAATACTACAAGTTTATCTTTAATAAATCAATCCAATATGATAAATAGGAAAGTTTGATTCCTACAAGGAAACAAACATTAAAATTCATATTAAATATGAAAAATATAACCTACTTTAATTAGAAAACCTAATAAATTAAACTTACCATTTTGATCAAATAATGTCAATGCAAATTAATAAGTCACACGGACTTAACACTCTCAATACTTAACACTCTCAATGTTCTTCATAAGTCTGACTTAGTAAATGAAAAACTTATTTCTCTTCATACAAATCTGGAGGAAAATTATGCCATGTTTCTATATGTAGTAATTAAAAAGGGTATGATGATAGAGATAGAACAAGAAGACAGTGAAATACCATAAGGTTGCCACAAGAAAGAGTCAGGAAGATTTGTCTTCAAAATAATCTTAATAAACATGTCTTGTTTGGACCTAGTTCCTATCCAATCCTCTGTTTACACTGGATGTTCATATGGACTTGTCATTTATTAATATTTTGCTAAAGTCCTGAGTCAAAAAAATTTGAAAAAATATGCAATATAAGGTTTTCGTTTTTTTAAATTAAAATAGAATATTGGTTGGTTCCTCAAATCCTCTTTAGGTGATTCAAACCCACGACCAATTAGGTTATAAGTGTAAGATGCTTACCAATAAACTACCTTATCTCGTATTGGACAAAATAAAGGCTATGTCATAAAGTATAAGATATCCTTTTTATTAACTAGAAGGCTGCTTCAATATGCGGCATGGAACAGTGATTCCTACTTTATCTCAGGATGAAAAAAGAGGGTACATGTAGGTGCATATACGTCATAACTGAATTTATACATATATACTTTTAGTGGTTGGCTACTCTAATCCAAATGAAATAATCAATTTCAAACTCTGTAGGCGTAATTACTTTTTCAATTTCAATGCTCAAATGAATTTTTAAGAGTTTGTATGATAAATGATAGGCCAGAACAACACATCTCAACTACATTCAATTCACGTCCATCACTAGTAATTTGAAAGAATATTCCTCGATAAAATTTAGGTTATTAATACATATTATGCATCACTCCAATAATTTTATAAATAAGTGTTGATATTATTTGACAATACATATTATGTATCACTCCAATAATTTTATAAATAAGTGTTGATATTATTTGACTTTGATGGGCCATGAGCTCAAAATAGACTTAAAATACTAAATTCAAGAGGTCTGTCTATATTATGGGTCAAAATAAAAACATGACCCAAATGATCGAGTTCATGGGTTTCACAAGATAATAAGACAAATTGGAGTATAATACTCATGCTAAGCTCATTAGACCATAAAGCTCATTCCCACGAACACCCTCACATCAACACTATAAATACTTCAAATCTTTTTTATTAAAAGGGACGCGATTAATTACGCATTTATATGCTCTCAAGATTTCTAGCTTGTATCTATTTACTCTGGAACTGACTTGAGAGTCGCAGGGTTTTCACCGGCTCAACCCCCGACACTCCAATTACTTAGATGATTTCTACAAAATTTAGCCCCTAAGGACTAGCATTTCAACTCAAGTTGTCAAGTCCCAAGTGGCTCTTGTTCAAGTACTTAGTAAATTTTTGCAAAATCAATAAAGTTCTTCATCTTGCATTACAACTGCGTATTTCCCTGCTCTACTACTTAACAAAATGCTATACTGCCACCGACCCTGGAGATTGACGAGATTCCCTTGAGGTCACTAATGAGTCTGGCTAGCTGGATCCTATAATCTCACAAGTTTGAGTTTCCTTGAGGCCAATGGCAAAATGCGTCCCAAGATTACCCACCATCCCATAAGGTTAATCAAAGCCTAGCCCCGAATAGTTCAAAAAAATTCCTATGATATGAAAAACTTAAAAGATCTGCATGTCCAGGGATTACCCGCCATCTTATGAGGTTAGCCAAAGTCTAACCCTAGATGATGTGGATTGCGAAGCGCTATGACTACGTAAACAACAACTAGGAGAAGACGAACAACCTCACTCGCACATGAAGGAGGACCACTCCAAGTCAAATTCAGGTCGAGCCCAACGAGCTCGACCTGCTCGACCTAGAGAAAAAAAACTAGAGAAACAAAAAAGAAGAAGAAGACGTCGTCCATATCATTGTGCCCTCACATGGAGCTCGCACGCCAATGCCCCCTAAGAGGTGCTTTCAACATGTCCAGGGATTACAAGTTGAGTAGAATTTTGGTTTAAATTTATAAACCACTTGTTGGTCTCTAATCTTGTCAGTTAGTAGTTTCACACGGATAAACCGGACAGCTCCTTTGAAATATCCACTTCAACTAAAACTCTAACATATGATAATCTCTCCTTTGCATAGGTGAGTTTATACATCGATATTGGTTTACCCACTTTAGAAGTGATCTTCTCTAAAGCAGTTGCATTCCAACATTCAAGAGGCAATCCCGGTAGATTAATCCTAATAGGCATGGAGCTAACTCCCTTATCATCAAATTCAAAATATGGGGGCATGATTTTCAGCAATAAGGGTCTCCCAAAAATAAAGTATGGTCCCATGTTTAACACATTATCTCTATCAGCCTTATTCTCAAATTTAAAAACAAGCCATCCACTTGAATAAGCAAAATACTTGTATTTGATCTTCCAAGAATCACATAGTTGCAAAAGTCCTATTTTTCTTGGAAATTTAGCAGCAAAGTATCCAACAAGATAGTATCCCCACACTATCACATAGCTTCTTCTCTCTAACCTGACTTGACTAAGATCTCTTTCTTCTTAGAAAGATCATTCTTACACTTAACTTTAACTGTACCACATTCATTTCTTACAAATAAAATGTTTTTTCCATTTTTATGGAATGTCTCCTCACAACTATTTTAAATATATCAATGCAAGTGAAACATAGCCCATCCACAAATTTTGGGTCCTTCATATCTGTCTTTAGGTTGAATGAAAGTGGATATGCTGGCTTAGATGAACTATCCTTAGTATTAAAACGTGGAGCATAAATATTCTACTTTAGCCCATAGTAAACCCATTCCACTCAACCTCTATGACGCATACAAAAATAAGCATCAATAACCTTATGATTTCCACGTGACTTTTATCGAGAATCTATATTCTTACCTCTACTCTTCAATTTACAAAACAACATGCCCAAGTTAGAAATTGATATCATAAAGATATCAAGATATCAAAGAAATTTTGAGTAGTTTAGATATAAGACAACTTATTAATATTGCAAAAAAAAAGAGGTAGTTACCTTATAAAACCCATCCTTTTTTTTCTTATTAAACTGCTATAAGTCTCCTTGAAGATTGGCTTTTGGAGAATTGTATATATAGAAAACTCTTTCAATTATTTCCCTAAAATAATCCGTATTCGTATCTAGGCAAAGCATGTTGTAGCTCAACCCAACATATCCTAACTTAGTTTATATGAAAACATAATTTTCATATGAAATATTTGAGCAAAGGCAAATCAAAATTTTAGAATAAGAGGGGAGAAAAAAATTATAGTTGTATAATTTTATTTGTCACAAGTATCTCATTGAGGGGCCAATTGCAAATAATCAAAGAAAGGAAATTCTCAAATGATTTAATTAAATTTAGACTGCAATAATTTTTATATAGTAGAGTTAGATATTGTTAAATTTTTATATAGAGGAGTTAGATATTGTTAAATGATAATCAAACATAATCATAAAGATGATAATATGATTTAACCCATTTGGAGCTAGAATTAAATTTTTGCTAAGGTCTCTTTAGGAGCCTCAAATTTTAACATACAAGAAATAATTACAATCCATGTAATGGATAAGTTTGGACATAATTTTAAGAGAAAATTAATATCCATAAGATGAATATGTGTGCATAGTTTTGAAGAAAAAATTCAAAACTCCATAATTATGGATTTTTTTAAATAAACAAAGAAATATTTTTGAAAGAAGAAAAAAAATTCCCTCCCACAAAAAGATGTGCACATGCATGTGCCACCATGCGCATGCTATGTGCATGTGCACAACTGGCGCCTAGTTGGCACACTAAGGCGGTGTTTGGTTGGGGAGAATTCCAAAAAACAATTTCATTTTTTGGAAATTTTTTCCCTTGGAGCCTTCCATCCCACATTGAAAGTTTACGAAATCTTTCATCCACTCATAACCAAACTACTATTGGAAATAATTTTATTGAATAATTTTTTTTTGATTTATTTCCCGATCAAATTGGGACACAGGGAAATACGTGGTATCAGGCACTACAAATTTTTTTACAAAATTAATGTAGTTATATGAATATAAATTTAAATTAGTTCTACAAAATATAACAATTATATTAAGGAGAGTTTCAAAAAATATAACCTAATAGAAAAAATAATTCTTTTTTCTAATGATACTTTTAGAATCTTCAAACCTTGTCACCAAGTTTCAATCTGATTGAATCACCAATGTCTTCCAATCCAAGCCTCCACACCAATGGGAATGAGTGGACATTCTTAACACTAAATTAAATTATACTGCATAATTTTTTTATGATAATTTCAACTCATGAAATCACAAGACTTAGCTAAGGGGAGGGGAAGGAAAAATTCAACAAAAGTCTGGAGAACTCTTCTCTAAAAATAATGTGTCTTATGAGAGAGAAAATGAGAGATTATATTTTATAGATATTGAATCCTAGTTTTCTATTCCTCTTCGAACTCTAATAGGCAGATACCCTGATATGATAGGAAAGTTATCACTAACCTTCCTATTATAATTAACTTATAATTCTAGATAGTAATAGAAATAAATGTCTCATATTTATTATTACCAACAATATCATATATTCCCAGCAATCTTTGATATTTATAATTAACACCCAATTTAAAAAATAATTTTCTACAATTACAAGTACAATTAAATTTATTGCATAAAATCAATTTCAGTGTTTATGAAGATGGATTGCGGACCTATGGACCTATAATTACAAGTTCCAATAAGTAAGAATAATTAATTAAACTCTTTATTTAATTCATCCAATTCATTAATCTAAGATTACTCCACTAAGATTCTAGAGTTGCACTCTTGTAATTTTAGAACAATTTACTCTGATCAACACTAAGTAGTCCATTGGCATACATAAGGTAAGGCATAGGGAATTTGTCTCTATCTTATCAATATAAGATGTCGGAGATAATGCCAACATTATGTTCTTGCAATTTGAATCCCAAGAATATAATTTGCTTCTTCCAAATCTTCTATTTGGAATTGCTTGGCTAGCCAGTCCTTGACATTAGATAATATTTTTACATCATTCTCAATGAGTAGAATATCATCTACATAAATTACCAAGAAGACCACATTTTTATCATATACACAAGGTTTATCAATATTTTGATAAAAAAATATATATTTAATCATCACATCAAGTCTTATGTTCCATGATCGAGATGCTTGCTTTAGTCCATAAATGAACCTCAACAGCTTGCATATTTTCTGCTCTTAGCCTTATGCTTTGAAACCCTCTTATTGCTACATGTAGATATCTTCCTCAAGATAGTCATTCAGAAAGGTTGTCTTGACATCTATTTGACATAAGTCATAATCTAGGTTCAGGCGAGAAGGTTTCCTCATAATCGAACCCATCTTTCTGAGTATAGCCTTTCGCCACTTGATAAGTGTATATTTTAACATTTGTTTTTTTTATCAAATCCTTTATATTTTCCTTGTTTTATTCTTGTTAATATTATAGTTTTATTATTTTTTTGTGTTAGGGAATCAATGAACAAAAAGAGGTAAAAAAGAGCCAAAATAAAACCAAATTAAACAACACATTTCGTGAGGAAGTTGGAAGATAATATTTTATTGGATCAAAGAAGTATCACAATTAGAAGAGAATGATCATTTTTACATAAGTCCATCATGTGTATATCAAAACATATGCAAGAAATCACTTAAACTTTGTAAGTGATTATTGGGCTTGCATTAAATTCAAAATAAGCATATTTTCAGACTTGTGTAGTTTTTGTATTTTAGACATAACTCCATGTTTAAAAACCCTACAGACCTAAATCTTACTTCATTGAAAGCCAAGGGATAGAACTACAAGTTTTCTATTAAAATCTCGACTTAATTCAATATTAGTTATAGCAAAAAATTCGTCCAAATGTGTGTATTGAAAAGTATCTATCTATGCTGACATATTTTCTTAAATCAAGCATAATGTTCTCCCTAATAGTTGAAATTAGCTGATTCAAGTTAAAAAATGAAGGTAACAAACAAATCTACAACTTTTATGTTGATTTGTTTTGTAAAATCAGTTGATTGTATGGAGAAAAATATATGATAAATTCAAATCTAAAAAGGACATGTGAATTTAGAGCACATTTAAAGTGCATTTGGAGTGAATTTGGGGATGTCAGTTTACACACTCTTCTACTATAAATAGAGACTCTTGGATATCATTAAAGATACATAAAAAAACACATAAAAATCCTTAGATGGGGAAATAAAATTTTATTGTTGTCTTTCTTTAGACTAAATTTTCTAGTAGTAATGTAAGTTTTTTAGTAGTAATAGAAATATATTCTCTAATTTTTATTTTATTTTTAGTCTTTTCTACTTTCATTACATCTTTCTAAATTTTATTTAGTTGAGGAGAAATGGTAAACTTTTTGATGGAGGAATAGAAACAGTTATAAATGTGCATAATATTCAGGTGTTATATTATTGTTTTAATTTTTATTAAAATCCTCCTTGTTTTGTGGTGATTCTTGATTTATGTATCACAAATAGTATAACAAATATTTGGATTCATTTAGCTTGATGTACGGTTCTACTACACCGATTGCTAACGTGAATTCTTGATTTGTTGTAGATAAACATATGCATAAATACTTAATCTCATAAATAAGTGTTGGCGTTAAAACCATTTTTGTTTAGTGGTGATTCTTGATTTATGTATCACCAATGACACAATAAATACTTGGGTTCATTTAGCTTGATATACGGTTATACTACACCGACTGCTAATGTGAAACATTGATTTGTTGTAGACAAAGGTGTATTCTCCATATTTTGAAAATTACAATCCACAATAGAAAAATTATTCCAATTTTAGTTAGCGAGATGAGAACCGTGCCCAATCGCTACATTCACAAAACCCACCAAACTTTCTTTCTTATCCAGTTTCACATACAAAATCTCTTGAAGAAACTTTACAAGAATTTATGCATACATAAATAAACATCAATAACTAGACTTCACAAGCCTTATTGAGACCAAAGCACACTTTCAACATTGACAACCTCTTTGCGTACTCATGAAAAAGGTAAATTTTCTGCTCAACCTTAACTTAATCATTTCACTTAGTGTCATATTTCTTCTTCAAGTGAAAATTCAATCAAGGAGGCTAATTCGATCATAACTTTTCAAAATGGAAAAGTTGTTGACAAAACTATTCATTCTAAGGAGAATCCAAAGTCGGTAACTACTCCTAAACATCTCTCTTATACTTATGTAATACCTTTCACCTTTTCCTAGCAGATTAGCAAATTTCAAGAAAAATGAGCAATAAAAGAAGATCATTGAGACTTTTTGAAAAATAGAGGTAAACATCCCTATTCTTGATGAGATCAAGTAGGTGTCTCGATATACTAAGTTCCTCAAAGAGCTTTGCACTAACAAATGGAAGTTGATGGGGGATGAAAAAGTAAGTGTAGGGGAGAAAATTTTGGTGGTTCTTTAAAGAAAACTCCATCCAAAGTGTAAGGATCTAAACACTTTTACTATCCCTTGTACCATTGATAGGACCAGTTTGAAAAATGCATGTTAATGTTATGACATATTCTATTTATGCTTCTCTAAATCTAGAACCTTTAAAAGAAATTGGTGTTATCATATAATTAGTTAATAGATATAATGCATATCCAATACGGGTTGTGGAAGATATTTTTGTGCAGATGAATGAATTAGTTTTCCCTACTGATTTTTGTGTTCTTAAGATGGAGGATGACACATGCCCTAACTTCTACAAACATTCTTTTGGAAAGACCATTCATGAAACAGTCCGAGCTAAAATTTATGTTCATGATGGAACTTTTACTATGGAGTTTGATGGCGAGGTTATAAAATATAATATTTTTGAAGTCATGAGATATCATAGTGACGTGAATGTTGTTTTTGCAGTTGACATTATTGATCCAAAATCATAAGAAATGCTTGAGTTCACTGGCAAGGATGGAGTGGAGGTGGAGGTTACTTTACAAAAATATCTCTTTATGGAGGATTTGAAAGAAAAGAAGTTGGATGTGCAAAATATTGGGGGATGTGGAAAATGATGTAATGGGGCTAGATTCATTGCAAAAAAAGTCAAGGTATGATGTCTCTTATGTTGAATTGTCAATATCTAATGAGAGGCTTCTACCTTCTGTGGTGCAAACACCTACAGTGGAGGTTAAACCAATCCTGGATCATCTTAAATATGTCTACTTGAGTGAGAAAGAAATACCACTAGTCAGCATTGCTAAACACCTCACTCAAGTACAAGCAGACAAACTTATTTGGATGTTTCGAAATTATAAGATGGTGATTGGATGGATGGTGGCTTAAGCAACATATGTTGATGAGTGATGAAAGAGACAATATCAGGCTGAGGATATTAAACTAAGCGCTCGATGGGAGGCAACCTAACGGATGAAAAAAAAGATTATCAGAACTGATAATCACAAATTTGCTTTCTCTAACTCTCATTCTCTTTTTTTTATCCATTTAAATTTTTTTATTTTTTTTATTTTATTTTGTCCTAATCGAAAATATGTGTTGTCAATGTGGTAGGTAGTGTTTTTTTAAATTTTATCATGCAAGAGCACATGGTAGTCATTTTTCGACAAAGAAAATAGATGTAAAGATCTTGCAATGTGGATTTTACTGACCCACTCTTTTAAAAAATACTTGCATTTTCTGAAAAAGTTATGAAAACTATCAAAAATTAGGATCCTTCCCGATTAAGTGACGGATAAGATCTCGCAATGTGGATTTTACTGACCCACTCTTTTAAAAAATACTTGCATTTTCTGAAAAAGTTATGAAAACTATCAAAAATTAGGATCCTTCCCGATTAAGTGACGGATAATGGTACTCCGCGGCTATTAAGGCCAAAAAAATAAATAGAAATGCAAGTTCCTTAGGAGTTGTTTAAAAAAATTGAGAAGATAAAATCCAATTTATTAAGGATGGATTAAGTAAGGAGTCTCTAGATGATATTCGATTGACTCTTGAGACGCATTCTTATGGATTAGTGCATCGTGCAATTTTTGATTTATGGAATTACTTTCGGGATAAATATGAGCGTTATAGTTTTGGGAATTTGACATTAAAGGGCCATATTTGCCAGTTTATAAGAAAACTAGATGGGAAGCATATTCTCTACCCATAGAGGTCATTTAACCTGTTGTTGAACGTAAAACTAAAGGAAGATGTGAGTTATAGTCACAACTCCGTGTACATTCATGTATAGTAGTTAATTTTTTTTTCAAACTTTGTGTCCTTGTTTTCAACCTTTATAACAAAAGAAAAAATATATGCAATAAATGTATTCTTTGTTCACACCTCAATAAATAACAACATACTTACTCTATCTTTGCACAACTCACTTTCAAAAAATAAAAATAAAAAAATGGAAGGGTCTTCCACTAGCAAGTTCAACCGTATTTGTATCTTTTGTGGAACCAATCCAGAAAAAAATGGTGAGTTTATTAGGGTAACCAATAACTTTGGTAAACCTTTAACATAAAAAAAAAATCATTTAGTGTATGGGAGAGACAGTTTGGGGTTAACAGAAGCGTTGCTACTTCTACTCATATAGGATGAGTCAAAGTTTTGGGAGTTATCCCAAAATCTTTACCAGTACAGAATATCACATGTATGGTCATCGGAGATGTGCTAAAAGTATCACATTTTCAGGACAGAATGCCGAACATGTTAAACAATGCGAATGCATTCATCACTCTACCTTGTGGTTTTGGTATACTAGAAGAATTATTTCAAGTTAGTCTCTTAGGCATAACTCAACATTCACCAAAAATTTGTAGGTATTTTTATTGTTAATGGTTTCTTTGATGGTTTGCTATCTTTTATAAATCATGTTGTAGAAAAAGATTTTATTTCACCGTCTACGAGGCGAATTTTCATTTCTGGTAGTATCTGACCAACTAATTAATCAACTTATAGCATATGTGTCATAACTTGATCCAACCTTGGCTCGTGTGGATTAGTCCAACAGGGACAATGGTCGAAAATGTAAAATGCATTTGACTCTCAGCCTCTGAAATTTATCCTTAATGGTTTCAACTAATAGTGTATAGATTCTGTTGTTTCAACTTTGTTTTTCATTAAGTCTCATTTCAAGTAATATCTTCTAAACTCTACTTTTCTATCTATTTTCGATATTGGGGACATTGTCTCGATTAGATTGGGAAAGGGGATAGTTGATATCATGACTTGTGTGTTCAATGTGTATTTTTCTAGTTTTTTTTTAAAAAAAAAAAAATCAAACGTGTTTTCTTTTGAATCCATTGAAAACATGAAAAATGATGGCAGAGTAAAGGGTAACTTAACACTCTTGAGACGTACCCTTATTTTTTTGCATAACATGACAGGTTTGTGAAGTTTTTAACAAAAGTTTGTGAATTGTCAATTTTTTTTAAAAAAAAATTTTGTCGCAAATGTTCTTTCAACTTCAATGATTAAAATTAAACACGAATAATGTGGTTTGATTGATGATGAATGTTGTTTTGGACTTTGATGTTGTTTTATAGTTAATATATTTTTGGATAATTATACTTATATTTTTTTGTACAAATAGTTAATTTATTCGGTGTGGAGACAAGCATGTCAAAATAAAAAATTCTTATGTCTCGCTTTAATCATCACTTAAATTTTCGACATGTAGGAATTGAGTATTAGAATTTTACACCACTTAAAAAATAATTAAGCCAGTAGGCTTTCTAACACCATGTCCAATATTTATTTGGCATATATATGTATTGTAAATTATAATAAACTCATATATATTTGTATATATGTCAAATAAAATATTTAATTTTTAGAATTAATCGATTATTAGAAATGTATATGCATACATAATATATTATACATTATATAAATAGTATTATATTATATAATACTTATTGTATACCTTATATATATTATGCAATAGGTACTTAGTCATCCAAAATGTAAGTTGGCAAGCATTTCCATCTTATTTGTCAGTAAATGATGAAATTATTGAAAAACAAGTTTGATAAGGCAAAATAGTACATTTTTCCTCCAAAAAAAGAAAAAGAAGAGGATGAAATTTACCACCGAAAAAGGTGAGTTACGGCCATATTTGTGGCACACGTCATTTTTATTAAACAGTTAATAATGATACTAAAATTATAATAGAATGTTAATATATGCGATTTAATTGATTTTTAAAAAAGCTTGATACGAAAATTTTCCATCCATTAAAAAATATAAATTATTTGAATTGGGCTACTCCTATTCCTGGACCACCAACAATAATCTTATTAAAAGCCCAAATGTTGGTGAATATATTCCAGAAGTTCCAGAATATTGTGGAGTAATTCACCACGCGTTTATATTTGGAGGTCATCAGATGATTACGGAATTCAATCCTTGATCTTCTGTGCAAGGAACGCTTTGAAGGAGGGAAAAACCTCGTAGAAAAGATATGGCTTTGAATCCTCAACTTTTCCCGAATGGGATGCCGGTGCCCTTCGTCAACGAGATATTTGTCTTGGCCAGAGATGGCGTCGAGTTTGAGATCGACAAGATCCCTGGGTTTGCTTCTGATCCTACTCTCTCTTTTATTTTGCAATTCAGTCTACTTTCTTTGTTATTCATCGCTGTTATTGGGTTATTGTTCAATTTGATTGAGTCGAAGACGAATAATGACCTAATTTATCCACATCGTATTGATTATCGGGTAACTAATATATGGAATTGAACCCTTGTTAGTCACATTCTCTTACTGTTGCGGAGTTCAATTTGCAGGCGTTTAATTTTGGGTTTTTTTTTTTGTGGGTTCATAGTCGTAGACTTTTAAGTGCTCTTACCAAACTTTACCTTCATGTGGTGAAAGTTGTGGACGTTTGTGTACGTTTCATGTGGAAATTTTGCGACCGAGTATGTAAGTGAGAGATCCTCAAGAGTCTTATCTCTTTCGATCACGTGTCTTTTCGCAGGTAGTCATGATTATTAGGACGCCTGATAGGCGTAGCATTGACTCCTTTCTTTTGCCCCTGGATTGCGTCATTAGTATAGTTAGGAGATACACGGTTTTTATAATTGATAATATATGCAGCCTTGAAAATTGTCATTTCTGGCTAACTTTGTCTCTCTTCCAAGCTTCATTGGACGAGTTATTAACTTAGATATCACTCTCATTTTGGGTCAGAGGGTAAAAATATTCTTATTTCTTTATTTCTGAGTCATAATTATTAGCACGATTCTTTTGTGATGTACTTAATGGTACAATAATATTTCAGGCTTAAGTTGAATTATATTAAATTTATGTATTTGTTTGCGGCCATTTTTGCTAACAGTTGGGTGTAGCAAAAATTTATGGCATGCCGCTAGCTGTTATTTTGTCTCTGTGCTTCTGGTTTCAACTCTGGAGGCACTTTCTGTAGAAAAGCATGTCAATTGCAGAATAGAGTTCAAGAAGACTAGGCTACTAAAATGGCGTTGTTTCTTAGCATGATATTTCGAAAAATTTGTATGTCTATGCTTGAGATGTAGAGATATCAACTTTCACTTATGTTTATCTGTCACTTATAATTTGTCTTTGAATGATCGATAATTTGGTTTTTGTTCTGTTGATCTTTTGTCATGTACGGTCGCCTTTCTCGTTCTGTTGATGCATTTATTCTTTAGTAGAAAGCTGTTGCACCATTCATTTGTTTATTGTGTCATTTGACTTCTGAAGCAAGAAGTAATGGTGTTTATGTTCATCAAACACTAATGAATTCCATGTTCTCCACTCTCAGCACGCAAGGTGGAAATGTTAAAGCAAAAGGAACTATCTACTTGTCAAATATCCGCATGGTATTTGTTGCAAACAAACCTGTTGGGAATCTTGCTGCCTTTGATATGCCCCTGGTATGTATATCTTGTCCTAGTTTGCCCGTCTTGACATCATTGCTCGAAGAATTGTTAATTATTATCACATTGATCCATGGTTAGCTGAGATTTTTGTATTTTCTGTGTTATATTGGTTGCTATTTTTGTCCTCATATCACATTCTTGACTTTTTGTCTTTTATTTATAAAATTTTTGTGATTTTTTCCCCTCAAGATTCAGTTGGTATCACTCAGGGGAGGGGTGGAGGAGGAGGGTGGGAACAGAATTTCACACCTTGATGTGGAGCATAACGACCATCCATTTTTCTTAGAAAGGGAAGCACCTAGGTTGATATAATAACAAT
The DNA here is from genome assembly GCA_019321725.1 of Paulownia fortunei. Taxonomy (NCBI): domain Eukaryota; kingdom Viridiplantae; phylum Streptophyta; class Magnoliopsida; order Lamiales; family Paulowniaceae; genus Paulownia; species Paulownia fortunei. The sequence goes on along the minus strand of CM033121.1, from coordinate 10,098,572 downwards.
GCCAGATGGCAAGGGGGCATTATCTTTTCAGGGCTTTACCATCATACCCCTTGAAGTATGATGTATGGATTGGAAACTGTGTACTCGGAATCTTAGCTTACCCTTTCTTTTATCCTTCTCTTCCCATTTCGTTGTACTAAATAAAAGAACTGCTGCCCTATTGTCTCCCTGATATTCGCTTTGCCACTCCTTTCATCCAGGCCTCACTTCCATTGTTGGCCTGTGTGTTAAAGGCATTTGGTCATTAGTTTTGTTAGTTTGGTTAGACACCTATTAGCCTCAAGCTTGCAGTTTTGGTTTCTGGGCATTTTTGTTGCGGGGATTTTATTTATCTGCCAAAATAGTGGCGGAAACAATCTGTCAGAGCTGTCAGGAAATTTTAGGCTACTTTATTTTGTGTTGTGGCTGGTGGTCTGTTATTTTGCTTGCTTCCCTATGTAAAGGTGGCAGCAGCATGGGTCGATAGATCTTTCTGTACCTTAAATCTGTCTCAGTGCCTATTAAAAACTCACATTACAATGCATGAATAGTTTGTGGGCCTTGGAAGCTCCAATGAATCTGATTTCAAATCGCAAATGAAATGAAATGGAGAGGACAAAAATGTTGTAAATGAGGGCTGCGATCAAGGGCTAGATTGGCTCTTGCAGCAACTTTGGGATAAATTCTGTTATTTGAAAAAATGCATCTTGCTGCAAATTTCATGCCATATCTGCTGCGCTGATAAGCAATGGTAGCAATGGTAGCAATGGATATGGTGATGGGATGCAGCTGTAAATGCTGGGTTTTGGCTGTTGTTCAGTGGGGGTGTCGACGACATTCTTGGCTTTGATCTTTATGATTCTCCTCTGTAATTTATTGGTTCTATTTCCTTATCAAAAGTACTTATTGCGACATGGAATTTATAATGCAGCTCTATGTTCATGATGAAAAGTTCAACCAGCCAATTTTCTTTTGCAACAATATTTCCGCCGTGTGGATCCTGTAAGCACAAATAACTTATATTTCTGGGCTCGGGTCTCTTACTTGAGAGGTCTGAAACCTTTCCTGCCATTTTTCAGGTTGTGCCTGATAACGAAAATAGGGCTCTTTATTCAACCCATTCTTTCAAGATTCTGTTCAAGGAAGGCGGTTGCGGAACTTTTATCCCACTGTTCTTCAACTTAATTGCTTCTGTCAGACAGTATAACCAGCATGCTCGTGCAGAAGCACAGCCTCGAGTGGATCCTCTCCAAGCAGCACAAACTCCTGTGGATGAAATGATGAGACATGCGTATGTGTTTAGACGATTATTCTCTCTTGGTTGCAGTCTCTTTCACAATTGGATAAAATTTATATCTTCATGTTCTCCTAATAAAAGAAGGAATTCCGTATCCATTTTGCAGATATGTTGATCCTAATGACCCCACGAGAATTTTCTTGCAGCAACCAAATTCAGAGTTTCAGTTGAGACGCCGCACATACCAGTCACATAATACTGAAAACTCAATATGATCAGCGCTGCTCCGCTTATGTATACTGGTTGAACTCGTGACACAAATTATGTAACATAAACTTTGCTGTTTGGTTGCTCATATTTAGGGAATTGCTAGTCGTGTCAATACAATACTTGTGCCCCTGTTAAGGACATTGAGATATAATATGCTCACAATGGACATCTAATGTTTGAAATCAGATGATATCTGTATCTGTTATTAATCTTTTTCTTGTGATGTCTACAAATATTTGAGTTTGAGGCTGCATGGCTGACCTTACAAGCCTTGCATTCTTGAAGTATTTCCTCTTAATTTTTTTTCTTTTCTTTTTCAAGGATACGAAAATCTTCCAACACCGTATTCAAAATACTTAGGCACTGTTAGATGTCGGTGATGCCTTGTAGGTGGGTATTATATCAGTGATGTTAGTATTTTACTCTATAACTTCATTGTATTAACATTTAGCGGATGTTCCTTGGGAGTCCAGCACTAAAGTTTCCTATACTGTGGGGTAGCACGAAACTTTAGCTTCATTACTATGTAAAACAAGAGAAATAGAAACACCAAGGCTTAGTTTAATTTTGTCAAGGGTTGTGTGATGAAGTTGTCAGACGGCCTTTCCTATCGAACGAACCCAATCTGTATTAAATGTGCCTTGGAAAATAAGTGAGTTGATCCTGTAATTAATTTCAAGATATTGAATACAGAGGTATATCTGGAGGACAATATCTCTATGAAAATAAATATCAAAACAAATGATGAATTTCTAAGTAGTACATTAATTTACCTCCAACCAGAGGTGAATGCCAAATTAATATTGTTAACTGGTCAACTTAATTATTTTTGTAAATGCTATTGTATCCAATTTACCGAAAGACAATATACTAAATTAAGCAAATATTAGTTGGGTTTAGCTTTGTAATATAACTGTTTGGACATTCAAATGTGGACAAAGATGATACAACCAAAAAAAACAGAGAAATATACTAGAAAGCCCTTGAAAATGAACTAGTCTCCCATTTGAAAATCACAAGAGAGCACTTCATCTGAAACACAAAAAATGTTAAAACTTCCATAACCGAAAAATCCAACCATGTAACTTGTGAATAACAGTATGAAGATTAAGTTGCAATTGGGCTAAGATAGCCTTCATTATTGCATCGAGCTGATTAGGCAAAAATTGAATCGCATATGTTTATTAATTTACATTGTGACGATGAGAAATCATGGTAATGACCATGATTTTAACACATTCGACTTATTAGGTCACAATGCGATGCAAGCCTCTTCTCAGCCATAGCTGATAAGCCGTCATATGGAAGGCATCATAGCTCATAGGCATAGCATGCCACCTGAAGTGCTTCCTAACCATGCATAAGTTTTGATAGAGGTTCAGGTACATCTGCTCAGACACCGATGTCAAGATGTTTTTCAAGAGAGCAATATCCCCTTGGTTGACTATAATCGAAAATTTGCTCCAATCCAGGATATTAGCAAATGGAAGGTCATAGTAATTGGATATCAGAACGGGAATACAACCGTAGTGGATAGCATCAATAACTCTGGCTGTATTTACCTCGTATCCTTTTACGTGGAGGCAGTATTTGCTTCTCCTGAACCCTTCCTCATAGGGAAAAGATGGATGCCCTGAGAATATACTAAAAGAAGTATCATTTTCCCACAAAGTTAATAACTCTTGCCGAATACCAGAATTCTGCACTCGACCAGCAAAGAAGACAAGTTTGGTTCTGCAATTACACACCAGAAACATACTCCATGTCACAATTGAATCTGGGAAAAACATATGTAATGAAAGCACAAATGTATATGCCAAACAAACTGAAATTTAATAGGAAAGAAATTGATATTCCAAACAAAAGGCTCTCTAGACAAGAAGTCGCATTTCCAGAAGTCGATACTGGTGTCTCCACTATTTTAACTAGAAGAAGAAAGGTAATTCTTGTATCTTCACATATTCCCATGAAATCTTATTTAGCCAAAATCAGCTTGAAAAAATGAACCCCCTTCTCCCTGCCAACCAATCAAAAGCAAACTACAGATATAATATACATACCTATTAATACATAAATGTGTGTGTGTGTAGAGGTTAAAATATACAAATCAGTCAGAGCATGCATAAAAAGAAGAATGTCCGTAATGGCAATAACGTTAGATAGGCTCATGCAGAATATGTCATAAGAAGAGATTGGCCTACATCCTTCTCTTATGAACTGAAAATTGTAAGCCTCCATAAAAATTAGGCAAAAAGCAATAGAAAATCTTATAGATGATCGCCTTCAATGAATTTGTTTCGTTTGATTTGAGTTTGGTGTCATTGCCCTCTGATTTAGCTAGCTCCCTGAATATATGAAAGGAGCTTTTTCATAAAAGTCACTATAAGAAACATATATAAAATTGATTCACACACTGCGTCATTACAATCTGCTAGATCCCAACTTTCTGCAGTTAATCCTAATGCCAGAAGTCGAGATGAAGCCAGAACTACTTGTATTACAGGCAATTTTAGGTCCTAATGGCATATAGCTGCGGAATTCAGGTAAGTTGTCAGGAGAACTCCCCAATCCCTTAATCCTTACGTAATTTGAGATGGAAAATGATTTGATGCTTCGGTGTAATTTAACATCCTTCCAAGGCCTCTAGGTAAGGCTTAAAAGCCAAAAACAAATCGTAATTTTTGGCAGCAACATGAATGCATTGCTTCACTCATTGTTAGCCAATCTGGTACCTAAACTACTTCTTATAACAAACAAACTGATGCAATGTAATAGGCAACTGAAAGCATGAAATTAGGAAAGCTAGCCACTGAGACATACCTTGCATTCGGAGGATTCAAGACTTGATCACCTTGGCGGGGCCAAACTTGAGGCAATGCTATATCTTTGTGTGCAGTGTAAAGCCTCTGAAAATAGCTGGATGAGCAAGTAATCTGAATGGCATTGTTACGCAGACCAAAATGTTTGGAGACCGTCTCCCGCCCAACTGAATGACAGCAGACAAAGAAGTGATCGGCACCCCCAGACGCATTCCAGAACTTGAATTCAGAGCTGATCCTCAAAACATAGCTGGCAACAAAATTGGAAATGGATAACTCTGAGTGCAAAAGGGGATGATTTCGCATTACATTGATGGAAAAGGGCATAAAGAAGAAGTGAGCGTCCTCAGGACGTTGGGTAACAAGGGAACTCTGTAGAAGAGCCAGCTTAAATGCATGCTCACTGAAATAATTCCCTATCTTTGGATCCAGGGGGTTGGGATGGGGAAGAAAAACACGGGCAAAAGCGGATGACTCATTGTTCATGGAGACATCCGGGTACACAAAAATCTTGAGTTTTTTTAACATCTCCTGATAATCTGCATTGAAAAGTTCCCAACTGTGATAAGGACTTGCCATGGTCTTTATTTGTAATGGAGGTGGAAATAAGACTGAGCACTGCTGCGTGCTGTTGCACTCACAACCGAGTTCTAGCGAAGAAGAACTTCGAAGACTGCACAAGCCACACTCAGGACTCTCCTTTTGATTCCCTCGGACGTTGTGCTGAAAAACTTTTGTCGTGTTGGCCCCATTATGTGCTGAAGCCGATGACTTGAGCAATAAAATTTCAGGCCGCAATGATAAAATCATGGAAGAGGTAATCAAGAGGACGGCGAATGGTGGGAATATCAGAAAACATGCATTCCAACTAGTTCGATGGGGAACTCGTAGCAGCCTTACTCTGCCTAAGATAGTGCAGAGGAGCATTGTTTCTAAATGTCTTTAACCAGTGATAAAGTGATAACAATGACAAAGAACTGTCACTCAGACTTGAACCCACACTATTCACTTACATACATAAGGGTGAAGTTAACTAGTTTAGTGCTTCGGTCGGCAGAATCACATTAATCTCAAACGGAAAGTCCTTTTTGGGCAATCATAAGCTTATCAAAAATTTGGCAATGGTAGTTCAATATCTACAGTATAAATCCTAAAAAAATTATCAATCAAAAGCTGTAACAGAATTCTTTCAGCCAACATATTCCAAGAAATTCAGCATAGAACAATTCTAGCAATCTGGGATCATGTAATTGTTTGGCTAGAGGAGTGCGCATACATGAGCATAGAACTGGTCTAGAGCATTCAGTGAATGTGGGGCACTTACTCGGCAGCTAGGGGTGGTGGTGGAGAAGGAAGTGGCAGCCGACGGTGGTAGTGGTGGTGGTTGAGGGCTTGCAGAGAGAGAGTGGCATCTGTAGGCAGTAGGGGGGATAGTGGTGGAGGTCAAGGCGAAGGCAACCTGAGAGGAGGGAGACGCATCAACTGACGACGAGAAAGGGGAGAAAGAGTGTAGGTTTGTATGTCGGTCCATTTTCTCCTTTTACTGCTATTTATATATGAGATGGGTAGACTTAACATTTCTTCAAAGGCACTTCTGAATTTGGAATATTAGTACAACCTAGTACTTCTTTAATCAAATTATTTGTGTGTAAACCTCTTATGTATTCTTTTTTATGATATTAACAGGGAGGGATTTGCGTTAGGGTGTACTTCATTAGATTTACTTCAATCAAACAAACCCATTTTTTCAAAATCTAATTGTTAATGGTAGTTTGTAATATTGAAATTTGCCATTTTTTACTTGGGTGGTGGATTCACTAATTAAAATTCACAATCACAGCTATACATATATATACATATATATGCACATATAATGCATTTATATGTTTGATTTCTTTGTATCAAAAAAATATGTTTGTTTTCTTTTATCTTAATCTTTTTCATAAATATCAAAAGTTTTTTAATCTCCCCTAATAGCACCAACTTTCTCTATCTCTCTCATTTATTCAATTTTTTTTAGTATTACTTAATATTATTTTAAAAAAATAATCAATTATATCATTTAATGCATCAAGATTCAAAGACTAAATAAATACAATCATCAAAGACAAATTAAATACGATTATTAAATCTAAACAAATTAGAAAAGAAACTACTTCAAAGTAAACTAATACCCATATATAAATGAAACTCGAATTGAATACCTCTTACTATTTATGGAGTATAGGAGTCTAGTATTACTTACTTGAATTGCAAGAATATTATCATATATTTGAATTGAAATTATAAATAAATTGATGAATTATGATTCATATAAATAAAAATTGTTAATCAACCAACCCGGCTGCTAAATACATCAAAACCAAACCCCAACATTCTGAAAAGATATAGTATAATTATGGGTTCATATTTTATCAACTCGCACGTATTAGTGTTAAGTGGGCATTTCGTCTACTATTCAAATACTTTTAACTTAATTATTTGTTCGTTTCCAAACAAAACAAACAAAAATAATTAGATAAACTCCCGACGCAAACTTGAGTATTAACTAGCATCGAATTGTCAAGAAGCCTCAAAGATTGCTAATAATCATAGCTCAGAGAGAACTTAAAAAATATATCGATGACTAAAATGTCAGTATGCATGCGAGTTTCAACTTATCCTTATAACCTTGTGCATGTATATATCAAATTTATCGAGTCAAATTCATCACCTGGATAAATTTATAAGGCCAAATATTTTCTAAAAAATTCACTTTTGATTGAGATTTGTGAATTTCTCAAACTCTATAGGCTTACTTTCACATTAATCTCCACTAATATAAATGTATCCTAGCACCAAAGCTTGAAAGGACTTTCAAAGCTTATACCATGTGACTTGGTTAATGATAGAAAAAAATAGATATTGTAGCTCCAAATCACCCGTGACACAACCATTTTAGAACCATATTTAACGAGCACCAACTTATCAAAAGTATCCCAACAATGCCCTCTTTGACATGCACTTTATTTCAAGCTTTTCTTTCAACACTCATTTCCCCATTTTCTTCACATTTTTTTCTCTTTCTTTTTTTCTTTTCTTGCTTCACTTTATCATAAATTTTTTGCATTGTTGGGGATTGGAAATCTTATTTTCATTGATAATGTTATCAAGTAATATTAATTTTAATTTATATTGTTTTCTTTCCTTCATTTATATATTTATTTGTATTTTGTTGTTTTGGCAATTGAAGCGTAGACCAAAAGAGCTGAAGCTTTTGCCTAAGAAGATGACTACCAAGAACTACCTGGCCAATTGTGAGATCTATGACTAAGAAGGTAGCTAAAACTATGGAATTAGATCTATTGGCAGCTCTCACTACTCAGATTTTATCGTCGTCCCATCAGTTTGCAGCTTGGACTACGCATTAAGCACCTCTATAGGTATGGAAGCTGCTGCAACTACGACCATGCAGTATAACAGAGGAGGAACAGGTCAAGAACAAGTGAACTATGTAAACAACTAGAATTACAACTACCAAAACAATTCTTTGTCGAAACAATATCATCCAAGACTTCACACTCATGATAATCAGTCTTATAGAAACTCAAAGAATGTCCTCCAACCAACTTCAAGTTTCAACAATCCACCAAAGTTTAACAATCAAGCATCAAAACTACGAGCATGCAGTATAATGGAGGAGGGGCAGGTCAAGAACAATTGAACTATGTGAACAATTGGAATTATAATTACCAAGGCAATTCTTTGTCGAATCGTTATCATCCAAGACTTCGCAATCACGATAATTTATCTTATGGGAACTCAAGGAATGTCCTCAAACCACATCAAAGTTTCAACAATCCATCGAGCTTTACAAATCAAGCATCAGAGAAGAAGTTCTCAGAAGATTTGCTTAGGAGCTAGGTTTAACAAGGACGAAGCCAAACTTGACAATCTTTATTGAAAGCTCTAGAAGAGCTAACATTATGTTGCCTAGAGGAACAAAATTGACTGTCTAAATTAAAAAAAAATCTATTAATAATCTATTAACTTTTAGAGATATACACCAAAATAGCTACCATATTGAGAGTATTAATAAGGAAAACACAAAATATCTTTGGAGTACATCTATTTTATGAGGAGAAAAATGTGTATTAGAAAGGTTAAGTATGTTATTTTTGGCTTATACTACACATATATTGGTGCAAATGAACAAATGCAATAGTAAACAAGAAGTTTACTATCTAAGAACTTTTATTATTTGGTACGATCGATTGGGCCATCGTGGATCAACT
>CM033121.1:10013227-10089893 GCA_019321725.1 Paulownia fortunei | reverse complement strand
GGCCCCCATAAGGTGAGTATGATATATTTCACATATATTAATACCATAAGTATTGCCTTCAATGTTAAAATATTTTTACAAGTATAATGTTTGTTTCTTCATTTATGGAAGGTAAATATTACTTGGTCGACTTTGGGTATTGCAACTTTCCATCCTTTCTTGCTCCTTATCGGCAACATAGGTACCATATCAATTCTTAGATCGGTGCTTATCGCGAATCGAGAGACCCGCAAGAGTTGTTCAATAAACAACACTCAAGACTACGTAACATTATAGAGCATACGTTTGGAGTATTGAAAGGGCGATTTCCAATCCTTAAAGGGCCTATGCCATATTACTCGCTTAGACGTCAAGTCCAAATCGTTATTGCATGTTGTGTTGTCCATAATTAGCTTCGTAAGTACTCTGCAAATGACCAATACTTCATCTGCACGGAGAATGGTAAGTTTGACCCACAAGGCGTGGATGAAGAACATGGCGACTATTTCCCACATGCGTCATAAGAAGATATAAATGCTCAATCTGTATTTCATGATGCATTGGCAGCCTCAATGTGGGCAAAACCGCTAATAAGTGGTATGTGCATATGTGGCTGCATTTCATTTAATGTTATGTATTTAGTATTGGGAGAATGTTATGTCCATATTTCAAGACAGGTTGTGAACAATCACATTAACACTATGTCTTAGATTCATAGATATGTGTATTAATTTGCAAATTGTGATTGTTGACTATGAGTTGCAATTTGTGATTGTTTATGATTCCTTATCAGAATGACAACGTATGATGTACCAATGTGTGAATGTGGTATAGGTCGTATGGTCATACGAATGGCGAGGACTGAGGCAAACTATGGCAGGTACTTCTATGCTTGCCCGTAGGGTAAGGAACACTACAAATGTTTCATTGAGGTCGATAATTCAGAGCGAAATAGGTCTCTTTACCGTAATGTTAATCACGCTGAAAGCTCATCTGCAAGTTCGGGCCGACATGCACAGGCTCGCACATTCGTAAGTGGTATGAGTACTGGCAATAACTCTGAAAGTACATAGACGTTTGGTGCAGACGTCGTACACTCAAGTCAACGAGTCGGGCAAGCATCAAACCACAACGTAACTGTTGCTATCTGTTGCTCTTTCATTTGTTGTGTGATTTTGTTATTCCTTGTGCTTGTACTTCTTATGTGTGTGCTTTTGAAGTTGTTACTATATTAGTAACATTGTTAGCACAGTAGCAGACGAAAAAATTGAAATTGCAGTGTCTATAATGAGATATAAGTGACTTATGCAGTTGTTTCGGACATTATCAATGTATTAACTATTACTGGTGTATGTTTATTTACACCAGAAATTTGTAGTATTTAATATCGCATGATGCTAAAATATGCACTTATGGAATACTTTTGTATTAATTATTAATTTCTTTTTACGTTGAAATATACATATATAATTATAAGTGCATAAATTAATATAGATGTATAAAAAAAATTTAAACTTAATTTTATTTATGTATAGATATACATGTTTATCTATATTTAAGTAAACATACTTGTGATATGGAAAGTATATTTAGAAAAAATATATATTATATATCATTAATAATATAGTTTAGATAAAAGATATTTTGGTAATATATATGGATAAAATACAATAGCACTCCATAAGATGACGTAATTGAATAAAATAATTTTTTTATATTAACACTAAATTGCCCTTAAATGAGTCAGAGTTATAATAATATATTGTGAATGAGTTTAGTTTCTGCACAACTAAAATTATAGTGGGCAATTACATTTTTTTTCATATATATATAATGTATATATAGCCATATAAAATAACACATAGTTGTGTATTGAATATTTTACCAATGCAATATTTGGAAGTACGAAACTCTAAAATTATTTATTGAATAATTATTGTCTAAATAAGCATAGGGAAGACATCATTTAATAAATTAGTTTATATGAACTATTCTACACAACTGTCCCCCACTATCCATTTCCAAAACCAAATTGAATGTCATTGAACCACCACCTGTTGGAAAATGACAATATTGAATGTCATTCATTGTGTGGGGTGTCCCATCAATGTACCAGGCTTTTTGTATTCCCACGATGAGTAGTTTCATTATATATGATTTCTACTATTCATAAATCCATTTTGTTCTACAGAAACACTTCTCCAAATTTCCTCCTTCTGCATTCTCTTCAGTGCCTTTTATCTTTTCGCATTCTCACTCATATCAACTATCTATGTGAATATATTTATGTAGTATATTGGAGAAAACATCATGCCCCGAACGAGAAACAAGAGAAATGAACCCTTACTTCGCGACACACGATGGACAGGTGAAGAGGTTGCTATTTTTGTTCGTTCTATGTGTGATGTTGGTGATACGTATGATGTTTCCAACCCAGCTCTGTTGAGTTTTTTATGCAGGGGCGTAGCACGTGATTTGTCTCAAACTTTCAGGAAGTACTTCTCGTACGCTATGGTGACAAAAAAATTAAACATGCTCAGAACAAGTTTCTTTGAGTTCCAATCATATATCTGCCTCCCGGGTGTACAGTACAATAGTAGGAGAAATGTTGTGACGGTGGATGGGCGTTACTAGCAAAATATTGGCAGGGTGAATATATTTATTCGATCACATTTTTTATATCACTTCCGTAATTTATCCATGGACTTATATGGCACTCGAGAGTGGACAATTGATTCAACGTTGTCTAATTCCAACTGAAATTCTTGTCTATATCATTGTTAGGAAACGATCAAACAACATAATTTTCGGACTTCGGGACAACAACTTTTTCATGATTTATATTACTTTTTCGTATTATGCCATGTGGCGGTAATTGAGGATGGAATCGAGGATGGTGATATTCCACAACTTCCAATTGAAGTGGATGAGTCCTCAAAGGAGGAAAATGGAGATGATGATTCAATTGCACATTCAGATGGTGATTCATCAGGGGATGAGAAGATTGTGCTTGAGGTAATTGATCCAGACCTACCACAAGATATGTAATAAATGAGATATTGCCTTTTTTTTTTTTTTTCAGTCCAACTTGGCCATATTTTGTGCTTTGGATGTAATAGGATGGGGGTCAATGTTGTCTCTTATTTGGAGTAGCATAAAGTTATAGTGCTATATTGTCAAGAAGAATGTACAACGGCTGCTTGTAGTAATGTTTTCAACATACACTACAACCACGTCATTATACATGATGCATTGATAACTATATTATAATTTCATATATTACAATGTATATTTCATCTACATTACAACATCAATCTTATATGAACAAGTAAGGTATACTTATACTACGTCACCACATCAATATTATATGAAAATATCGCACTATGTGATATAGTTTATCTTAATCGTAGTTCTTCCAACATTAATACGACTACAACATTTGATGTTAAGTTACGAAGGAATATTATATGGATTTAAATACAACAATTACTTTTGAATGAATCTTTTTGTCATAATACTAAATATAATTCATCCAACTCCATCAAAAAAGAAAGTAATAAATTTCTTAAACCACACACACCCCTGCCTCCAAACTGTAATAATACTCAATTCTAATAAGATGGTCATACAGCAAAAAAAAATTCAACGTGCTACGAAATACTGTGAAAACATCAATAGAAGGAATTATTATTCTTAATTTGTCAAAAATTATTGAACAACACTATTCAATCAGATTTTGAATTGTATCAATTATTACATATTGTGATGCAATTCGTATTTTATTTAGTCAGTGTATATAATCGTGTAGAGGAATGAAAATATGAATGTACATGTGTATATTTAGAAAATAAAATAAGATCGAATACCAAATGCAATAAAGAAACTATTTTATTACCCAACTTCAATCTTCAACCAACGTCCTCATTCAATCTCATTCACATGACATCTCCCCACCTTCCGCATTTATAATATTTTAAATAAGGTCAGACACGTACTACATATAGTCATATCAAGTATTCATGCAATGGTCAGTGTAATTGAAATTTTGTTTACTATCAAAACGTGCATACTTTGGAAGAATACATATGGATATTTTTATAATCTGTCCAAAATTTATTATTTAGTCCTCTCAACTACTCCCCACCAGTTCATTCATTGCTATAAATTACACACTGCAAAATTGAAGTATAAAAGAGGAAAGAGATGGTGGAATGTATGTTCAAAATCTCCCCTCTAACATGCATATGTAGGTATCAGAAAGCATCAACATTGTTCTTCATACTTTCAAGTAAGTGTTGATTTCATAACATAGACTACGCATTATGCTCTATACTCATTCACTTCATGACCACAAATATGGTATTTGTTCATATAATATGGTTGTTAGCTTATTAATTTACTATTATGCATTAGTGAGTTAATGATGTTATTTGCATATTATACTTTGTATCAGCCTAAATTATGAGTGAACAAAGTAGTTACAATGCACAAATTGAACACAACAGAACCATTGAAAGGGCTTGGGGTATGGATGAAGATGACAGGTTCATGGGCTTCTTGTTGCACGAAAGGTGTACTGCAGCTTTCACTTCTTCTCACACAATTGAGTGGGTATTGCATCAGGTCAGAAATAGTTTGGAGGCTCGATATCGCAGGCAATTTCCAATTGATTTCCTTAGGGTGAAATTCAGGGAGCTTCGTTGAAGATATAATGTCTTCTCAGTCATCTTAGCATCACCTAGGGTTCTTTTTGATCCAGCAATTAACTTTATTTATGTGCCGTTTGCGAAGCGATATAAACTGGAAATGGTAAGTTAATCTAATATTCTTTTTGATTCTTTATACTCTGGTAAACGATTATATTTTACTTCACATTGTATTATGTGTTACTTTACTATATTTGATTGTCATATGTTCAGTTGTATAGTTTCATAAAGTTGTTTATGTAGGTATATCCCAATGTCGCAAAATTCTTCCATGAGGCTCCCCATGACTAGGAAGATTTGAAACTCTTGTTTGGAGAAGATGAAGTGGATGATGCAAAGCCAATGCAAAGTGTGCCACCACCACAACAGCAGTGTAGTGGACAGCATGCCGTCAGCCCCATACTTATTTCAGACACTTCTACTGACACATCAAGCAGCCAACTACCTACACTCCCCATACGCGGGTGTATGAGACCATGTCATGCTCGTCACTAGCAACCTGTAAGCCACTAAGTCCACGTTGTGCAACAAGATATTCCACAACTATGCACATCCAACACTCCAGAGGATAGGCAGTCCCACGTCGGGCCTATTGATATCAACCAGCCACATATGTTTGCAACTCAAACGACTCGACGTACAAATGTTGGTAGGTGTTCAGGGAGTGAGCAGTCCACAACAGCATCACCCTCACACTTTCCATGTAAGGATTGATTATTACAGACATAAGGTGGCTAATGGTGTAGATAGACACAATTTTGATTACTTTTGCATCTTTAAAAATGTGTCACAGTATATTTACTACAATTGGGTACTTCACTAAAGTCTGCCTATGTTTTTGTAGACATGCCTGTGTATATTCACTAGGATTTGGTACTTAACTAAAGGCTACCTATGTTTTTGTAGAGATGTTTGCACTTTGAACAAGTATCATATATATTACAGGATTGGCTACCATTTGTGACGCTGGTATTGCAATGTAATTGATAACGCAGTTGTTTCTACAAAATATTGAATGCAGTTACTGAATTATTAATGTATTAAATTATGATGAAATTAGTGGTACAAATTTTTTTCATCAACAAATTATCAAGACGAAAATAAATCAGGTAGGCTCACTATGGGATGATTAGAAATCATATGAATTATGCCTTGCTTCAGGCAAGCAACCGGAGGTGCTGAATTCAAACCCAGAAATGCTAATGTAATGGAACACATACATAACTTTCATTTGTTTAGGTGCATTGCAACTTCATCATACTAACGTTGTCCATCATAATTTCACAAACAAAAAGAGATGGCAATTATATATAATCAGCGGGCTAAACAAAGCTTTCTAATACTACCAAACTCATAGTAAGCAAAAGCGGTTGTTATAAGCAGCACAACAACATACCTAAAACAATACTCAATCCATACCTAAGGCGTCAACAAATATCTGTCGAAATAGAAGCCAACTAAACATGCTATTTTCATGGCCTTTAAAAAAGTATGACACCACAAAATAGATCCGATATGGTCAAATATTGTGCACCACAAAAATTTAATACATGTTTCAACCATAAAGAAAAGGCCATAATAATTCAATGACGCCCCCCTGTGCGTCTGTTCCTTCCAACCCTCTGCTCCCTTCTCCTATTCATGTGGTTTGCTGCACGTTGTGGCCTTGGGAGACCTAATAAGGGAGGGGCAGTCAATAGGGGCTCCAAAAAAACTATCTCATCATCCGACACGTCAACAACCATAATGGGATGTTCTTTATCCCCTAGCTCAGGTTCGATAGCAATTACAGCAGAACCGACAACTCAAAAAATATGATCCAGTGAATCATACATAGGCAAACCACGGGTTTGGTAAAGATGTTATTTTATTGTCTCCTACAATTGAGAAATCGTGTTTCAAGTACTTATATGATTATATAATAGCCGAAAGCAAAGGAAAATATAACAGTATCAAATGCTCTATACAATATTTTTCAAAATATTGGGGAAGTATGTAATGCCACTAACCTTACCAATGTTGTCCTAGTACTACCCATCAATGTGAACGACATTTCTACTAATATTGTACACAACTCCTGGAAGGCAAATAAACTGTTCAAACTCCTCATACGTAGTCCTCAAACTATGGACTTTGTTAACAACTTTGGCGTAAAAAAAATCTTTGTCAAAATCTCTTGATAACGATACTGCCAAACTCGCACACAAATCCTTTAGGACATCTATATTCGTCAAGTTATAGTCCTCAGTGGCTTCAATGAGACCTTTAACGAGGGCATCTTTCTCGGCAGCACTCCATCGCAAGTTCCTAAACCTATCCTCCAAACGCATGTTTATAGTGTGCGGCATTTCTATATGTGTTTTTTATGACAAATAATTAAACAATACAATACATGCACATGTGTCAGAAGTCATTCTTCATCCATCGAATGAAATCAAACATTACATATATACTATATCAAAAAAATGAACTTCTAACATCACATTCTTTCAAAGATAACATGAATTAACTTAATGACGTCACATTACATAGATGACAGTCACATGCATATACCTTTAACTTATTTGATCACAACAGTTGATATTGTTCTAGGATTTCAATTCAACAATTGTTCCAAGCATTAACATGTCCACAACTTAGATTCAGTACATATTATAAGAGCTTATTTCCCAAATTCAATACCGCAAAAGGAATCAATATCAATCATATGATTATATATTTTAATCACAATCGATTATAAGGTGGACATACAAATTTCATGAATTTCATCCACAGAGTGTGGATTTCAAAATCGTTGTGACAAAATCTGAAAGATAAAAAAAATAAAATTATGAAACATCACTTGTGCAAATCAAAGGAAAAAGCATCTAACTCTGGGTATATGCAATCACTATTGTCATACATATGTGTTCCCATTTGAAGCACAATATTTCAAAAGAACATAATTTGACAATTTCAAACACCACCCCAGACTCCCACGACTTATGCGTCAAGCAACCATCACAAATAGTTGGTGTAATAGAAAAGCCACCAGAAATCAATCACCATTCATTACCTTTCTAACACAGGTGGTCGGAAAATTTTTAATCGACGATTCCCAGGCAATGTTTCGAGTCTGCATCAAAAGTATTTCATAGACAAGGAACCATGTCAAATACAACAACAAGCTATGGACGGAAGAAGAAAATAATCATTCTACCCTGAAATCGGTACAAAGGTTGCAAATGGGGAAGGACACCAATAGTTGTATATTGGTTGCTTCTAAAAAAGGACAGGGCAGAGGATGGATTTGATTGGGCATCAGTGTGAAAAGAAGCAACCAATAAACTTTTAGTATTAATTTACGCAAATGCCCCTACATTTTATGTTAATCACATCAGTCCAGTGGATATTTGTATATTTATACAAATATTATATTCAAACAAAGCGTACAAAGATTTTTGGTAGGTCCCACCATTATCTTATAAAAATATCTTAATTAATATAAAATTCTGAAAATTGTACTACAAAAATACTTAATCAAACATATTTTCAATCCTAGACCTATATAAATAAACAATTTTATTCATTTATCCAAACATATTCTCAATTTTCACACGAAAACCAATATAAACACAAATTTTCACTAGAAAATATGAAAATGGAAATTGTCAATGAAAAGAAAAACAAACAAGGCCTTTGTCTTCAAAATAGTCTTAATAAAACATGTCTTATATGAACCTGCCTCCTATCCAGTCCTTTTGCACTGAATGTTCATATGAACTTGTCATTTACTGATATTTTGCTGAAGTCCTGAGTCAAAAGGTCGTGTCATAGGGTATAAGACATCCTTTTTATTAATTAGAAGGCTACTCTAAAAGCTGAGAGCTATTTCAATATGCGGCGTGGAACAGTGAATCCTACTTTAATTCAAGCATTCGAAGTCAAGATGAACGGGGGGGGGGGGGGGGTTAGTAATTGGCTACTCTAATCCAAATGAAATAATCATCAATTTCAAACTATGTGGGTTTTTCAATTTCAATGCTCAAATGAATTTTTAAGAGTTTGTATGATAAATGATAGGCCAGGCCTATACATCTCAACTACATTCAATTCACGTCCATCACTAGTAATTTGAAAATATATTCCTGGATAAAATTTAGGTTATGAATGCATATTATGCATCACTCCAATTATTTTATAAATAAGTGTTGATATTATTTGACCTCAATATAATTTTTTTTCTTAAAGAAAATTTTAGTTATACTTTTTTATCTCTATATTTATGTCAAAACTTAAATTGATTGAAGTTTATAATTGTAGAAATTGCCCAAACTTTTTCATCAATGACGCAACTTGGCCCCCAAGAGTTCAACTCTGGATCCGTTACTGGAGTCAAGCATCGGATATCCTACTTACAACAAATTCAAGCATTGGGAGTCGAGCATTGAATATTCGTTCTCATTTAAAATGGATCAAGGAAAGAACAATTTCAACAACAATCAATTCTCACTTCAAAGCTAGGGATGATAATAGGAGCGATTTGAAATAATTTTGGCTAAATTTAGATATGTCCTGTAAAAAAAAAATATATAAATTAATTAATAATTATAAAATATATTTTATACTAAATAATAATTTTAACACGAGGTGAGTTCACTATGATCCATTATCTGTCCCGAACCCAGTTGAATTTATAAAATTAAAATTCATATCTATCCCGAGACTCGATTAGCAAAGTTTGGATCCGCCGCAAATATGGTGAGTTCATCACGAGTCTAATTTTGAACTCTCCACATTATCACCTCTATTCAAAACTTGTTAAAGATATTAACTTTCAAGTATTTAGAGTCTCATCTATCTATTTTACTTCGAGCATTTGGACTTTGGAGTCAAGCTTTGGATATACCGTAACTAAAATGAGTAAAAACAAAGTCAAACATTTAGATATCCCACCTACCTACTTCAATCCTAGCATTGGGACTTAAAGATTGAGTATCCAATCTTATCTTAATTAAGACGGGCAATGAGTTCAATCACAACAGATTCTCACAGGAATGGTAATAGAACGGGTCTAAACCCATATTTGCTCTTGACCCGTCCCACTTAGGGTAGATTTTTAAAGTTATAAATGGATCTGAGACACTCTTGATTTTTTATTTTTAAATTCGACTCGTTTAATTTTTTTATCTTTATTTTAATATATATGTATTTATGTAATACTATATTTTAAAAAATATATTTTTTAAAAGTTTTAGTGGTGTTATTTTTTAAAAATATATATTTTATTACTTTTAAAATTATAAAATGGGTCTAATGAGTCTGACCTATACCCGACGGGTTCAAGAAGGAGCAGGTCTTAAGTCCTTAAAAATCATAATGGGATGGGTCGGGTTTTAATTGGGATGAGATGGAAAATTATTAGAATCAACTTGTATAGATTTTGATGATGAATATGATAGTTTAGGATAAACCTCTTAAACTCTTGAAAGATTTTATATTTGTGTAGGACCTTTGTAAAGGCTACACTACTAGAGAGTACTCAAAGAAAATTTAGTCTATAAACAAATAAGATGTAAAAAAAGAGTTAACAATAAAATAATGATGAAAAGTTAAAGATTGAAACGAAAAAGTCCAAGATCGGAGCAGAAGGCTTAGCGAGGCTAAGGGTTTTAGCAAATGTGAGGACTAAAGGAGCGAGGACACATTTACTTTCCAAGGATTAAGTTAAATTTGCAAACCTAGCATTGATAAGTCACTGCAGTCCAAACCAACAAATAGAAAAGCGTAAACAAAGTAGACAAGACGTAAAGAACAACATGCTAGAAACAGTGTCAAACTATGACTGCGTAATAGTGTGACATAATAGCTGCAGCAATGATACAAAAAATGTAGGTGCAACGGGCAAAAAAAATAAGAGAGAGCTATAAAAAGGAAGCTCAAGACAAAAGGATAGAAACTCTTTGATAGCCTTTTGAAGCTCTTGATCCTTCAAAGGAAAAGCTTGATATTCATTATCTATCTTTCTAAGCAAAAAAATGCAAAAAGATGTGAAAGCAGTCTATGAGAGAAAACACTTAATGAACTTTCATGTTATCACCAACATTAAAGAGTCATTGGGGTAAACTTTGACCTATATGGGAAAAGTTTTTAACTCTCACCTATATGGGAAGATTGAGCAGTCAAACCTGTGTGCGAAGAATGGGTTGGACCTATATGGGAGTTGCAATATCAGTAGATTTTGGGGAACGAGAGGCTGAGAAGAAACAAGAGACTTTGCTCAGTGAACTAAGTGTTGTATTAGAATAGACATGGTTATAAGTCTTAATTTTTTTTAGTAGATCCCTCCTATGTGTCAAGGGTAGAGTGGAGTAAAGGTTTACTCTACCTTTGAACTACTATAAAATTGTTGTGTTGTTTATATTTCCACACTTTACTTTCCAGCAATTTGTTTACTTATTTGTTTGTGCAAATATATCTAATTGTTTATAATACTCAAACTACTTTGTATTGCATACAAAATGATGCATATGTCTTTAAGTGTTTGAACAATATTTTAATTGCACAACTCTATAGTTCATTGAGTTGCTTTTAGAAGAATAACACCTACCAAAGCATCTTAATGAGCAACTCAGTTTCAAAACTCACTAAACCAAAATCAGGCGCAAGTATTTAAAAAAAGAAACGAGTATAAAATTTAAAAATGGCATTTCAAAAAGGACTTTAAAAAATTAGAATTTTTTTTTTTTTTAAAAAGTCTATTCACCCCTAAAAAAACTATAAGGAAACATACCTTATATCTAGTTAATTAACATGCCTCCCCACCCTACATAACATTTAATTTTAAGACTTTCATGGGATAGACTCTCCTATCCTCACATATGACAATGGAGTAAATTGTCATCATATTGTTGTACCGCCACTTTAACTTAAGCATATTCATTTTGCCCATTCTTTGAATTCATATACAATTATGATACAAATGATCATAAATTGTGAAGTATTTATGATAAACTCGAAAGTATAATATCAAGGTATTACATAAGAGCTCTGCGCTTGCCTAAACAAGTGAATCCTGCATGTCTTAATATTATGCAATACTTAAAGCACCTTTAAATAGATGATCTATCTAAATGATACGGAGTCTCACACATATCCATCCACAATACTTTGAAGACACACAGCAAGCATGAAGTCCAAATAAAACCAAAAGTGAGTGACACACTGATGTTGAATCAGTTAAAAAACATTCACTGAGAATGCCTTTCACTAGAAATAAATTCACTCTTCATGCAAAAAATTAGTTAATTTACTTAAACACTTAACTAAATAATCTTGCACTTAATCATCTTTCTGGAACAAATGTTCCTACGACTCAAAAAGTTTTAGGTAATGCCAACCACTGCAACATGCACAAATGCTCAACTATGCAATAAATGTAACTATATGCAGTAAAAAGATAAGTAGAATTCTCTCAACTTGCTTACAAACTTCATATCATGTTTTATAGCAATTCAAGCATGTATACCTTCCATCTTAATCAAAAAGAAACCAATTTTGCCACACATAAGTGTTTCATGATAACAGATATTTGCTATACAGAATGTCATAATCCAATATTGTTAGACAACTCTTCTTCAATCAGCCATAGAGAAACAGACACACATTATGGGCATCCTCATATAAGCAGTGTATTGCCAACACTGAACAATGCATCCTTTGAAATCCAGTTGTGACTCATACAAAGTATATACAAATAACTCATTTCGCTTGAACCTGCGCCAATGGAAGAAAATGAACCACAGCTATCTTTTGCCATTTGACCATCAAAAATAGCATGCAACCCACATAGAATTAACACTACTATTTTAAACCATACCATGATTCATCATGTTAAGTGTTTCAGTGTAAACAATCACATGTAAAAAGAAGACAACTTATGTTTGTTTTGAGTGCATGCATATGCCACTTCAATTCATACAGAATTTGCAGATCATAAGTTGCATTCATTCATTGCTCGGACAAAGTCTCTGCAAATGCAATCCAAATTCCTCTCTGCAAAACTCGATCCATTAAAGAGTTTCTCAATCACAGAGAGCATCATCCCTCTCCTTGATATGCCAAGAATCATGATTAAGAAATATAATTACTGAGAGATAAATAACTTATTTCAACATTCTCAAACACTGCAATAAATACCCATTTGATACTCAATTCAGACGTCGGTTCATGGATCCAACTTCCAAAACCAGGAAGCCTTCTGCTATTTTCCACTGATTATGGAAAATCAAATGGCAACTATAAATTGTTCTGGTGGGCCGATTCGGTTAGGAGTTACAGTTGACTTCAACTAACATCCTTCTGAAGCCAATATCATCTTGTGTCGGCATCTAATCATGCTTAACACTGAGAGAACATTGCCTAGTTAACCAATCAAGTCGTGCTTCCGCCCCACTGAAAAGAATGTGAGTAAAAATACACTTTAAAATTGTTAGGGAATTTAATAAATTTGGCAATGAAATAAAAGATTATAATCCGTAGTTTGAACTGTGTAACCACATTTTCTTTGTTAGTTTGTTGTCTGATTTCAAAAATTGAAAACTCAATAAAATATTACCACATTACTTGAAAAATTGCAATCACCTATAGTTTTTAAACTCTTGAACCAACTGACCTCACTGCAGGTCTTGTCTCAGAATTGTGATGTTGACTAGGAGCTAGTGCTTGACTTGGATCACCATTTGCATTCTTTTTCTTCTAATTCACAGGTCCTTTGCCAATTGAGCATTTATTTTTGTGTGCATCTCCTTAACAGTTTTTTTTTTTAACCCTTTCCTGCAAGTGCTTCACCTGGTTGTTTTTTATAGCCTTCTTTGGTCTACCAGGAAGCTTTTCTACAAGTAGAGGATGCATAGGACTCCTAACAGTCTTTGGCCAAACTTCAGGACCATGCACTAGATTTATCAAGTGACTGTATGCCTTCAATTGTATCTCTTGTTTGTAATAATCAGTTGGATAATGCATGTAAAACATACCAACCTGCTACACATGTTTATATGGAGCTGAAGGATCCCACTTCCTACAACTGTAAGTCCACTCATCCAATTGCACTATCAATCTTTCTTGAAATGAACCAATAACCTCAAATTGGTCATGCTCATTCAACTCAACACTGCAAAACATTGCGCTTTTTTTTTTTTTTTTTCTCTTAAACTCGCCTAGCATCACTTGAATTTCAACTACTTTTAATTACTAAGTCCCTCTGTTGGTGGATTCTCTTCATCAGCCTCACCCTAACCATCTCAAGCATTGCAGTTGTTAGTTTATCTCTAAATTTTGAGATATTTCTTTTAAAACTCTCACATAGATTGTTAAGCAAGATGTCACACTTGGACAAGGTGCTAAAGTAAGCTGTAAGCCTCAGACCAGAGTTGAGGCGATGTAGCTGCTAGCCACTGAAATGCTGTACCATGTAGTCTCTTTAACTCATCCATTGTTGCATTGAAGTCAACAATTTGTGATGTTGATGCTGCTCTCCACAACCAGTCTTTCAACTGCAACCCTCTGTGGCTCAGTTTAAAGTTACTGTACAGATACATCACACAAAATCTGTGTTCTGCATCTGGTAACAATTTTCCAATGGCATCCATTGAACCTTTCTGTTTATCCGACATCACTGTCCACTTATAATTACTAGTGATACCCAAGTTTGTAATTAACAATTCTAAAAACCAAACCCATGTCTTAGTTTTCTCCTTTTTCAACATTATCATATGCAAAAGGTTACATGCTATTATTTCCATCAACCTCAACTGCAGGTAAAAGAATCCCACCACTTGGGCCCTTCAAATGGCATCCAACAACCCTATTAAACGACCAACAACCTTCCGAAACCGCTTTTTTGTTGCCCCCAACAAATGCAAAACCTTTGAAACCTCAAGATATTATCATCACAAATATGAGACATTTCGTAATAGTTTCGGGATTTGTCGGTTTAATTTCCTAAACATAGTCCCACAATTTTGCAAATTGTTCTTCCTCTGAACGACTAGCCTTTTCAGTCCGATTTTTCAAGCTCTATGCATCTGAAATTCATAGAAATTTAGTTGACACTCTAATTGAGCAATGGTCATCATAGAATTGATAGGTCAAGACAGATTGGTCCTTATATGATCATGATATTTATTTGCCAAAATCTTGAATTTGCATGTGAAACTCTGCTTTGCCTACTGCGGGTATGTTCTAGATTAGTGTCTTGGTTAGCAATTTTTTTCCACCATAATTGGAAGATGCACACACCATCCACTCATTAAGATCATTCTTTTTTTTTGATCGAAAAATGTAAAGGTGTATTGATCAAAAAAGTGCTATACAAGTACTCAGGGCATCCCCAAGCTTACATAAGCAGGAAACAAGAAGTTAAAGACCCCTAGCTAGAGATTCAAATTAGATTAAAACATGAGGATACAAAGTAAACATTACTTTATATACATGCGTTTTAATCCTACAAATGATGTTGTTCGTTTGGGGTCTAAGATCTTAAAAAATCTTCCTGTTTCTTGCAGTCCAAATCCAGTATATAGTGCAGGAAAGTGCTGTTCTCTTAGCTTTACTTTGCTAAGATGTCTCCCGGGTTTTCTTTTTGATCCATTTCAATGCATTGGTAATTGTCAGCTTTGATTTTGTGATGCCTAGCCAGCCCCTAATTTGTCTCCAGATAGCATTGAAAGAAAATGTATTGTGATGATTCCCCCAATGATCCACAAAGAGCACATTCTCTGTCAATCTCCATGTACTGTATCTTGTCCTTAGTGAGTAGCTTGGATTTGCCACTTAACCAAAGGACGAAGGCATGTTTTAGATGTTAGAGTAGTGCTCAAATCATTCTTATTTATATTAGTATTATTTAAATAGCAATCTTTATCTTAAATTTATCATAAAAATTAGATAAAGTTCTTGGATCACACATAGCTATAAGGCATGATTATGCATATGATGGTGATCATAGAATATGCTTCTAAGGCTGTGATTTTAAAATGTCCCCAATCAAGGATCAATGAGATGGGACATGTATGTAAGTGTTTGTTGAAAACAAGTACACTGAATAACCCCACCTGAAAATTTTCAATTGAAAATATTCTATTGTCGAATGGGAATTTTCTCGTTACGATAGTGCAAGAATTAGTTTTTGGACTTGAGGCACCATAGTAACCTTATGCATGACATGTTGTACTTTGATGTATTTTTCGATTGCATGACAATCATAAAGGGTTTATATTGGGTATAATATCTTCATGTATGAAGATTAATGAGTTGTCAACAAAGAATATGTCACCTATCTAAATGAATAGGTGAATCTCCTATGTATTCCACTGTACTTGCTTTGACCAAGGTTGGATGCAAATTAAACGTAGGGTTTTTTAATTGTTCATCATCGAGTCAGGCTACTAGGAATGGAAATATAGTTATTGAGCTAATAGAATTTTGACTTAACATCCATGCCCTAGCTTCAATTGGGAGATTAGATGACAGAAGGACCGTACTTGCATGGTATTAGTAATTGGAATAGGTACCTTAGACTAGGAGTCATGATGCTTTACTAGGTGTTTTCCATGTCTTATGGGTTTTTTGGAATTAATGAGTTAATTCCAAGAGAGTTAATTAATAGGATTAATTAATCAGAATAATTAATTGTTCAACTAAATTACAAGAGTTGTGAGCCCACGGCTAACTTAAAGTGAACCTAAGGGGCCACACATAAAACTTGGACAAGTCCATTTCTAGCCTAGAAATTAATCCAAGTGTTGGATTAAATTAATTAATGTGATTAATAAATGAGGCTTAAATTAATTCAAGTATAGAATTAATTTAATTAATTAATTGGATTAATTGATTGGACCTAATTGGATTAGGGAGTCCAATGGAGAATATTTAATTAATTGATTGGATCAATTAATTAAGATGAGCCTAATTAATTAAATGAATTAATAGGATCAATTAAAGTATGGCTTAATTGATTACTTAGACCTAGACCCATTACGTGTGGGCTTGTGGGAAGCCCATTAGGAAATTGAATTGGGAATCCAATTCCTAGATGAAGTTTAATTGGAAATTCAATTTCTAAGAGATAATAAGGAAAAAGGAAAGTTCTTATGGGATAAGCAAACTTACTAAAAGAGTCGGAGATAAAAAAGAAAGAAGAGTCCTACATGGAAAGGACTTGTGGTAGCCTTTATTGACAATCTTCTTGAACATTTTTTATGTGGACATTATTGCAGATTTTTGTAAAAAAAAAAACTTGAAAAACAGCCCCTCTCTCTTGAAGAAAAATAGTTTTCTTCATCTCCAAAATTCGTCCATCCTTTGCCTTTCAATCTCCAAAAGTTCGCCAATATTTTATCTAGTTTAATTCTTCATTCAATTGTTGAATTAAGAATTAAATTAAACACCTAAAACACTAATTGTTATTATGTTCTTATTTCAAACAAAATTGTTCTATGATAAAATTATCGAATCGAAAACTACTAGCATAGAGTTCGGTTGCGGTTGCGAGTGGGTATCCAAGATGTGGATATTGTTAGAGGGATAACATTTGGTATTCTAGAACCAAATCAAATTTCAATCAAAGGAGTTTTGAATTGAAGAACATGGAGATACTTTCATGCAGGGATAACGATTTGAATCGTTTCAATGTCTACATCAGTCGGAGTACAAATTAAGGTAAGGGTTTCTGAAACTCTCTTACTTTAACTATCAAAAAATGCATAACTGAATAATCGCGAAAGAGTTCCAAAATTCGTTTTAATTACATATGATGTAATATATATTTATATTTTTGAATTTTTTTAAATTTCGATGCGTATACGTTTTTCGGGGTCGTGCGAACCCAACATTAGAATCAGAGCTAGGGTTCGTGCGTTTTTTATACTTTTTGATTATGTTTATTTAATATATATGATAGATTAAATATTTATATGTGTGATTGATTTTGAATCAATTAATTTCTTTGTTTGAGATTAATACTATTAATTATTTTAAATGTTAAAACATTTTTAAAAACTGAGACGAGTTAAGAAATTGAATTTTTTGATTCAAGAACTTTAAGATTTCACAAATCTTGAAGTTCTTGATCCAAAAATTTCAAGATTTGTGAAATTTTGAATTTTTTAAAGTGTGGCAAGAAATAAAAAATCAAATAAATTGAATTTTTGATCAAAAAGACTAGTTTTGATCAAGTTTTCAAAATTTCTTGATGAGATTAAGAAATCAAGAATTTTTGATGAGATCAAGAAACTAAAAAATCAAGATTTTATGAAAATTTTGAATTCTTGAACATTAAAAAAAAAATAGATTGCCGACCATCCGACATGTGACCTCGGGTGGGCTGCCAGGCACTCGGTGCACGGCCACCGACACCCGACGTGTGACGTTAGGTAGGCTGTTAGCCACCCAACATCGGGCATCAGGTTGCCGTTGGCACCCAGCGTGTAGGCGCCCAGCCCAAACCTGACCACGGGTCGGGTCCAAACAGGACCCGGCCCGTGCCTGACCCGTGGACCCGTAACCGGCCTGTGGATTCACGGGCCGGTTACGGGTCCGAAAAATTCGGACCCTTAAATCGCCAGGCTGACCCGGCGGTTCAAGAAAAAAAAAAAAGAAAGAAAAATCATTGGCAACGGCTCTCTTGTGGCAATGGTCAAATTTTTTATCGTTGCCACCAAAGTCAAACGGTCAAAATTTGACCGTTTGACTTTTTTTAATTTTTTTTTTTAAATTTCTTCTATAAATACCCATCAATTCTTTATTTTTTCCACACTTCAACTCTCAACTCTCAATTATCTAATTCTCAATTCTCTAATCTTCACTATTAATTATTCATTCTCAATTCTATATTATTTTAATTCTTTCATTAAATTTTTTTCATATTTCATTTATTTCATATTTAATTATTTATTATTCAATTCTATATACCAAATTTTTATCATTTATCAAAAAATAGCCGGTTCAAGCAATAGAGGTAAGGGAAAGATGCCCGCAACCGACGAGCAACTATGGTTCAACATCGATTGTGAAGTTGAGTTAAGTGATGAAGAGCAAACTCACTTGTATACTACTCAAGAAACAATGAGTGATGCTCACATTCAATATATTCCATCTCTCAAATCTTCTATTTTTACTAAATATTTTGATAAAATGACACTTCCAAATGGAGATATGCAAGTAAAGTGTAAATATTGTTCGTAATCTTACAAATTTCAATCCGGAGGCGGTTATGGATCCTTGAAAAGACATGTGGAGAAAAAGCATCCAGTAGAATTTGACATTGATGGTACCCAAACTCAAATGCCATCATTCGCATCTTCCGGCACCGATGGAGGTAATGATCTTTCTTTATTTAAATATAATGATGTTAGATGTAGAGAAAATTTAGCTAGATTTATTTCTGTTGAACATCTTAGTTTTAGTTTTGCAAATAAATTCTTTTTTAATGAATTAATTCAAACAACATATAATCCGGCAGCCAAAAGGTATTCCACGAACCACACTAACACGCTATGTAAAAAAATTATATAATAAATCTAAAAAAGAGTTAAAAGAATTATTAAATAATGTAAATAATAAAATTTCTTTATGTAGTGATATTTGGAGTGATCATTAACAAATACATTCATATATGGGTATTACATGTCATTGGATTGATGATTCCTGGATACTTCAAAAAAGATTACTTGCATTTAGAGTTTTTGATAGTCCACACACAACGGCAAATATTTCACAAATTATATTTTTAATATTTGAAGAATATAATTTAGTTAATAAATTTTTTTCAATATCATTTGACAATGCTGCAGCTAATAATGCTAGTATTAGTGATCTTAAAGTTGTATGTGAACCATCAATTGGTGATAAATTTTTTTCATATTAGATGTATATGTCATATTTTAAATTTATGTGTACAAGATGGCTTAAAAGTTTTAGATAATCAACTTAAACCAATTAGACAAATATTTTCTTATTTATGGACACATCCACATATTAATAAACAATGGTTTAGATTTTGTAAGGCTAATGGTGTGAGGCCTAAAAAATTTTCACGGAATGTTCCAACCGGTTGGAATTCAACATATAGATTATTAGAAGAATCTATCGACTATAAAGATTTATTATGTCAATTTTTTGTACAAATTATTTCTACTCATTTTCATTTATATCCACATCATTGGACAGTATGTCAAAAAATTTTGTAATATTTTAAAAATATTTAATGATGCTACTTTATAATTATCTAGTGTTTATTCCCCAACTTCTCATTTAGTATTATTAAATTATTGTAATATTGCATCAGTTTTACATGAAAATATTAACTCCCAAGATAAAAATTTAGTAAATTGTACTTTATCAATACAGTTGAAATGGAAAAAATATTTTTATGAAATTCCAGATATTAATTTAATTGCTGTTGTTTTTGATCCTAGACTTGTTATTAATTTATTACAATGCTTTAACACGTAATGAAAATGATTATACTATAGATATTAATAATATTATATTTAAAATTAGAACACTTTTAAATGAATTTTATAATGAATACAGTTTCAAATATGGTCCACAATCAACTCAAGTTGATATACATAAAACTAGTAGTAGTAGTGGTTTTAAACTTACGGCAGCACAACTTTTACTTAGGGAATGAACTAAACGTCCTCGAGAATCCTCAAGTTCTAGCCAAGAACTTGAGAGTTATTTTAATATTTCATTTGAGTTTAATAAGACAGATGACGATGAAGAGTTCGATATTTTGTGATGGTGGTCGCAAAAGGAGCAAACGTACCCAATTTTGTCCGTGATGGCGAAGGAGATACTTGCTTCACCTGCTTCAACCGTTGCAGTAGAACAAGTTTTCAGTGCGCGAGGCAATATATTGAGTGAGAAACGCTCAACGTTGTCTCCCGAGAATTTAGAAGCCCAAACATGTCTTGATGATTGGATCAAGGCCTCAGTACGAAGACAAGATCAGCTGGATTCAGAGGAAGATCAAGAGGAGGACATAGATGGAACAACGATGGGAACGGGTGGGAGTGATTGAGCCACGCTACTCCCTAAGGTAAGAAGGGTTAAAAAGTAAGAGAACTACGTGAGCTTTGATTCCTCTATACCCTAAGAGGATACTAGGCAACTTAAATTTAAGTTCAAGCTCATTTTTATTTTTAAAATAGTTTTTAATTATATAATTTAAATTTTTGTGGATATTTTTTTAAAATTTAAGTGCAATTTTTTTTATTGAAATTTAAGTTTAAACTTTAAAATTTCAAATTGAATATCTTTTTTTTATATATTTATTATAATTAGAATATTTGATACTTTAAATTTTAGATAATATTTTTTTTCAAATTTAAGTTAAACATTTATTAAATTAAAAAATTAATAATATATTTTTTTTAATTTAAGTTCAAAATTTTTCATTCAAATATATGTTTAAAATTTCAAACCCTTGTTTTTGTTTTACAAAAGTTACAATTTTATAAAATTAATAGTTAGTTAAAAAGTTACAAATTTTCAAAATATAGGTAAAAAAATTCAAGGGTTGGAATCGGAACCGGAGCCGGCGGTTAATCAAAATCGTAATCGGAACCGGCTCGGCGGTTCTGGAACCGGCTCAGCGGTTCTAGAACCCAGACCGTAACCTGCCTTGATGGTTAAGGTTAAGGGTCGAAATTTTCTTGAATCGTGGAACCGACGGTTCTGAACCGTAACCGGTGGTTCCTGAACCGTGGTCAGGTCTAGCCCAGCCACCCAACGTGTGATGTCAAGTAGGCAGCCGGCACCCGACGTGTGGGCGCTCAGCCACTCGATGGGTGGTCTACCCAGCCACCCGACGGGTGGTCTACCCAGCCACTCGACGGGCAGCAACTTGAGTTTTTGTCCCATCTCGCCTCGTTACGTAATTGGTACATGAAGTTTATGATTTTTTATTTTTAAAATTAAATGTTAATTTAAATTTTTGAAAAAATATTTTTCATAAAAATCTCAAATTTGAAAGAAATTGCACATAACGTAATCGGTAAATTTATATATTTTCATTATCATTGATGATTTATGTTAAGCATGCTAGTTGGATGATCATGGAGCCTAGGCCAATGTGATTGGTTTAATTTTATGCATAATTGATTATTTTTGGTTTTTAGTTAAAATGAGGCCTGCGAGTCTCACCTTTCTTTATTTTATTCTTGATGTACTTCTATCTCTCTTCTATGTATCTCTCTTTGGAATTGTTCCAAGATTTTTTATAGTTTTAGAAAATGTAATGAGAGTAGAATTAGACGGTGAGGTTAATCTTTTTGTAATTTGGCGAACATTACAAGAAGATTGAATGAAAATAGAAGAAAAACGAGGAAATAATGCCTATGAATGTATGGGATATATTTATGTAATAGATAGGTCTATTTGTATTTTAATTATCAAATTGAAGTAATATCACTCTAATAGCATGTACCTAATTGTTAGAAGTGAATATAAACATGTTTAGGTTGAAACATGCTAAGTTATCAAATTGGACAAATTCACATTTTCATATTTTTCTGCTGTCGAGTTTAGTTGTCTACTAATTTTGACATCCTTATGCATATCCAATCACTCCCAAATTTTTACCACACTTAGCTAACATATAGATCAATGTAATCATATTTTATAATTATCTAAAATCACTGATTTACCTTAATAAAACCAGCCCACTTCTCACAGTACAAAAACTGTAAGTTCTATCATGATGGTTTTGAGTGTCTCTTTAAATATCAAGTTATATTTTCATTTATAACCTCTCCAAACTTATATACATCACCTAAACTCATATATAAATACATATATGGTAAAATATATAGGTTTTAATCAAGTTATTATACATATATAAAGCTTTAAAAACAAAAACCAGCAAGTATGTAGTTTCTGTCCTTATTGATTTCTATTGCGATTTTGCAATTAAAAATCCCTATGTTGTGATTTATAAGACTATAGATAACATAATAACATGATTATAAATAATAATAGAATCTTTAAAAATCATAAACCCTCAAACAATTTAAGAACTTAAATAAAAAATATGAGTTAAGCTCATATATGCACAAATTTAAACTTCTACTTGCTTCTCCTTACTTCCCTTTACTTCCTTCACTTTTTTTTTCTTTACTTGGAATCACTTGGAAGCAACTTCTAAAATTTAATATAGAGGTTTTGGAGGTGAAATAGCTCAGAAAATGATTTTTGGTCGTGGTTCAAGGATAGAAATGAATAAAGGTTGAGGTGGTAGCTTGAGTTGGCAAAACTTGAGGTGGCAAGTGGTGGTTCAAATATGATATTACACACACCATATACAGCTGTAATCTAGTGTTTCTAATTATTGATTTATCTATTTACAACCTATTATAACTTTTTTAGATTAACCTAGATCCACTTTGGCTCAAGTGGATCGCATAGGATTAAAGACTCATGATCATCTATTTATTTTAGTATACATGTGATACATGTTGTGTTTATTTAATATTTTCTTATGATGTATGCTTGTCATCATTAGGATAGTGAACATTAAATAAACAAGAAAAGAAAATGATGAGACCTTGTATAATAAATTTAGGATAACCCTCATTTGAAAATGTTTCAAGTTGAGAAACTTTATTAATTTGATATCAAGCGTAAATAGGTAATTTTGGGTGGGACCCAATCATCCATGCCCTAGAGATAAGATTTACAAGTTGACACCTCATACAAGTCGAAAAGGTCAAGCAAATGTACCATCTTTTGAACTCTTTCTTTAGAGATATGACCTAATCTAGTTTACCACAAGTATGCACTATTTTGATTATCTAATTCTCATATTACTTTGTTGATTATGTAGCATGGAATGTTGGGATTGTATAGTTCATTTATCAATGTTGCAAAGATAATTAACTAATATTATCCTAATTCCATCCAGAGTTAAGTGGATCATTCATATAGCTAATAAAGCAATTCTTACTTTATTCTCAAGCTTAAGGATCGTTCTTTATCTCAGTCTCCATTTTTCTTGTCATCCACTGCAACCCCATGCAAAGATGGGATCATATCCGATATCCAATACCCAAGAAAAAAATTATCAACCTTAATGGTTGATATCAACAAAGTATAAATTTGAATTAGAACCCCTTTTAATTCAACTAAGCAAGTCAATACTTGTGTTTCCTCTTTTTATGCCCTAAATATCCACAGTGGTGACAAACATCTATATCAAGCTGGTAAGTTTGTTTGTTTGTCTAGATTATCCTATGTGGAATTACTAGCGATAACCACTATCCTATGCGAGACAGAAATTTAAGCATTCATTCAATTAATATCCATTTATGATATGGTCTTTAATCATAAATGTCTCCCACTATTTTATTCAAATCTCATCACCTTCTAGATGGAAATTCAGGAAATCTAATTTATTAGTGGGCTTGAGGTCCAACTAGCCTTGCCATATACCCCAATTTTATGAGCCCATACAACAAAACTAAAAGGTAGCTAACAACATTAGCAATTGCATCCCCATGCATCCCTCAAGCTATTTTGCATCACCTTTTCCCATATAATTTTATGAGCCCATATGGTACTAAGTGTCAAGCATTACTCATCAAATATCCATGTAGATGGAGCATCTAAACATCCCTTACTCATGGCCAACGATAAAGACGAGTCCACCCCATGGGCACCTTAATGCTTAGTAGTGGTCACAGCTTGCCAACACTTAGCACATCCAACGACTCATGGCCAAAAGACTAAATGAGGTAGCGTATCGACTTGCCACTACTTTTATGACCAAATCACCATTTGTGGGACAAATGGAGCAAACCATGCCTTTAGATGTGATCCAAAGAGACGTAAGTAGTCCACTAAGTATTAGTAT
The DNA here is from genome assembly GCA_019321725.1 of Paulownia fortunei. Lineage (NCBI taxonomy): Eukaryota > Viridiplantae > Streptophyta > Magnoliopsida > Lamiales > Paulowniaceae > Paulownia > Paulownia fortunei. The sequence goes on along the minus strand of CM033121.1, from coordinate 10,065,314 downwards.
ACAAGCGGTTCATTCTTACTTTATTATTCTAAGAGAATTTAGACATGAAGTAGAGAATTAAATCGGCCAAAGTAGTAAATCCATCGATGTGATCGAGAAAGAGAATACTAAGGTGGTAAGATCTTCATTATCAAACGGAGAATTAAATTCTCACTTTAAGTGAATCCAAGTTGAGTTTCACTTATTTCCTCCTTCATTCTGGGAATTTACCCTAGAATTGATGGTATTCTTATCAATTAAGGATATCATCTAAATTGGAGCTCAAAACATCATATGAGATATGATATGATAAAAGACCCCTCGCATATATACCTAAAGGTATAAAGGGGTTTGTTTCTTTAAAGCAGTTAATGGGAGATAGGATGGATGTGAATCCAGTTTATGCAAATTTGTGGGATATCCAAATAAATCTAAAGGATACCATTTCTATGGTTTCTAAGAACAAAGGAGTTTATTTTCTAAGGACACCACCTTCTTGAGAAGAAAGAATTTCTATTAGATAGAAATTACTAGATCATAGAACTTGAAATAGTTCAAGTGTCTCACAAGTGGTAATGGTGTATAAACAAATTACTAAAACTTCTAATACACAACCTCCAATAAGATCTGAAAGGATCTCGGGGCTTCTTACACGATAAGAGTCTCTTGCTAGAGAGCAGTAAGAATGATCTCATTTTTAAATATTGATCTAACTAAGGAGTAATGATGTATGACATCAATTCAAAAATTGATAAAATGCCATGCAATCCAAAATGGACTCTATGTACTCCAACAAGGTTTGACCTTGGTGGGCCCATTAGTGGGAATGATTCCCATTAGCTGCAAACGGGTCTGCAAATATAAATTGAAGAACATAGGGAGGTGGTGACCTATAAAGGCACGATTGGTAGCAAAGTATTACGCTCAAAGTCAAGGTGTTGACTGCTGAGGATACCTTTTACCAGATGTGATGCTAAAGTCCATTCAGAGTATGCTAGTTATATCTTTATATTATGACTACTAGATATGGCAAAGGGATATGAATACCCTCTTTCTCAATAGGGGTATTGAGAAAGGGATGTAAGTTAAGCAGTTTGAGGTCTTCATATCAAACAGATGCAAGCAAAAAATTTGCGAGCTTCAAAGATCTGTTAAGAACTCAAAATAAATTTTTTGAATATGGAACATTCGATTCTCTAAAGCAATCAAATGGTTTGATTTCCTTAGGAATGCGAATGAGTCATATATGTACAAGAGGGTTAGTGGGAGTATGGTGATGATTGTTGTGTTTTACATTGATGATATTTTACTCATAGAGATAGAGATAATGTAGAAATGTTGCAGTCAACTGACACTTGTCATCTACAAAGTTCTCCAAGAGGAATTTGGGATAAGCATCCTAGGGGTTGGGGATTGAGATTTATGGAGATAGATCTAAAAGGATGCTTGGACTATCCTAAATCCAAGTATATAGATTAGATGTTAAAAGGTTTAGCATGGAAGAATCCTAGAAGAGATTCTTATTTATGAGTTATGGGATTTTTCTTTCAAAAACCTCATCCCCAAAGACTTTTAAAAGAAAGAGAAATAATGAATCACATGTTTTATACATCTTTGAAAGAAAGCATAAAATATGTAAATTTATGTACATGATTTGATATTAGAAATGTTCTGAGTGTTACGAGCAAATATCAATCAATTCGATGCGAAAAGCATTGGAAGCCGTAAAGATGATCTTTAGTACTTATGAAGCACTAAGTATTTCTTCTTGGAGTACGGTTATGGAGAACTGAAATTTAGATGCTTCATCTAGTTTTTAGTGTAAAGTAGATTACTTGAAGTCTATGTCTATAAAAATAGATTGTTTGGATAAGGAACTTAATCCAAGTGTTAGATGTAGTTCCAACCATTGTTGATTGAATACTGAAGTACTACGATAACAATGGGGCTATTACACAAGCAAAGAAGTCAAGGTCTCATCAAAGGATCTAAGCAGAAATAGATTAGCAATACTGTAATTTTGAAAATCATTGGTAGAGGCAACATCAATGTGGAAAGATTTGCCTCGACAGAAAATATTACAGACCCGCTATTTTAACCCTTTAGATAAGTATTTGAAGGACATCTTCAGAAGATGGGCTTTAATATGAGGGCAATTATCTCTAGGGCAAGTGGAAAATTGTTAGAGTAGTGCACGATGTGCCAATTGTTCTGGTCATTCTTATACTCTTACGAATCATTCTTATTTATATTAATATTATTTAAATAAAAATCTTTATCTTAAATTCATCATAAGAATTAGATAAAGTCATTGGATCACACGTAGTTATGGGGTATGGTTGCGCATATGATGGTGATCGTAGAATATGCCTCCAAGGCTATGATCTTAAAACATTGCAGTCAAGGATCAATGAGATAGGGCATCAATGATCCCATTAAGACTTGCGCATACGATGCAGGCTCGAAAGGAAAATACCTCATTCCATAGGTATTGGTGTGGAGACACTAGTGCATGTATGTGGGTGATTGTTGGGAACAAGTACACTGAACAACCCCACCTGAAAATTCCCAATTGGAAATATTATATTGTCGAATGAGAATTTTCTCATTACTATAATGCAAGAATTAGTCCTTGGACTTGAGGCACCATGGTAACCTTGTACATGATATGTTGTACTTAGATGTATTTTTTGATTGCATGATAATCATAAGGAGTTTATATTAGGTGTAATATCTTCACGTATGGAGATTAATGAGTGGCCAACAAACAATCTGTCACCTATCTAGATGAATGTGTGAATCTCTTAAGTATTCCACTATACTTGACTCTAAAATCCTTGACCAAAGATGGATGGAAATTAGACGTGGGGTTTTCTGATTATTCATTATCGAGTCAAGCTACTAGGAATGGAAACATAGTTATTGAGCTAATAAGGTTTCGACTTAACATCCATGTTTTAGGTTCAATTGGGAGATTAGATGACGGAAGGACCGTACTTGTATGATATTCATAATTGGAATAGGTTCGCCCATTCACCTTAGACTAGGAGTCATGATGCTTTACTATATGTTTTCCATGTCTTGTGGGTTTTTTGGAATTAATAAGTTAATTCTAAGAGAATTAATTAATTAGAATAATTAATTATTCAACTAAGTTACAAGAGTTGTGAGCCCACGGCTAGCTTAAAGTGAACCTAAGGAGTCACACACAAAACTTGGACAAATTCATTTATAGCCTAGAAATTAATCCAAGTGTTGGATTAAATTAATTGATGTGATTAATTAATGGGGCTTAAATTAATTCAAGTGTGGAATTAATTTAATTACTTAATTGAATTAATTGATTAGACCTAATTAGATTAGAGAGCCCAATTGGAATATTTAATTAATTGATTGGATTAATTAATTAAGATAGGCCTAATTAATTAAATGAATTAATTGGATCGATTAAATTATGGCCTAATTAATTACTTACGCCTAGGCCCATTAGGTGTGGGCTTGTGGGAAGCCCATTAGGAAATTAGATTGGAGATCCAATTCCTAAAGGAAGTTAAATTAGAAATTCAATTTCTAAAAGGTAATAAGAAAAAAGAAAAGTTCTTATGGGACAAAGAAACTTTCTAAAAGAGTTGGAGATAAGAAAGGAAGAAGAGTCCTACATGGAAAGGACTTGTGGTAGCATTTATTGACAATATTCTTGTACCTTTTTTATGGGGACATTATTGTAGATTTTTTGTTAAAAAAAACTTGGAAAATAGCCCCTCTCTCTTGAAGAAAAATAGTTTTCTTCATCTCCAAAATCCATCCATCATTTGCCTTTCAATCTCCAAAAGTTTGCCAACCTTTTATCTAGTTTAATTCTTGATTCAATTGTTGAATTAAGAATTAAATTAAATACCTAAAACACTAATTGTTAATGTGTTCTTATTCCGAACAAAATCATTTTAGGATAGCATTATCAAATTGAAAACTAAGTGCATAGGATTCGGTTGCGAGTGGGCATGTAAGGTATGGATACCGTTAGAGGGATAACATTTGAGATCCTAGAAGCAAATCAGATTTCAATCAAAGGAGTTTTGAATTGAAGAACATGGAAATACTTTCATGCAGGGATAACGATTTAAATCGTTTCAATCCCTACATCAGCTGGAGTACAAATCAAGGTAAGGATTTCTGAAACTTTCTTACTTTAACTATCAGAAAACGCACAACTGAGTAATCGCAAAAGGGTTCCTGGATTCGTTTTAATTACATGTGATGTAATGTATATTTATGTTTTTAAAAAATTTTAAATTTCGTTGCGTATACATTTCTCGAGATCACACGAACCCAATATTAGAGTGATACATGAGCTCCAAACTTTGGCTGCCCAGTACTTCTTAGTCTATTTCGAATGGAAATAATCATAATCAATGGACATACTTATCTTATTTCTATGTTCCCAGTTGGAAATTTTCTAAATAGCTCCATCACCTAACCCTTCAAATTGGCATATTAAATCACTAATGAGGAGAAGTCTCTTAAGCAGTAGTGAGTCTTCCTTTTTGGGTACTCATTCTCAAATCGACTTTGCTCCTAAATACACATGATTCACCCAACGAACCCAAAGTGTGTCATTCTTTTAATAAATGTTTCATAAGGATTTTGGCCAAAAGAGTTGTATTTCATTCTTTAATTTCTCTAAATCCCAAACCTTCCTCTATTTTAGGAAGGCATACTTCATTCTAAGGCACAAATGCATGCCTAGATTTGCAAAGGGAATTCCTGCACAGCTGTGTGATTCTCTCAATTACTGCAACTGGAAAGAGGAAAATAGATTGCCAAAAACATTCGATATCTTGTAGCACTACCAGTATAAGTTCATCCCTTCATGCATATGATAGGGAGGCACTAGTCCAAGCATTTATGTATGTGGTAATCTTGTCAATGAATGGTGTATTATGAATAACTTTCAATTTTTTCTCTATTGAAGGAATTCCCAAGTAACAAACTGGTATGGTACCACTTGGAATGTTCATCAAGGCTTGAATTTCCTCTAGCACTACAATTCCAGCCGTATAAAGATTGGACTTCATTATATTAATACATAACCCAGACTTGGCACCAAAACTAGATAAGCAATCCATGAGAATTTTAACTGATATAGCATCTCCTCTTGCTATAAGTATAAAATCATCCGCAAAGGCCAAGTGAGTGAACTTCAATTACCCATATTTCGGATGATAGTTGAAATCTGCATTTTTCTTGACAATCTTTAATGATCTATATAAATATTCGAGGCAAAAAACAAAGAGACAAAGAGATAAAGGATCCTCTTGTCTAAAGGCCTTTTTCCCTCTTAATGAGTCCAAGAAAGTTGTCATTCAATGCAAGGAATATAACGGAGAACTAACACAATCTATCACCCATTTGATGAACTTAACTGAGAAACTTAGCCCCTCAAGAACTACTTTAAGGAAGTTCCAATTGACAGAATTGTATGCCTTTCTAAGGTCCACTTTAATCAAACATCTGTGGGAGATTCTTTTTCTGCTATATTTTTTCAAAAGTTCTTATGCCAAATAAATATTTTCAATCATAGTTCGACCCTCCACAAAAGCAAATTGTGCTTGATCTATAAGAGTCCCAAGAATATGAGCCAATCTATGCAATATTATTTTAGATAAACTTGTATGTAAAATTGCAGCATGTGAAACTCTGCTTTACCTATTGTGGGTATATTATGGATTAAGTGTCTTAATTTGTATTTTTTTTCCACCATAATTATAAAATGCACACACCATCCACTTATAAAGATCATTTTTTTATTAGAAAATGTAAATGTATATTGATCAAAAAAGTGTTATACAAGTACTCTGGGCATCCCCAGGTTATATAAATGGGAAATAATAAGCTAAAGACCCCTACATAGAGATTCAAACTAGATTAGAACATGAGGATACAAGGTAAATATAACTTTGTGTACATGTGTTTTAATCCTACATATGATGATGTCTGTTTGGGGACTAAGATCTTAAAAAATCTTCTTATTTCTTGCAGTCCAAATCTGGTATATAGTGTAGGCAAGTGCTATTCTCTTAGCTTTGCTTTGTTAAGATGTCCCCTAGGCTTCTTTCTTATGATGCTCAACCAGCCCCTAATTTGTCTTTAGATAGCAGAACTCATATTGCTTTGAAAGAAAATGTGTTAGATGATTCCTCCAATGATCCACAAATAGCACATTTTCTATCAATCTCCATGTATTGTATCTTATCTTTAGTGAGTAGCCTGCATTTGGCACTAGCCAAAGGAGGAGTGCATGTTTTGGAGTGATACATAAGCTCTAAACTTGGCTGCTAAATGCTTCTTAGTCTCTTTCAATCGGAAATAATCATAAGTAATGGACATACTTATGTTATTCCCATGTTCCCAACTGGAAATTTTTTGAATAACTGCATTAATTGACCCTTCAAACTAGCAAACTAAATCTTTGATGAGAAGAAATCTCTTAAGCAGCGGTGAGTCTTTCTTTTTGGGTGCCCATTCCTAAATTGACTTTGCTCCCAAATGCACATGATTCACCAAATGGACCCAAAGTATGTCCTTCTTTTGATGAATATTCTATGAGAATTTGGCCAGGAGATTTATGTTCTATCCTTTAATTTCTCTAAATCACAAACCTCTCTTTTATTTTAGGAGGCAGACTTCCTTCAAAGGCACAAGTGGATACCTAGAGTTCCAAAGAAAATTACTGCACAACCGTGTGATTCTCTTAATTACTGCAATTGGAATAAGAAACATAAAAAGTCAAAAATATTCGACGCCTTGTAGGATTGCCCGTATAAGTTTAGCCTTTTCTACATATGATAGGGAGACACTAGCCCAAGCATATATGTATGAGGCAATCTTGTCGATAAATGGTGCATACTGAATAACTTTCAATTTCTTTGCTGCTAAAGGAATTTCCAAGTAATGAAATAGCATGGTACACTTGGAATATTCATCAAGGCTTGGATTTCCTGTAGTTTTTACCCTATAATTCTAGTTTTATAAAGACTATAGGTCTGGACTTCATTGCAGTAACACATAACCTAAACTTGGCACCAAAACTAGATAAGTAATTCATTAAAACTTTAACTGATATGGCATATCCTCTTGCAATGAGCATAAGATCATCCGCAAAGGCCAAGTGAGTGATCTTCAATTTTCCACATTTCGAATGATGGTTGAAATTTGTATCTTCTATGATAATTTTCAATGATATGGAGAAGTATTCGAGGCAAAGAATTAAGAGAAAAAGAGATAAAGGATCCTCTTGTCTGAGGACTTTTTTCTCCTTAATGAGTCTAAACAAATTGTCATTCAATGCGAAGGAATATGATGGAGAGGTAAAACACTCCTTACCCATTTGATGAACTTAACTAGGAAATTCAACCCCATTAAGAAAATTTCAACTGAAAGAGTCATCTACCTTTGTATTGTCCACTTTAATCAAACATCTGAGGGAGATTCTTTTTCTGCTACATTTTCTCAAAAGATCTTGTGCCAAATGTATATTTTCAATCATACTCTAATCCTCCACAAAAGTAGATTGTGCTTGATCCACAAGAGTCCCAAGAATAGGAGCCAATCTAGCTACAATAATTTTTTAGATAACCTTGTATGTAACATTATAGCATGCTATAGGCCTGTAGTCCTCAACTGATAGTGTGTGGCTTGACTTAGGCACCAAAGCAAGAACTGTGTGGTTGATCTATTTAAGTAAGGAGCCTGAAGAGAAAAATTACTTCACTGTCTTACTAAATTGGTCCCTCCACTGTTTGCTAGGATTTCTTAAAGAAGCATGAAGAGTAACCATCTGAGCTTGGTGATTTATCTTCTCCAATACTAAACAGGGCATCTTTCATCTCTTGATCTGAGATGTCCCTAGTAAGTTGCTCAGCATGTTCCACGTACCTTTGGCCCAAAACTCAAAATGTTTTGGTTAATAGGCACATAAATGTTTATCGTTCCAAATAACTTCTCATAGAACCAAATGAATTCTTCAGCAACTTGTTGATAGGCAGCAAGAAAAGTGCCATCTTTTTTGCAAACAACTGAGGTATGATTCATTTTAGTGTTTCTCTTGACCATAGCATGGAAAAACTTTGTGCATTTGTCACTATTTTTTTATGTAAGAACATTTAGCTTGCTAGAAATAGAAATTTGTTTTTGTTTCACCTAAGAACATAGATTTTTTCCTCAATTCATCAACTGTGCCCTGAAGCTCATCATTGTATGGTTGATCATGCAGTTGTAGTTATGTTAATTTCAGTACCTCGGTTGTTCTTTCTGCTATAGAGAAGATATGTACAAAATGTTTTGCATTAAGCTGCTTGAGGGTTTCTTTAATCTTTTCAGCTTCTTACAAAGAGCAATTACATGGTCCCATACACCTCTTGATTCCATTCAATGCACACTAAGTTTTGAAAGTCCCATTATTAGTCCACATGTTGAAGAATTTAAATGGCTTTATATTGGCCTTTTCTTATTAGAAAAGAGAAACAATACATGGTGAATGATCCGAAAGATATCCCGAAGGCAAAAAATTTATCTGTTTAAAAAAATTAGGAAGTAGCCAAGGGTTGTCACCATAGCTCTATCTAATTTGCACCAGACTCTATTGTTGGTCCATGCATATAAACATCCAATGGAGTATAAATTGACAATATCTTTGATTTCATACTGTGTAATTATTGCCCTATTATATTTATCATCATCTCTTAACATGTTATTGAAATCATCAAGTATAAGCCAAGGAGATGACTGATGGATACCGAGTTCCATAATAGTCTCCTACTAACAATAGGATGGAAAGTATAAATAAAGCTAACTTGAAAGGTGAATGAAGTTACCTTACATGTAGCTTTGCAGTTGATAGCTTGGGGAGAAGTCTCCAATAGTTCAAGAATGACTTTGGAGTAATCCCATAAAACCAAAATTCTATCCACTACTCGGCATGTGTGGAATTGTTTAATTTCATCTACCATTGGAACTTATTTCTCATGATACGTTGCAACTTGGACTAGTTAATTCTAGTCTCCACAACTCCTATAAAATCAATATTATGTTGCCTAATGAGGGTACGAACCCCATTTTGTTTCAGGGGCAGAATAAAACTCCTAATATTCCAACATGTGCACTTTATAATGATATAAGAAAGGCTTGCCCTTTGTTTTTATCTTTGTTCGTAGTTGTGGCATGTTGCACTACAAGTTTGTTGAGTTTTAGCCTCACTACATCGACATGTTGCTGGTCTATCTATTTCTCCTTATCCACATGTGGGGGCAGTTCATTGGGGTATTGTTCATTTCTTCTTACTGGCAACCTCCTTAAAGGGCTCACCCAGATCTGCTTCCTACTATTCCTCATAAATTGAGAATGATTCCAAGCTTGGTTTCAACTGCTGGTTAGATGTAATGCCTTAATTATGGTTTTTTTAATAGCAACTGCATTTTGAGGGCTTGCAGGGCAGTCTTTCTTACTAGGTTCCTCCTCACTCACTTTGCTTATTTGTTTATGTTGCAACCCATTGTTGAGTGGCCAAACATTTTACAAGTTGAGCAAATTTTTGGTTTAAATTTATAAACCACTTGTTGGTCTTTAATCTTGTCAGTTGGTAGTTTCACACGGATAGATCGAACAGCTCCTTTGAAACATCTACTTCAACTAAAACCTAACATATGATAATCTCTCATTTACATAGGTGAGTTTATCCATCAATATTGGTTTGCCCACTTTAGAAGTGATCTTCTCTAAAGCAGTTGCATTCTAACATTCAAAAGGCAATCCTGGTAGATTAATCCTAATGGTCATGGAGTTAACTCCCTTATCATCAAATTCAAAACATGGGGGCATGGTTTTCAGCAATAAAGGTCTCCCAAAAATAAAGTATGGTCCCCCGTTTAACACATTATCTCTATCAGCCTCATTCTCATATTTAAAAAGAAGCCATCTACTTGAATAAGCAAAATACTTGTATTTGATCTTCCAAGAATCACATAGTTGCAAAAGTCCTATTTTTCTTGGAAATTTGACAGCAAAGTATCCAACAAGATAGTATCCCCACACTATTTCAACATCATCAATATCTTGTGCCTCCAAAGCCACTTCATCTAGCTGGTTTTTGCAAGTATTGAGCTTCAGTCCTTGATTGTGGTTTATGCTATCTTTGAAAAGGCTGATGACCCATGGAGCTTTCGCACTGGAATCCATCTGTTTTTCCTAAATAGAGTCTATGACTGGAGGAACTTTAGGAGAGCACTTAGATTTTATATATGTTTCACCTAGTGTGCGAGATACATTAGGTGATGTCATCAAATCCTGGTTAAGTTCTTCCCATAAAGCCTTTGGAAATGGCTACAAAGAAGAATAAAAATCATCCTTACCTTCTAAAAAATGCTTTTGAGGAGACTAAAATTTCTTTTCATTTGCTTTCTTCTACCTATCAAGTTGAAGAAGGCAAAGAAAAAAAAAACTAAAAAGTGGACCATGTCTTTCGGCAGAAAGCAAGAACCTGTGGAATGAACAACTCTGAAATGCTATGAATCAATCAAAAATTTGGCAGAATTCAAAATTTTCGTAGGCGAAAAAGCAGATTTTGAAAATTTTTAAATTTTCAACCTAAGAGGTTACTGTAGCAGGCAGACAACTTTTTGAGATTTCTCTCTCTAAGTTGAGAGCTTCTCTCTCTAACCTGACTTGACTGAGATCTCTTTCTTCTCACAAAGATCATTCTTACACTTAACTTTAACTGTACCACATTCATTTCTTACAAATAAAATGTTTTTCCATGTTTTATGGAATGCCTTCTCACAACTATTTTAAATATATCAATGCAAGTGAAACATAGCCCATCCACAAATTTTGGGTCCTCCATATCTGTCTTTAGGTTGAATGAAAGTAGATATGCTGGCCTAGATGAACTATCCTTAGTATTAAAATGTGGAGAATAAATATTCTACTTTAGTCCATAATAAACCCATTCCACTCAATCTCTATGAGCATACAAAAATAAGCATCAATAACCTTACAATTTCCACGTGACTTTTATCGAGAATCTATATTCTTACCTCTAATCTTCAATTTACAAAACAACATGCCCAAGTTAGAAATTGATATCATAAAGATATCAAGATATCAAAGAAATTTTGAGTAGTTTAGATATAAGATAACTTATTAATATTGCAAAAAAAAAGAGGTAGTTACCTTATAAATCCCATCCTTTTTTTCTTATTAAACTGCTATAAGTCTCCTTGAAGATTGGCTTTTGGAGAATTGTATATGTAGAAGACTTTTTCAATTATTTCCCTAAAATAATCCGTATTCGTATCTAGGCAAAGCATGTCGTAGCTCAGCCCAACATATCCTAACTTAGTTTATATGAAAACATAATTTTCATATGAAATATTTGAGCAAAGGCAAATCAAAATTTTAGAATAAGAGGGGAGAAAAAAATTATAGTGGTATAATTTTATTTGTCACAAGTATCTCATTGTGGGGCCAATTGCAAATAATCAAAGAAAGGAAATTCTCAAATGATTTAATTAATTTTAGACTGCAACAATTTTTATATAGTGGAGTTAAATATTGTTAAATGATAATCAAATATAATCATAAAGATGATAATATGATTTGACCCATTTGGAGCTAGAATTAAATTTTTGCTAAGGTCTCTTTAGGAGCCTCAAATTTTAACATACAGAGAAATAATTATAATCCATGTAATGGATAAGTTCGGACATAATTTTAAGAGAAATTTAATATCCATAAGATGAATATGTTTCAATAGTTTTGAAGAAAAAATTCAAAACTCCATAATTATGGATTTTTTTAAATGAACAAAGAAATATTTTGAAAGAAGAAAAAAATTTCCCTCCTACTAAAAGATGTGCACATGCATGCGCCACCATGTGCATGCTATGTGCATGTGCACAACTAGCACCCAATTGGCACACTAAGGTGGTGTTTGGTTGGGGAGAATTCCAAAAAATAATTTGATTATTTGGAATTTTTTTCCCTTGGAGCCTTCCATTCCATATTGAAAGTTTACGGAATCTTTCATCCACTCATAACTAAACTACTATTGGAAATAATTTTATTGAATAATTTTTTTTTATTTATTTCCTGATCAAATCGAGACGCAAGGAAATACGTGGTATCAGGCAACAAAATTTTTTACAAAATTAATGTAGTTATATTAATATGAATTTTAATTAGTTCTACAAAATATAACAATTATATTAAGGAGAGTTTCAAAAAATATAACCTAATAGAAAAAATAATTCTTTTTTTCTAATGATGCTTTCTGAATCTTCAAACATTTCTCACTAAGTTTCAATCTGATTGAATCACCAAGGTCTTCCAATCCAAGCCTCCACACCAATGGGAACAAGTGGGCATTCTTAACACTAAATTAAGTTATACTGCATAATTTTTTTATAATATTTTTAACTCATGAAATCACAAGACTTAGCTAAGGGGAAGGGAAGGAAAAATTCAGCAAAAGTCTGGAGAACTTTTCTCTAGAAATAATGCGTCTTATGAGAGAGAAAATGAGACATTCTATTTTATAGATATTGAATCCTAGTTTTCTATTCCTCTTCGAACTCTAATAGGCTGACCCTGATATGATAGGAAAGTTATCACTAACCTTCCTATTATAATTATCTAGAATTTTTAATTCTAGATAGTAATAGAAATAAATATCTCGTATTTATTATTACCAACAATATCATATATTCCCAACAATCTTTGATATTTATAATTAACACCCAATTTAAAAATTAATTTTCTACAATTACAAGTACAAAATAAATTTATTGCATAAAATCAATTTCAGTGTTTATGAAGATGGATTGGGGACCTATGGACCTATAATTACAAGCTCCAATAAGTACAATAATTAATTAAACTCTTTATTTAATTCATCTAATTCATTAATCTAAGATTACTCCACTAAGATTCTAGAGTTGCACTCTTGTAATTTTAGAATAATTTACTCTCATCAACAATGAGTAGTCCATTGGTATAATTATTTTATATGATTTGAACCTCCGTAGATAATTCATAATTAGAGTTAAGTTTTCTGTTAACCTCTCTAATTATCTCTTGTTTCTTGTCTACCATTAATTCAATAGTGAACCAAGTTATAAAGTTGAGCGCTCTATTGTTCAGTTTAGATATAACTAATAAAGGGAATTGTCTTATTATTTCCCTCGAGAAGGTATGAATTTTATATCTGTAAGTTATATTCCAAACTACCAATCCCAATGTGATCCCAAAATACAAGTATTTTGGAACGCTAACTAATAAATATTTAACGAATAAATCAAAGATTATAATGAAATAAAAAAGAGTCTATAACTACTTAGGATTAAGATCAACCTATATATGATAATCTATTTCTGTTATTTGAATTTTTAAAAAACAACAAAAATTATATGAAAATTTAAATTACATGTGGTCCAATCCTATATAATCACATTATATAAAATATCTTCATTATGATGTCACCACAATAGTCCGGATAAGACCATTACATTCTTAATATTAAAGGATCGCACTAATAATAATTTAATTAAAGATTCCAACTTTAATAAATTTTATTATGGACTATTTATTTATTATTCATAATCTTAATCCTCTCGTATATAATACTTATATACTAAAATTATAATTATATAAATAAATAGGGATTTTCTGATATTAATAAGCATACTAATATGCATAAAAATAAGTATAAAATAGTATTTTATTAATTCAACAATTAATGTACTATTACATACTTTTAGGGCACTATCTCTAACAATCTCCCACTTGTCCTAAAGCAAGTGAGACATGTCTCTAAGTCCTAGTACTAACATTTGACTCTTAAATATTTTATTATATTTGGAACAACTTCCAAATTAGTAAAGAGTCTTAAGCCAAACTGCTTCTTTAGCCACTTCACAAGCTATTAGGTATTCAGCCTCTAAGATTGAATCATCAGTGCTAGATTGTTTACTACTTTAACATTGTTCCAAACTATGGCTTTACCACTCTTAGTAGACACTAATCCGGAGGTTGATTTTCAACTATCCTTTTCCGATCAAAATCAAAATCAAAATCAGTATATCCAAGGCGATTCAGGTGTCCACCTAAATACACTAGCATATAATTTCTCATTTTCTTAAGATATTTGAGAATATTCTTTACCATTTTTCTGTAATTTAATCATAAACTTGACTGGAAATGACCAACTATCCCTTTGCATAACAAATATCTAGCCTTGTACACTACATGGCATACATAAGGTAAAGCATAGGGAATTTGTCCCTATCTTATCAATATAAGATGTCTGAGATAATGGCAACATTATGTTCTTGCAATTTGAATCTCAAGAATATAATTTTCTTCTTCCAAATCTTCCATTTGGAATTGCTTGGCAAGCCAGTCCTTGATATTAGATAATATTTTTACATCATTCTTAATGAGTAGAATATCATCTACATAAATTACCAAGAAGACCACATTTTTATCATATACACAAGGTTTATCAATATTTTGATAAAAAAACATATATTTAATCATCCCATCAAGTCTTATGTTTCATGATCTAGAGGCTTGCTTTAGTCCATAAATGAACCTCGGCAACTTGCAGATTTTCTGCTCTTAGCATTATGCTTTGAAACCCTCTGATTGTTATATGTAGATATCTTCCTCAAGATAGTCATTTAGAAAGGCTATCTTGACATCCATTTGTCATATGTCATAATCTAGGTTCACAGCAAAGGAGAGCATTATGCGGATGAATTTAAGCATAGCTACAAGCAAGAAGGTTTTCTCATAATCGAGCCCATCTTTCTAAGTATAGCCTTTCGCCACTTGATAAGTGCATATTTTAACATTTTTTTATCAGATCCGTTATATTTTTCTTGTTTTATTCTTGTTAATATTATAGTTTTTTTAATTTTTTGTGTTAGGGAATCAATGAACAAAAAGATGTAAAAAAAGCCAAAATAAAACCAAAGAAAACAACACATTTCGTAAGGAAGTTGGGAGATAATATTTTATTAGATCAAATAAGCATCACAATTAGAAAAAAATAGTCATTTTTACCTAAGTCCATTATGTGTAGATCAAAATATATGCAAGAAATCACTTGGACTTTGTAAGTGATTATTGAGCTTACATTAAATTCAAAATAAGCATGTTTTCAGACTTGTATAGTTGTTGTATTAACTCCATGTTTAAAAACCCTATGGACCCAAATCTTACTTCATTGAAAGTCAAGAGATAGAACTATAATTTTTCTGTTAAAAGCTCGACTTAATTCAATATTGGTTATAATAGAAAATTCCTCCAAATGTGTGTATTGGAAAGGATCTATTTATGCTGATATATTTTCTTAAATCAAGCATAACGTTCTTCCTAATAGTTGAAATTAGATGATTCAAATTGAAAAATGAAGATAACAGACAAATCTACAACTTTTATGTTGATTACTTTTCTAAAATCAGTTGATTGTATGAAGAAATTATATGATAAATTCAGATCTAAAAAGAATATGTGAATTTAGGGAACATTTAAAGTTAATTTGGAGTGCATTTGGAGTGAATTTGGAGATGTCAGTTTACACACTCTTCTACTATAAATAGAGACTCTTGGATATCATTGAAGATATGCAAAAAAACACATAAAAATCCTTAGAGGGGGAAAGAAAGTTTTGTTGTTGTCTTTTTTTGGGGTAAGTTTTCTAGTAGTAATATAAATACATTCTTTAGTTTTTCTTTTATTTTTAGTCTTTTCTACTTTCATTACATCTTTCTAAATTTTATTTAGTTGAGGAAAAATGGTGAACTTCTTGATAGAGGAAGAGAAACAATTAAAAAGGTGCATAATTCAGGTGTGTTGTATTATTATTTTATTAAAACCCTCCTTATTTTGTGGTGATTCTTGATTTATGTATCACAAATGGTATAACAAATACTTGAATTCATTTAGCTTGATGTGCAGTTCTACTACACCGATTGCTAATATGAATCATTGATTTGTTGTAGATAAATGTATGCATAAATACTTAATCCCATAAATAAGTATTGACGTTAAAACCTTTTTTATTTAGTGGTGATTCTTGATTTATGTATCACCAATGGCATAACAAATACTTGAGTTCATTTAGCTTGATGTACGGTTCTACTACACCGACTACTAATGTGAAACATTGATTTGTTATAGATAAAGGTGTGCATAAATACTTAATCCCTTAAATAAGTGTTGGAGTTAAATCCCTTGTTGTTTAGTGGTGATTCTTGATTTTGTATCACCAATAGCACAATAAATACTTGGGTTCATTTAGCTTGATGTACAGCTCTACTACATCAACTGTTAATATGAAACCTAATTTGTTATAGACAAATGTGTGCATAAATACTTGATCCCATAAACAATAATTGGTGTAAGGAGATAATTTACAATTAGTAAGACAATATCATGATTACCTTAATGCATGAGCTATTTGATAATATCTTCCTATTGGAACCTTCATTATGTATGAATTCCAATAGTGACATTTAAAAGAGGTAAAAAAATAATAAATAATCATTCCTCTATCTAAAAATCAAGAGCGGATCCCTAATACTCAATACTTTTTTTACTTTGATTTCTTTGTTATAGTATAAATTTTTCTTTATAATCTAAACTATATTCAGTCCATCTTTTAAGAAATATAAACCCAAAAACTTTAAACAACTTCCCTATGGATCAACCTCGGACTCTTGAGAAATTTATTACTTGACATAACCTGCACTTTGTTTTGCAACCTTAAAGTTGTAGCAAGTTTTTTACGCCGTTGCCGGAGAAGGCAAGGTAAGTATTCAGATTTGTAAATATTTTTCCTATTGTGTCTTTATTTTCTTTGTGATTATATATTTATATGGTATCGTAATCATAATTCTCATCGTTTAGTTAGAAATAATTCTAAAATTTTATTTGAAAATTTGTTTGAGTCACCTCCACACATTTCCACCATGACTGAAAATGAAAGTGTTTAGGATAAAAATAAGAATCAACAAGTGCGTAGCATGCATTATTACTTGTAACCTCCTCGAAATTCTTCTCTTTCTTGTTTCATTTTCCTTCTCAATGCAAATAACTTTCAATTCAAGCTAAGTATGATCCTTTTACTTCCTAATTTCTATTATTTAGACTCTAAAAGCCCTTACTTGCATCTGAAAGAATTTGATGAAGTATATGCCACTTTTAATGATCAAACTTGTACAAATGAGATTGCTAAACTCAAATTATTTTTTTTTTCTTTAAAAGACAAAGCGAAAACTTGGCTTAACTCTTTAAAACTTAGGTTAGTTGGCACTTGGCAAGAAATGTAAGTTGAATTTTTTAAAAAAGTTCTTCCAACTCATAATACTAATGATTTGAAAAGACAAATCAAATTTTTTCTTAAAATTCTATTGAAGTTTTCTTTTAATATTGGAACAGATTTGAAAATTTGTTAAATTCATGTCCACATCAAGGTTTTAAAAAATGTCACTTAATTAATTTTTTTTATGAAGGCTTAACTCCTAAAATAAAATAATTTTTTGAAACATTGTTTAATGGTGATTTTCTTAATAAAGAACCTGATCAAGCCATAGAATATCTAGACCATTTGGCAGAAAACTTTCAATCATAGCATGTTAATTCTTTTGAAGGTTTTATTATATCTAATCTTGCTAATAGTAATAAAGAAATATATTACTTTAGTCAAAAAGATGATCTAAATGTTAGGATTGTTAGTTTAACAAGAAAAGTTGAAGCCATGTAACTTTAAAAAGTAAAGAAAATCATATATGTGCAAGATAAAGAAATTTATAGCATTTGTGAGCTTATGAGACACTCCATCAATGAATGTCTGAATATTTTATCATACAACAAATGTCATGAACACATTCAAAAAGCCTTTTCATTCTCCATAACTTACAATCCACAATAGAGAAATCATTCCAATTTTAATTGGCGAGATGAGAACCGTGCCCAACCGCTACATTCACAAAAGCCACCAAACTTTTCTTCTTATCCAGTTCCATATACAAAATCTCTTGAGGAAAATTTGCAAGAATTTATGCATATACAAACAAATATCAATAACCAGACTTCACAAGCCATCACTGAGATCAAAATCATACTTTCAACATTGACAACCTCTTTGCATACTCATGAAAAAGGTAAATTTTCTGTTCAACCTTAACTTAATCCTTCCACTCAGTGTCATGTTTCTTCTTCAAGTGAAAATTCAATCAAGAAGGCTAATTCGATCATAACTCTTCAAAATAAAAAAGTTGTTGACAAGACTATTCATCCTAAGGAGAATCCAAAGTCGGTAACTACTCCTAAACATCTTTCTCATACTTATGTAATACATTTCATCTATCCTAGCAGGTTAGCAAATTCCAAGAAAAATGAGCAATAAAAGAAGATCCTTGAGACTTTTTGAAAAATAGAGGTAAACATCCCTATTCTTGATGAGATCAAACAGGTGCCTAGATATACTAAGTTTCTCAAAGAGCTATGCACTAACAAATGGAAGTTAAGGGGGATGAAAAAGTAAGTGTAGGGAAGAATATTTTGTGGTTCTTTAAAGAAAACTCCCTCCAAAGTGTAAGGATCTAGACACTTTTACAATTCCTTGTACCATTTATAAGACCAGTTTGAAAAATGCATGTTAATGTTATGATATATTCTATTTATGCTTCTCTAAATCTAGGACCTTTAAAAGAAATTGGTGTTATCATATAATTAATTGATAGATATACTGTATATCCAATAGGGGTTGTGGAAGATGTTTCTGTGCAGATGAATGAATTAGTTTTCCCTACTAATTTTTGTGTTCTTAAGATGGATGACACATGCCCTAATTTCTACAAATATTTTTTTGGGAAGACCATTCATGAAACAACCCAAACTAAAATTTATGTTCATGATGGCACTTTTACTATGGAGTTTAATGGTGAGGTTATAAAATATAATATTTTTGAAGCCATGAGATATCATAGTGACGTGAATGTTGTTTCTATAGTTGACATTATTAATCTAAAATCATAACAAATGCTTGAGTTCACTGGCAAGGATAGAGTGGAGGTAGATGTTACTTTACAAAAACATCTCTTTATGGAGAATTTGAAAGAAAAGAAGTTGGATATGTAAATGTTGGGGGATGTGGAAAATGATGTAATAGGGCTGGATTCATTGCCAAAAAAGTCAAGGTATGATGTCTCTTATGTTGAATTGTTAATATCTAATGAGAGGCTTCTACCTTCTGTGGTGCAGACACCTACAATGGATCTTAAACCAATCTCGAACCATCTTAAATATGTCTACTTGAGTGATAAAGAAATACCACTAGTCAGCATTGTTAAACACCTCACTCAAGTACAAGCAGATAAACTTATTTGGGTGCTTCTAAATTATAAGATGGTGATTGGATGGATGGTGGCTTTAGCAACATATGTTGATGAGTGATGAAGGAGACAATATCAGGCTGAGGATATTAAACCAATCGCTTAATGGGAGTCAACCTGTAATAACCAAGTCTCACACTACTTATTTGGCCAATGTAATTCATGCATTATATGCTACTTATATGCTAATTTATATTAATATTTACATGGCATCTTATATAGCATTCTTAATCGTTAGACCTCTAATGCTGTCACATGATATTAGTGGTTGAAATCTTATAACCTAAGTAAGAAATTCAATATTTAGATAAGAGAAAGAATAGATTGGTCAATCTATTGGATATTCATAGGTTATATGTTATAATTTTAGAAGTAGTTAAAGGTATTACTAGTAAGCTAATATGATTCGATTTAATTAGATTGAAGTGTTTTAAAAGTATACATCCATGGATTAACATACTTGGAATATTGGACATGATATAATGTGATTTAAGTATCATAATACAAGGTTCATATGTGCATATGATTTTAGAAATGCAAACTAGACAATCATTTAAGAATCGGATGTCAATCGGTTTGGAAATCGAATGAACGGGCATAAGAATTACCTATAAGAATGAATGGTGACTAAGATAGGTTGCAACTAAATAAAAATAGGTGAGACACACAATATTAGAGCTGCAAGATAAGGGAGAAAATCAGATTTTACCACTACATGCCACCTCAAACTTATACCACCTCATGCTTAGACTTTTCAAGCTAGTACCTCAACCTATTCTTCACTCTTAAGCTAATAGCCACGACTTGAACCTTCTTCTGCACTATTTTAGCTACAAATACATATCAAAACCTCTCTAAATAGGTCCTAAGTGATTTAAACCAAAAAAGGAGGCAAAACAAGCAAATGGGAGGATAAATAAACAAGTTCAAGTAGAAAACTATTGCAAGGTGAGCTTGACCTACAGGTTTGGCATGACTTTCAGATTTATTTTGAGGTTTATTGGCTTATTAAGCTTTGAATATTATTTATAAATGTGTTAGGATGTTATTAGATAGGCATTGGTGCACAAAGAAAGGGTTTTTGGTTGCAAATATTTGATAGAAAACACTTGTGCTAGAAACTATCACCTTGTTGTATTCTTGTATTTTAGGCTTCAAAAGTGTATGGTATGTTGAATAAAACCTATAGGTATCATCATATACATGTTCATGTATGATTTAAGAGTATTGGAATAAATTTTCGTCGATTAGAAATTGCAGTATGGCATGATAATTAAAGAGATGTTCAGAACTATCTCCATCAAATTTCACATTCTATCCTATGTGAAGGGGACTGGTTTTATGGCATTAAATCCATTATTTTTGCAAGAATATGACCTGGTTGTCTCTTTGTATATGTTATCTAAGTGTGGTGAAAATTTGGGAGTGATTGAATATACTTAAGGGTGCCAAAACCATTAATGTCATGAAGTGTGTAAAACTATCAAGGTAGAAAAAATCTATTTCAGTATACTGTGAAGGCAGCTGAACTCAGGAAGATATATCCATGAGTTTTAGCCATTCTATGACATGGTTACATTATTTTTTATGTTAGCTAAGTGTGATAAAAATTGGAGAGTGAATGAATATGTCTAAGGGTGTCAAAATCATCATGTAAATTAATGTGGCGGCAAGAAAATGTAAAGTTGTGAATCTATCCAATTTGGTTCATTAACATATTCCAACATAGATATGGTGCAATTGATCCCTAACATTTAGAGAAATATTGTAAGAGTTATAATACATCAATTAAGTGAGGTTAGTATATATTTAAAATGTGGAACAAAGGTACGTAGAAGATTATATTCGGTTATAGTTTCTAAGTGGTAAGATTGTTTAGTTAAATTGAGATTCAAGATCTTTACACTACATTAGGTATGATGAATTTGTTAATTGAGGATGGTGATCGATATCTTGTATTTTTATAGATTGTTTCATATCTGGGGTTGTGGAGTAATACTTAAGAAACCTAGAAGTAACACACAATCGATCAAAGGTAAATAAAGATTCATTTGCAACTACAATGCATAGATATAGTAAATGTATAATTTATATGTAATACCATTGATCATATGTGCATAGCAGAGGGCACGCATTACTGTTAGTCATGTTGATTGAGCATACATACATGGGCATTAGCACGTGCATTGCATCATATACGAGTATTGTGATAAATCTTGTATTGTACGGTATGATTCTGAGAAAGGAAAATATTTTACTAATCACTACTAGTGCACCGAAATATGCATGAATTTACATGGTTGTATGCATAGATTTGCAAGTTCGCGTGCATGGATTTACATGCTGATATGATTATTGGCTATTGGATTATGGCGATGTGCAAAGCTCTTTTCCAGTACATGGGCTAGTAACATTGGTTAGGGGCCCAAGAAAGAAATGATTTTGAGAGAAATATTTTGATGCATGGAATAGCATTGTGGGCATAGCATTTTGAGATGTATGACTTGAAATTGTGGATTATTCTTTGACATGCATAATTTTTACTTGTTGAGCATTAGCTCATATAGTTTATGCATTGTAGGTGAGTCTGGTGATACTTAATACCATAGACTTATTGGGCAAGTCGTTAGATTTCGTACAGGTTCTGAGGATCAGTGTACATGGATGATGACCTGCTGGGTTACGTTGTGGGCATATTCTAATTTTTACAATCATTATTATTGTGTAAATTGTTGTCTATATGTAAAGGGTTATCAGATGCAAAATGTCTTTACTTCTTCTAAAAGTACAGGCTATTATTTTAATTTTTGAGTATATCGTATTATAACTTTGGGATGTCGTGTCCTATACAACTCTTGAAATTTTATAGTAAATAAGTTTGACAATAGCGTGACTGTGATGGGTGTTATATTTTTTATATAAATGTTGATTTTTCTATATATATGGTTATATATAAAAAAACATTTTTACTATTTTTCAAAGTGCTATAGTTGACAAAATAATTATATATATATATACACATGCACACACATGTGCTACCTTGTCAAAAATTTTGTTGTGTCAATATCTATATTCAGTGATGGGGGTGGTACAGAGTGGTATCAGAGCCTAGTTTGTGGTTCTGTTGACTATCCATGTATATAATCTTTGAAACTGGTGGACCACAACCATGCCAATAAGTTTTATTTATTGTATAATTCATTTTGTATTTCATGAATAATATTGGCCATGTGTTTTAAGATTTTGTATAAAATAATGTTGAGGCAGACTCATCGAAATAACAGGTATAAAATTTATGTTTGGTATTTTATCTCAGGAGTTACATATTCTCTATTATCCACTAAGTATGTAATAAGACTGGTTATGGAACTTGATATATATATGATGTCAGTTACAATATTTTAATACCATCTAGAAGTTCAAGATCAACAAATTAGATTTCAAGGGCTCTATGTAAATTTTGTTATGTTGTCTAGGATTATGATATAACCTTCTGTGTTGATTGATTTATTGAGAATAATGCATTGTGGATTATTCCAAGATTATTAAGACTTTTAAATTATAGGTGATGAAAATTTAGAAATTTAATGGAGACCATAGCAGGAAAATGTTTACTATTTGTATAAAATAAAGAAAATTATCAAATTATAATTTTCCACAATATGAAAGAGAGTAGTAAGAAACAGTTATTATCTATCTTTGGGTTGTGTTAGAATTTTTAGAAATGACCAAGTTTACTAATGATCCATTTGTGTGATCTTAGATCTCTTGATATATACTGAAAAGAATTGTTCAAGCATGCCAGTGACTAACCAATTGATTTTATCCTAGATATAGTTGCAAGAATAAATTCAATCTCTCTTTTAGTTTATCATATACACCTATTGGAATTCGATGATCTTAAGTGATATTGTTATAATATTAGGCAAGGCATTAAGGTCTAGTGCTTCTCTTAAACAAGCTCCACTTCATATTCACCTAGAAGAAAGATGAATCTTGAGGTTATCTATTATTTATTGCAACTCAATTGAGTAATAATTTGTAATAAGTACAAATTTGTCATACTAAGGTTTATTTGATAAATCAAGATGAGCTACTGTGATTTTGAAGATTGATTTTAAATTTGAATTAATTATGAATTTCTTGTTGTGCCATTGGGTTGATTAATGCCCTAATTATTTTGATATACATGATGAATAATGTGTTTGATGATTCTATATGGGTATGTTTGGGGTGATATTCATTGATGATATCTTAGTGTACAACGAGGAGAAATATGATTGACCTTTCAATATGATTTTGGAAACTTTAAGGAAATAGAAATATTTGTTCGATTTAGTAAATACGATCTTTCGGTTATGTAATATAATATTTATTTTGGGACTGGTAATTTTCTTAAGAAAGTGTCCTTGTAACTATTCAAAACTTCGAGGTTGTACTGAAATAGAGAAGACCAATAAATGTCATAGAAATAAGAAAAGTTTTCTGAGTTAGTGATATTATTATTCCTCTGTAGTTTTTACAGCTTTATTTCATTATACATGTAGGTATATGAAATTTCTGGGTTCGCTAAGTGCGAAGAAATCTCTAATTACATAAAGAGAATTGATTTGAGCTTCGATAGTGACTTCAATTTTAGATATAAGTTATTTATTGTGTATAGTGATGTATCTCATTGTGTTTTGGTATATGTTTGATGCAATATAAAAAAAAATACTCGACACTCTTCGAGTTAATTAGATTATTTATGTAATACTATATGTAACATTACAAAACCGAGGTACTTAAAATGTCTATATACTTAGAAAGAGTTGAACTTGAAGAAAGGGTGGATATTATTAGTAAGTGAATATATTGTATGATCCATATAACTATAGATATCATTGGAATAAAATATCTCAATAGACTAATATTCAAATAAATTTTACATCATAAACTATTATGGGAGTTGAGGGTTATATAGAGGATGAATTAGAGTAAGTATTATACAACCCAATGGATGGAAAAGAAGATTATCAGAACTGATAATCACAAATTTGCTTTCTCTAACTCTTATTCTCTTTTTTTATCCATTTAAATTTTTTTCTTTTTTTTATTTATTTTGTCCTAATCGAAAATATATGCTATCAATGTGGTAGGTAGTATTTTTTAAAATTTTATTATGCAAGAGCACATGGTAATCACTTTTCAACAAAGAAAATCGCTGTAAAAATCTTGTAATGTAGATTTTATTAACCCTTTTTTTCTCAAAAACACTTACACTTTCTGCAAAAGTTATAACAACTATCAAAAATTAGGATCCTTCCTGATTAAGTAACGGATAATGGCACTCCGCGACTATTAAGGTCAAAAAAATAAAACAGAAATGCAAGTTCATTAGGAGTTGTTTCAAAAAATTGAAAAGATAAAATTCAATTTATTAAGAATGGATTAAGTAAAGAGTCTCTAGATGATATTCGATTGACTTTTGAGATGCATTGTTGTGGATTAATGCATCGTGCAATTTTTGATTTATGGAATTACTTCCGGGATAAATGGGCGTTATAATGTTGGGAATTTAACATTAAAAGACTCTATTTGTCAGTTTATAAGAAAACTAGATGGAAAGCATTTCTCTACCCATAAAGGTCATTTAAGTTGTTACTAAACGTAAAACTAAAGGAATATATGAGTCACAGTTACAACTACGTGTACGTATAGTAGTTAATTTTTTTTTTCAAACTTTGTGTCCTTGTTTTCAACCTTTATAACAAAAGAAAAAAAATGCAATAAATGCATTCCCTATTCACACCTCAATAAATAGCACCATACTTACTCTATTTTTGCACAACTCACTTTCAAAAAAAAAAGAAGAAAAGAAAGAAAGAAAGAAAATGGAAAGGTCTTCCATAGCAAGTTCAACCGTATTTGTATCTTTTGTGGAACCAATCCAAAAAAAAATGGTGAGTTTATTAGGGCAACCAATAACTTTGGTAGAACTTTAACATAAAAAAACTCATTTAGTGTATGGGGAGGCAGTTTAGGGTTAATGGGAAGTGTTGCTACTTTTGCTCGTATAGGAGGAGTCAAAGTTTTGGGAGTTATCCCAAAATCTTTACTAGTACAGAATATCATAGGTATGACCATCGTAGATATACTAAAAGTATCACATATTCAGGACAGAATGCCTAATATATTAAACAATGCGAATGCATTCATCACTTTACCTAGTGGTTTTGGTACACTAGAGGAATTATTTCAAATTAGTCTCTTAGGCATAACTCAACATTCACCAAAAATTTGTAGGTATTTTTATTGTTAATGGTTTCTTTGATGGTTTGCTATCTTTTATAAATCATGTTGTAGAAAAAGATTTTATTTCACCGTCTACGAGGCGAATTTTCATTTCTGGTAGTATCTGACCAACTAATTAATCAACTTATAGCATATGTGTCATAACTTGATCCAACCTTGGCTCGTGTGGATTAGTCCAACAGGGACAATGGTCGAAAATGTAAAATGCATTTGACTCTCAGCCTCTGAAATTTATCCTTAATGGTTTCAACTAATAGTGTATAGATTCTGTTGTTTCAACTTTGTTTTTCATTAAGTCTCATTTCAAGTAATATCTTCTAAACTCTACTTTTCTATCTATTTTCGATATTGGGGACATTGTCTCGATTAGATTGGGAAAGGGGATAGTTGATATCATGACTTGTGTGTTCAATGTGTATTTTTCTAGTTTTTTTTTAAAAAAAAAAAAATCAAACGTGTTTTCTTTTGAATCCATTGAAAACATGAAAAATGATGGCAGAGTAAAGGGTAACTTAACACTCTTGAGACGTACCCTTATTTTTTTGCATAACATGACAGGTTTGTGAAGTTTTTAACAAAAGTTTGTGAATTGTCAATTTTTTTTAAAAAAAAATTTTGTCGCAAATGTTCTTTCAACTTCAATGATTAAAATTAAACACGAATAATGTGGTTTGATTGATGATGAATGTTGTTTTGGACTTTGATGTTGTTTTATAGTTAATATATTTTTGGATAATTATACTTATATTTTTTTGTACAAATAGTTAATTTATTCGGTGTGGAGACAAGCATGTCAAAATAAAAAATTCTTATGTCTCGCTTTAATCATCACTTAAATTTTCGACATGTAGGAATTGAGTATTAGAATTTTACACCACTTAAAAAATAATTAAGCCAGTAGGCTTTCTAACACCATGTCCAATATTTATTTGGCATATATATGTATTGTAAATTATAATAAACTCATATATATTTGTATATATGTCAAATAAAATATTTAATTTTTAGAATTAATCGATTATTAGAAATGTATATGCATACATAATATATTATACATTATATAAATAGTATTATATTATATAATACTTATTGTATACCTTATATATATTATGCAATAGGTACTTAGTCATCCAAAATGTAAGTTGGCAAGCATTTCCATCTTATTTGTCAGTAAATGATGAAATTATTGAAAAACAAGTTTGATAAGGCAAAATAGTACATTTTTCCTCCAAAAAAAGAAAAAGAAGAGGATGAAATTTACCACCGAAAAAGGTGAGTTACGGCCATATTTGTGGCACACGTCATTTTTATTAAACAGTTAATAATGATACTAAAATTATAATAGAATGTTAATATATGCGATTTAATTGATTTTTAAAAAAGCTTGATACGAAAATTTTCCATCCATTAAAAAATATAAATTATTTGAATTGGGCTACTCCTATTCCTGGACCACCAACAATAATCTTATTAAAAGCCCAAATGTTGGTGAATATATTCCAGAAGTTCCAGAATATTGTGGAGTAATTCACCACGCGTTTATATTTGGAGGTCATCAGATGATTACGGAATTCAATCCTTGATCTTCTGTGCAAGGAACGCTTTGAAGGAGGGAAAAACCTCGTAGAAAAGATATGGCTTTGAATCCTCAACTTTTCCCGAATGGGATGCCGGTGCCCTTCGTCAACGAGATATTTGTCTTGGCCAGAGATGGCGTCGAGTTTGAGATCGACAAGATCCCTGGGTTTGCTTCTGATCCTACTCTCTCTTTTATTTTGCAATTCAGTCTACTTTCTTTGTTATTCATCGCTGTTATTGGGTTATTGTTCAATTTGATTGAGTCGAAGACGAATAATGACCTAATTTATCCACATCGTATTGATTATCGGGTAACTAATATATGGAATTGAACCCTTGTTAGTCACATTCTCTTACTGTTGCGGAGTTCAATTTGCAGGCGTTTAATTTTGGGTTTTTTTTTTTGTGGGTTCATAGTCGTAGACTTTTAAGTGCTCTTACCAAACTTTACCTTCATGTGGTGAAAGTTGTGGACGTTTGTGTACGTTTCATGTGGAAATTTTGCGACCGAGTATGTAAGTGAGAGATCCTCAAGAGTCTTATCTCTTTCGATCACGTGTCTTTTCGCAGGTAGTCATGATTATTAGGACGCCTGATAGGCGTAGCATTGACTCCTTTCTTTTGCCCCTGGATTGCGTCATTAGTATAGTTAGGAGATACACGGTTTTTATAATTGATAATATATGCAGCCTTGAAAATTGTCATTTCTGGCTAACTTTGTCTCTCTTCCAAGCTTCATTGGACGAGTTATTAACTTAGATATCACTCTCATTTTGGGTCAGAGGGTAAAAATATTCTTATTTCTTTATTTCTGAGTCATAATTATTAGCACGATTCTTTTGTGATGTACTTAATGGTACAATAATATTTCAGGCTTAAGTTGAATTATATTAAATTTATGTATTTGTTTGCGGCCATTTTTGCTAACAGTTGGGTGTAGCAAAAATTTATGGCATGCCGCTAGCTGTTATTTTGTCTCTGTGCTTCTGGTTTCAACTCTGGAGGCACTTTCTGTAGAAAAGCATGTCAATTGCAGAATAGAGTTCAAGAAGACTAGGCTACTAAAATGGCGTTGTTTCTTAGCATGATATTTCGAAAAATTTGTATGTCTATGCTTGAGATGTAGAGATATCAACTTTCACTTATGTTTATCTGTCACTTATAATTTGTCTTTGAATGATCGATAATTTGGTTTTTGTTCTGTTGATCTTTTGTCATGTACGGTCGCCTTTCTCGTTCTGTTGATGCATTTATTCTTTAGTAGAAAGCTGTTGCACCATTCATTTGTTTATTGTGTCATTTGACTTCTGAAGCAAGAAGTAATGGTGTTTATGTTCATCAAACACTAATGAATTCCATGTTCTCCACTCTCAGCACGCAAGGTGGAAATGTTAAAGCAAAAGGAACTATCTACTTGTCAAATATCCGCATGGTATTTGTTGCAAACAAACCTGTTGGGAATCTTGCTGCCTTTGATATGCCCCTGGTATGTATATCTTGTCCTAGTTTGCCCGTCTTGACATCATTGCTCGAAGAATTGTTAATTATTATCACATTGATCCATGGTTAGCTGAGATTTTTGTATTTTCTGTGTTATATTGGTTGCTATTTTTGTCCTCATATCACATTCTTGACTTTTTGTCTTTTATTTATAAAATTTTTGTGATTTTTTCCCCTCAAGATTCAGTTGGTATCACTCAGGGGAGGGGTGGAGGAGGAGGGTGGGAACAGAATTTCACACCTTGATGTGGAGCATAACGACCATCCATTTTTCTTAGAAAGGGAAGCACCTAGGTTGATATAATAACAATGCCAGATGGCAAGGGGGCATTATCTTTTCAGGGCTTTACCATCATACCCCTTGAAGTATGATGTATGGATTGGAAACTGTGTACTCGGAATCTTAGCTTACCCTTTCTTTTATCCTTCTCTTCCCATTTCGTTGTACTAAATAAAAGAACTGCTGCCCTATTGTCTCCCTGATATTCGCTTTGCCACTCCTTTCATCCAGGCCTCACTTCCATTGTTGGCCTGTGTGTTAAAGGCATTTGGTCATTAGTTTTGTTAGTTTGGTTAGACACCTATTAGCCTCAAGCTTGCAGTTTTGGTTTCTGGGCATTTTTGTTGCGGGGATTTTATTTATCTGCCAAAATAGTGGCGGAAACAATCTGTCAGAGCTGTCAGGAAATTTTAGGCTACTTTATTTTGTGTTGTGGCTGGTGGTCTGTTATTTTGCTTGCTTCCCTATGTAAAGGTGGCAGCAGCATGGGTCGATAGATCTTTCTGTACCTTAAATCTGTCTCAGTGCCTATTAAAAACTCACATTACAATGCATGAATAGTTTGTGGGCCTTGGAAGCTCCAATGAATCTGATTTCAAATCGCAAATGAAATGAAATGGAGAGGACAAAAATGTTGTAAATGAGGGCTGCGATCAAGGGCTAGATTGGCTCTTGCAGCAACTTTGGGATAAATTCTGTTATTTGAAAAAATGCATCTTGCTGCAAATTTCATGCCATATCTGCTGCGCTGATAAGCAATGGTAGCAATGGTAGCAATGGATATGGTGATGGGATGCAGCTGTAAATGCTGGGTTTTGGCTGTTGTTCAGTGGGGGTGTCGACGACATTCTTGGCTTTGATCTTTATGATTCTCCTCTGTAATTTATTGGTTCTATTTCCTTATCAAAAGTACTTATTGCGACATGGAATTTATAATGCAGCTCTATGTTCATGATGAAAAGTTCAACCAGCCAATTTTCTTTTGCAACAATATTTCCGCCGTGTGGATCCTGTAAGCACAAATAACTTATATTTCTGGGCTCGGGTCTCTTACTTGAGAGGTCTGAAACCTTTCCTGCCATTTTTCAGGTTGTGCCTGATAACGAAAATAGGGCTCTTTATTCAACCCATTCTTTCAAGATTCTGTTCAAGGAAGGCGGTTGCGGAACTTTTATCCCACTGTTCTTCAACTTAATTGCTTCTGTCAGACAGTATAACCAGCATGCTCGTGCAGAAGCACAGCCTCGAGTGGATCCTCTCCAAGCAGCACAAACTCCTGTGGATGAAATGATGAGACATGCGTATGTGTTTAGACGATTATTCTCTCTTGATTGCAGTCTCTTTCACAATTGGATAAAATTTATATCTTCATGTTCTCCTAATAAAAAAAGGAATTCCGTATCCATTTTGCAGATATGTTGATCCTAATGACCCCACGAGAATTTTCTTGCAGCAACCAAATTCAGAGTCTCAGTTGAGACGCCGCACATACCAGCCACATAATACTGAAAACTCAATATGATCAGCGCTGCTCCGCTTATGTATACTGGTTGAACTCGTGACACAAGTTATGTAACATAAACTTTGCTGTTTGGTTGCTCATATTTAGGGAATTGCTAGTCGTGTCAATACAATACTTGTGCCCCTGTTAAGGACATTGAGATATAATGTGCTCACAATGGACATCTAATGTTTGAAATCAGATGATATCTGTATCTGTTATTAATCTTTTTCTTGTGATGTCTACAAATATTTGAGTTTGAGGCTGCATGGCTGACCTTACAAGCCTTGCATTCTTGAAGTATTTCCTCTTAATTTTTTTTCTTTTCTTTTTCAAGGATACGAAAATCTTCCAACACCGTATTCAAAATACTTAGGCACTGTTAGATGTCGGTGATGCCTTGTAGGTGGGTATTATATCAGTGATGTTAGTATTTTACTCTATAACTTCATTGTATTAACATTTAGCGGATGTTCCTTGGGAGTCCAGCACTAAAGTTTCCTATACTGTGGGGTAGCACGAAACTTTAGCTTCATTACTATGTAAAACAAGAGAAATAGAAACACCAAGGCTTAGTTTAATTTTGTCAAGGGTTGTGTGATGAAGTTGTCAGACGGCCTTTCCTATCGAACGAACCCAATCTGTATTAAATGTGCCTTGGAAAATAAGTGAGTTGATCCTGTAATTAATTTCAAGATATTGAATACAGAGGTATATCTGGAGGACAATATCTCTATGAAAATAAATATCAAAACAAATGATGAATTTCTAAGTAGTACATTAATTTACCTCCAACCAGAAGTGAATGCCAAATTAATATTGTCAACTGGTCAACTTAATTATTTTTGTAAATGCTATTGTATCCAATTTACCGAAAGACAATATACTAAATTAAGCAAATAGTAGTTGGGTTTAGCTTTGTAATATAACTGTTTGGACATTCAAATGTGGGCAAAGATGATACAACCAAAAAAAAGAGAGAAAAATACTAGAAAGCTCTCGAAAATGAACTAGCCTCCCATTTGAAAATCACAAGAGAGCACTTCATCTGAAACACAAAAAATGTTAAAACTTCCATAACCGAAAAATCCAACCATGTAACTTGTGAATAACAGTATGAAGATTAAGTTGCAATTGGGCTAAGATAGCCTTCATTATTGCATCGAGCTGATTAGGCAAAAATTGAATCGCATATGTTTATTAATTTACATTGTGACGATGAGAAATCATGGTAATGACCATGATTTTAACACATTCGACTTATTAGGTCACAATGCGATGCAAGCCTCTTCTCAGCCATAGCTGATAAGCCGTCATATGGAAGGCATCATAGCTCATAGGCATAGCATGCCACCTGAAGTGCTTCCTAACCATGCATAAGTTTTGATAGAGGTTCAGGTACATCTGCTCAGACACCGATGTCAAGATGTTTTTCAAGAGAGCAATATCCCCTTGGTTGACTATAATCGAAAATTTGCTCCAATCCAGGATATTAGCAAATGGAAGGTCATAGTAATTGGATATCAGAACGGGAATACAACCGTAGTGGATAGCATCAATAACTCTGGCTGTATTTACCTCGTATCCTTTTACGTGGAGGCAGTATTTGCTTCTCCTGAACCCTTCCTCATAGGGAAAAGATGGATGCCCTGAGAATATACTAAAAGAAGTATCATTTTCCCACAAAGTTAATAACTCTTGCCGAATACCAGAATTCTGCACTCGACCAGCAAAGAAGACAAGTTTGGTTCTGCAATTACACACCAGAAACATACTCCATGTCACAATTGAATCTGGGAAAAACATATGTAATGAAAGCACAAATGTATATGCCAAACAAACTGAAATTTAATAGGAAAGAAATTGATATTCCAAACAAAAGGCTCTCTAGACAAGAAGTCGCATTTCCAGAAGTCGATACTGGTGTCTCCACTATTTTAACTAGAAGAAGAAAGGTAATTCTTGTATCTTCACATATTCCCATGAAATCTTATTTAGCCAAAATCAGCTTGAAAAAATGAACCCCCTTCTCCCTGCCAACCAATCAAAAGCAAACTACAGATATAATATACATACCTATTAATACATAAATGTGTGTGTGTGTAGAGGTTAAAATATACAAATCAGTCAGAGCATGCATAAAAAGAAGAATGTCCGTAATGGCAATAACGTTAGATAGGCTCATGCAGAATATGTCATAAGAAGAGATTGGCCTACATCCTTCTCTTATGAACTGAAAATTGTAAGCCTCCATAAAAATTAGGCAAAAAGCAATAGAAAATCTTATAGATGATCGCCTTCAATGAATTTGTTTCGTTTGATTTGAGTTTGGTGTCATTGCCCTCTGATTTAGCTAGCTCCCTGAATATATGAAAGGAGCTTTTTCATAAAAGTCACTATAAGAAACATATATAAAATTGATTCACACACTGCGTCATTACAATCTGCTAGATCCCAACTTTCTGCAGTTAATCCTAATGCCAGAAGTCGAGATGAAGCCAGAACTACTTGTATTACAGGCAATTTTAGGTCCTAATGGCATATAGCTGCGGAATTCAGGTAAGTTGTCAGGAGAACTCCCCAATCCCTTAATCCTTACGTAATTTGAGATGGAAAATGATTTGATGCTTCGGTGTAATTTAACATCCTTCCAAGGCCTCTAGGTAAGGCTTAAAAGCCAAAAACAAATCGTAATTTTTGGCAGCAACATGAATGCATTGCTTCACTCATTGTTAGCCAATCTGGTACCTAAACTACTTCTTATAACAAACAAACTGATGCAATGTAATAGGCAACTGAAAGCATGAAATTAGGAAAGCTAGCCACTGAGACATACCTTGCATTCGGAGGATTCAAGACTTGATCACCTTGGCGGGGCCAAACTTGAGGCAATGCTATATCTTTGTGTGCAGTGTAAAGCCTCTGAAAATAGCTGGATGAGCAAGTAATCTGAATGGCATTGTTACGCAGACCAAAATGTTTGGAGACCGTCTCCCGCCCAACTGAATGACAGCAGACAAAGAAGTGATCGGCACCCCCAGACGCATTCCAGAACTTGAATTCAGAGCTGATCCTCAAAACATAGCTGGCAACAAAATTGGAAATGGATAACTCTGAGTGCAAAAGGGGATGATTTCGCATTACATTGATGGAAAAGGGCATAAAGAAGAAGTGAGCGTCCTCAGGACGTTGGGTAACAAGGGAACTCTGTAGAAGAGCCAGCTTAAATGCATGCTCACTGAAATAATTCCCTATCTTTGGATCCAGGGGGTTGGGATGGGGAAGAAAAACACGGGCAAAAGCGGATGACTCATTGTTCATGGAGACATCCGGGTACACAAAAATCTTGAGTTTTTTTAACATCTCCTGATAATCTGCATTGAAAAGTTCCCAACTGTGATAAGGACTTGCCATGGTCTTTATTTGTAATGGAGGTGGAAATAAGACTGAGCACTGCTGCGTGCTGTTGCACTCACAACCGAGTTCTAGCGAAGAAGAACTTCGAAGACTGCACAAGCCACACTCAGGACTCTCCTTTTGATTCCCTCGGACGTTGTGCTGAAAAACTTTTGTCGTGTTGGCCCCATTATGTGCTGAAGCCGATGACTTGAGCAATAAAATTTCAGGCCGCAATGATAAAATCATGGAAGAGGTAATCAAGAGGACGGCGAATGGTGGGAATATCAGAAAACATGCATTCCAACTAGTTCGATGGGGAACTCGTAGCAGCCTTACTCTGCCTAAGATAGTGCAGAGGAGCATTGTTTCTAAATGTCTTTAACCAGTGATAAAGTGATAACAATGACAAAGAACTGTCACTCAGACTTGAACCCACACTATTCACTTACATACATAAGGGTGAAGTTAACTAGTTTAGTGCTTCGGTCGGCAGAATCACATTAATCTCAAACGGAAAGTCCTTTTTGGGCAATCATAAGCTTATCAAAAATTTGGCAATGGTAGTTCAATATCTACAGTATAAATCCTAAAAAAATTATCAATCAAAAGCTGTAACAGAATTCTTTCAGCCAACATATTCCAAGAAATTCAGCATAGAACAATTCTAGCAATCTGGGATCATGTAATTGTTTGGCTAGAGGAGTGCGCATACATGAGCATAGAACTGGTCTAGAGCATTCAGTGAATGTGGGGCACTTACTCGGCAGCTAGGGGTGGTGGTGGAGAAGGAAGTGGCAGCCGACGGTGGTAGTGGTGGTGGTTGAGGGCTTGCAGAGAGAGAGTGGCATCTGTAGGCAGTAGGGGGGATAGTGGTGGAGGTCAAGGCGAAGGCAACCTGAGAGGAGGGAGACGCATCAACTGACGACGAGAAAGGGGAGAAAGAGTGTAGGTTTGTATGTCGGTCCATTTTCTCCTTTTACTGCTATTTATATATGAGATGGGTAGACTTAACATTTCTTCAAAGGCACTTCTGAATTTGGAATATTAGTACAACCTAGTACTTCTTTAATCAAATTATTTGTGTGTAAACCTCTTATGTATTCTTTTTTATGATATTAACAGGGAGGGATTTGCGTTAGGGTGTACTTCATTAGATTTACTTCAATCAAACAAACCCATTTTTTCAAAATCTAATTGTTAATGGTAGTTTGTAATATTGAAATTTGCCATTTTTTACTTGGGTGGTGGATTCACTAATTAAAATTCACAATCACAGCTATACATATATATACATATATATGCACATATAATGCATTTATATGTTTGATTTCTTTGTATCAAAAAAATATGTTTGTTTTCTTTTATCTTAATCTTTTTCATAAATATCAAAAGTTTTTTAATCTCCCCTAATAGCACCAACTTTCTCTATCTCTCTCATTTATTCAATTTTTTTTAGTATTACTTAATATTATTTTAAAAAAATAATCAATTATATCATTTAATGCATCAAGATTCAAAGACTAAATAAATACAATCATCAAAGACAAATTAAATACGATTATTAAATCTAAACAAATTAGAAAAGAAACTACTTCAAAGTAAACTAATACCCATATATAAATGAAACTCGAATTGAATACCTCTTACTATTTATGGAGTATAGGAGTCTAGTATTACTTACTTGAATTGCAAGAATATTATCATATATTTGAATTGAAATTATAAATAAATTGATGAATTATGATTCATATAAATAAAAATTGTTAATCAACCAACCCGGCTGCTAAATACATCAAAACCAAACCCCAACATTCTGAAAAGATATAGTATAATTATGGGTTCATATTTTATCAACTCGCACGTATTAGTGTTAAGTGGGCATTTCGTCTACTATTCAAATACTTTTAACTTAATTATTTGTTCGTTTCCAAACAAAACAAACAAAAATAATTAGATAAACTCCCGACGCAAACTTGAGTATTAACTAGCATCGAATTGTCAAGAAGCCTCAAAGATTGCTAATAATCATAGCTCAGAGAGAACTTAAAAAATATATCGATGACTAAAATGTCAGTATGCATGCGAGTTTCAACTTATCCTTATAACCTTGTGCATGTATATATCAAATTTATCGAGTCAAATTCATCACCTGGATAAATTTATAAGGCCAAATATTTTCTAAAAAATTCACTTTTGATTGAGATTTGTGAATTTCTCAAACTCTATAGGCTTACTTTCACATTAATCTCCACTAATATAAATGTATCCTAGCACCAAAGCTTGAAAGGACTTTCAAAGCTTATACCATGTGACTTGGTTAATGATAGAAAAAAATAGATATTGTAGCTCCAAATCACCCGTGACACAACCATTTTAGAACCATATTTAACGAGCACCAACTTATCAAAAGTATCCCAACAATGCCCTCTTTGACATGCACTTTATTTCAAGCTTTTCTTTCAACACTCATTTCCCCATTTTCTTCACATTTTTTTCTCTTTCTTTTTTTCTTTTCTTGCTTCACTTTATCATAAATTTTTTGCATTGTTGGGAATTGAAAATCTTATTTTCATTGATAATGTTATCAAGTAATCTTAATTTTAATTTAGATTATTTTCTTTCCTTCATTTATATATTTATTTGTATTTTGTTGTTTTGGCAATTGAAGCGTAGACCAAAAGAGCTGAAGCTTTTGCTTAAGAAAATGACTACTAAGAACTACCTAGCCAATTGCGAGATCCATGACTAAGAAGGTAGCTAAAACTACGGAATTAGATCTATTGGCAGCTCTCACTGCTCAGATTTTATCGTTGTCCCATCAGTTTGCAGCTTGGACTACGCATGAAGCACCTCTATAGGTATGGAAGCTGCTGCAACTACGACCATGCAGTATAACAGAGGAGGAACAGGTCAAGAACAAGTGAACTATGTAAACAACTAGAATTACAACTACCAAAACAATTCTTTGTCGAAACAATATCATCCAAGACTTCACACTCATGATAATCAGTCTTATAGAAACTCAAAGAATGTCCTCCAACCAACTTCAAGTTTCAACAATCCACCAAAGTTTAACAATCAAGCATCAAAACTACGAGCATGCAGTATAATGGAGGAGGGGCAGGTCAAGAACAATTGAACTATGTGAACAATTGGAATTATAATTACCAAGGCAATTCTTTGTCGAATCGTTATCATCCAAGACTTCGCAATCACGATAATTTATCTTATGGGAACTCAAGGAATGTCCTCAAACCACATCAAAGTTTCAACAATCCATCGAGCTTTACAAATCAAGCATCAGAGAAGAAGTTCTCAGAAGATTTGCTTAGGAGCTAGGTTTAACAAGGACGAAGCCAAACTTGACAATCTTTATTGAAAGCTCTAGAAGAGCTAACATTATGTTGCCTAGAGGAACAAAATTGACTGTCTAAATTAAAAAAAAATCTATTAATAATCTATTAACTTTTAGAGATATACACCAAAATAGCTACCATATTGAGAGTATTAATAAGGAAAACACAAAATATCTTTGGAGTACATCTATTTTATGAGGAGAAAAATGTGTATTAGAAAGGTTAAGTATGTTATTTTTGGCTTATACTACACATATATTGGTGCAAATGAACAAATGCAATAGTAAACAAGAAGTTTACTATCTAAGAACTTTTATTATTTGGTACGATCGATTGGGCCATCGTGGATCAACTATGATGCAAAAAATTATTGAGAATTCACATCACATCTATTAATAGAAAATTCTTCACTCTAATAAATTCTCATATGTTGCTTGTTCACAGAAAAAATTAGTTATTAAATCATCACCAATTAAAGTTGGCATTAAATTCCTGCATTTTTGGAACGTATTCATAGAGATATATGGGCATTTTTCAACCTCTATGTGGACCATTGTTATTATTTATGGTATTAATAGATGCATCTACTAGATGGGTCATGTTTGTTTGTATCTACTCATAATTAATGTGGCATTTGCGAGATTACTTGCTCAAATAATTCATTTACAAGCTCAATTTCCAAAGTATGTATTAAAGATAATTTGTCATGATAATTCTGGTGAATTTACATCACAAGCATTTGATGATTATTGTATGACACTTAGAATAATTGTTGAACACCATGTCGCTAATGTATAAACACAAAATAATTTAGCATAATAATTTATTAAATGCATCCAGTAAATTGCTTGAATACTAGTTATGAGTACAAAATCCAATCTCTACTTGGGGATATGCAATTTTGCATAGAGCAACACTTATTTATCTAAGACCAACATCATTTCTAGAATTTTTGGTTGTGCAGTATATGCTTCAATCTTTCCACCACAGCGTACTAAGATGGGTCCTCAAATAAGGCAGGAAAATATATTGGATAGGAATCACCTTCAGTATTAAGTATCTTAAACCTCTTATATGTGATATTTTTACTACACGATTTGCGGACTGTTATTTCAATGAGACAGTTTTCCCATCCCTAGTGGGAGAAAAGAAACAACTGAATTTTTTTTACATAGAATGCATCCATCATTATTGCATCTTGATCCTTGCTAAAGAAAATGTAAACTAGAAGTTCAAAGAATATTTCATTTGCAAAATAAGACAATCAATTACTTGATACATTTACTAACATAGAAGAAAGTGACAAAATAAAAAATTTCAGTTGAAAATGCTTCAACAAGAATTGACGTCCTAGTAGGACTATCTACAACTAGTGAATCTCACACACACTTGAAGCATAACAAATCAATTGGTTCTAAAGATAAAAATCCTAAAGATGAAAGGAGCTAGTAATCAAGATTGTCCTATTAAGGAGACAAGTACTTTAGTAGAAGTAATGGGCATAAATAAACCCTAGAAGAGATTCATGTACCTAAATAAGAAAAATGTTGAAATCTCAATAGTTTATGTCAATATTGAAAAAAGATAGAACCAAAAAGATATAGTTATTAACATTATTTTTGCATATAAAGTAGCACTTGATATTAAAATAAAAAATGAGGATCTTGAACCAAGGACAGTTGAAGAATGTCAGCATAGAAATGATTGACTAAAATAAAAAGATGCAATTCAAGCTAAATTAAACTCACTCAAAATGCGAAGTATTTGGAATTGTAGTCC
The DNA here is from genome assembly GCA_019321725.1 of Paulownia fortunei. Classification (NCBI taxonomy): domain Eukaryota; kingdom Viridiplantae; phylum Streptophyta; class Magnoliopsida; order Lamiales; family Paulowniaceae; genus Paulownia; species Paulownia fortunei. The sequence goes on along the minus strand of CM033121.1, from coordinate 10,026,194 downwards.
AAACACTGGAGGATATAAAATTAATGGGATACAAATGGGTTTTTGTGCGAAAACAAAATGAGAAAAATGAGGTTGCAAGATATAAAACACTGACTTGTTCCACAAGATTTTTCACAAAGACTGTGTATTAATTATGAAGGGACATATTCTGCTGTGGTGGACATAATTACACTTAAATTTCTATTAGCCTGACAGTTCAAAAAAATCTAGATATGCATCTTATAATGTGGTCACAACCTATTTATATGGTTCACTTTATTATGATATTTTTATGAAAGTCCCTAAGAGATTTAAAATATCTGAAGCATGTAATTCAATTTCTCAGAAAATTTATTCAATTAAACTAAATGAAAGTCCCTAAGAGATTTAATGAGGATGTTACCCATTGCAACATTTGAGAAGTTGAGACATAGTATTTGAATGCGTTGATATAAGGATCTCATATGATAATGAGATAGACTTATACGCACTGTTCTATTTTTCATAACTAATGTTTTATCCCATTATATTTTCATGACAAAGTTTTTAATAAGACAATTTATAATACGTATTTACACAAAAATAGTGTACTATTTTTTTCTTCACTAAAAGTTTTTCCTAGTAAAGTTTTAACTAGACATATTGTTTGTGTATATACATCCAATATGACTCTTATGAATATTGTATTAATGGATGTCATTCATCTTCATCCATTCATGTTCATTCCCTTTCATCTTCATCTCCTTTTTAGTTGAAAGGTCTCAACCCCCATATTCTAATATATATGGATTGCTCTATTTATCATAATATTAGTCCTTGTTAGTTTTCACTTTGGATAGTATGTCCAAAAAAGTAAGGAATGGAATATAAAAGAAATATCCTCTCTACTTTTATGTACTTTACTTTACAATGATTTATTTTTTTATTTTACAACAAAATTATTATTATTATGTCGTTTATTTTGTATTTTTTTTAATTAACTACAAAGTTTATCAAACGAGCTAGTTGAACTCACAAAAATTATGAACAAGTTTGAGTTAAGAAAAAAAAAATTATAAATTAAAATTGAGCTTTGAATCATTAGAAGTGATAATCCACCACCAAACTAAGTTCATACTTCATACATCAGAATTGACAGCCCTGCCAAGAAACAAGGTAAAAATTGGTAATCAGAAAAAAAGCTTTAGGGGGCAAAGTACAATACTACATAACTAGCTGGGAACAAATGGTAAATGTACCAATAAAGGGGGAACAAAATCTTAAAACCATATAACCATCTAACAAAACCACAGACTTTCCCATTGGCTTCCGAATTCCTGAGGACGACGAGAAAGTCTTCTCCATGAGCTATGGCGAACTGTATATGGACGGGGATGCCTCATCTAATGCTTGCTTCGTCCCACGCCGATTCCATTTCCTCCCAGAGTCTCGTACGTCTCTGCAACTTCCCTTATAATCGTCATCATCACCACTCCGTTGTTAGCAACCGTAGCTCTGGCCGTCGTATCGGAATATATTGCAGCTCAGACGGTGGCGGCAACCCCAGTAGTCAAACGGAAACAACGGGAATTCAGCTTTACAGGGACATCGAGAGGTTAGACCCAATTTTTTTTTTTTTCGTTCTCTCTCTTGCAGCATCTGATTAACTGCAGTATTCGTTCTGCTGAGTCTTCTTTGTGGGTCTATATTGGTGGTGCTGAGTGGGAGAGTAAATGACCAAGATTGCTTCAAGAGTGAGTGTTATGACTGAAGCTATAGTTCAGAAATTAAACCATGGAAATTGCCGAATTTGAATAGAGGATAATTTGAGAAGAGGGAAATAGAGAACAGAGAAATGAATCAAGGAAGAGAAATTATTAAAAAAATTTGTTCTCCAATTTCTCAAAGTCAGCTGATACAATTCAGCAAGGAAAGTTTTATGGAGCGGAGATTGGGAGACAGTTGCACCAAAATTTCAACGTGCGCAAATTTTAGCAGTCCGCTATACAACTATCAGACTAGTTTTGCCGGAAATCCCTTGCTTCTTAATCTTGGTGGTCTTCTATAGAAGTAACTATCAGACTTGAGAGTGAATTTGCGCCTTAGAACTGTCGAAGATGTAACCTTCCACTTATCTACCATTCTTTTGTTGTCGAAGTTGCATCTCACTAAGACTGTTCTTTATGCTTCCAACAACTATAGATGTGGAAAGTACTCTAGCCTTCACCATTGAGCAATTGCTCGACTCTCGCAAAACACTTGTCACAATTCCTATGGTTATATTGATGAAATGTTGAATCGCATTCACTGCACCTTCCCAGTCACCTATGAAAGCTTTATCTTCTCAAATTGGCAACAAGGCAAATGGAAAAGAAACTTCTAGCCTCTCTACCTATAGAATCAGAATCCCATGACTTTAATCCAGTGTTTTCAGAAGTCCAGTTATTATAAGAGGGCCCATAAGCTTGAATTTTTCCATTCTGTTGTATTTGAAATCCAAACTCTAAACTCGATACCTGAGTGCTGTATGAGAAACCTTCCACAATCACTTTACTTCTTCAATTGTGTGCCCTTCTTTTTGAATTCAATGAATTTAAACGAATGGGAAGGATTCTCTCTGTCTTGGGCTCATAATCCTTTAGCCATGCTTCTAAATCCTTTACTATTTGCATCACAACATATAGAATACAACTCATCCTACTTCAAAATCCTTATGATTGGTATAATTTACTCAAAGTTGGTTAAATAATGCTATCTATTTGCTTCATCTACAGAATACTTACTGAGACAGTGAAGCAATCTCAAGATGGTTGGGGTGGTTCAGGAGATTGGAGTGAAATTGAGGTATACTTTAATTCGACTGACTCAATGTCTTACAGATTTGGTTTGAGAAAGCAAACAATTAAGCTGTTTCACAGTTTGTCCAGGTGATGCTTCTATGAAAAGCTGCCAGCTATCTTGGAAATGGATTATTCTTTTTTCAGTTTGTTTTAGATGCTTCATGTTTGTTCCTGTTTCAGTTTACTCCACAAAAATATTTGAAAGTAATGAGTTACATTCTGGTACAAAGGATTTTTACATTCGAGAGGCAGTGACATATGCAATCTTTACTTTTTAAACCTCATTGCAGAAAGAAATTGATTGTTTACAGTTTCCGATATCAAAGAATTGGAATCAGTCTCAAGCCTATGGGGCATCTGTATACTCTGCGTGGTGTTATGTTTTTGTACAGTTTTATGGAGTTTTTAATGAGGCACAGATTGCTGATAAATATATGTGAATTTTCTAGGGAGCATGGGTATTGAGACCAAAAAACTCCAAGTTAACGTCGATCGTACATTTTGTTGGTGGCATATTTGTGGGGGCTGCCCCACAGCTTACTTACCGCTTGTTCCTGGAACGTCTTGCAGATAAGTGAGTTGTTTTACTGACAAATTATAGTTGATCCTTTAATTTGATCAACAATTACATGTGGCCATGAGATATATTTACAACGTGTCTTTTCAGAAGTAATTTACTGTGATGTTATTCCCTTGTTCTTTTATGCCCTATTGCTTTGATTTTTGATAATGTGTGTGGTAAACGGGCCTGGCTTCAGTTCAGCAAATTGAATTTTTTTATCAATTGCTTCTATTGGAAGCTGAAATTTTGCTTTTGGTGTCACTTTCTCGAAGCTACCCGTATCCCTATTAACTCTATATACTGATATCATTGTTTTTCTTTCTTTTTTATTTTCTTTTTTCTTCCTTTTTTTATTTTTTTAATTTTTTTTAATTTTTTGGGTTTCTGGTGTGAGGTTTGGTTGATGGAAAGGCGGGGTTTGAAGTAGGGGGGAAGGGTAGGCTAAGTATAATTCACTGCTTTTAGCATCATTAAGAACTTGGAGATAGTAACTTGCTTGCTCTCAATTTGTGACACAGGGGTATCTTAGTTATTGCCACACCTTATGCCAGTGGTTTTGATCACTTCCTCATAGCAGATGAAGTGCAGTTTAAATTTGAGAGGTGTCTTCGGTATCTCCAAGAAACGGTAAGTTTCATTTTCCAAATTTGTGGACGTAGCTGCATTCTAGTTTACTATTTCTTCGTTGTTGTGTTGCTTTGTTGTGCAGGTTGAAGACATTCCTACTTTTGGCATCGGTCATTCTCTGGGATCCGTCGTTCATCTACTGATAGGTTGATGTGTCATTTATGTTTTATTTATTTTTGCGGATGCCTAGCATCAATCGATAACTTGTTTCTGATCATCAGGCTCAAGGTATGCTGTTCAAAGAAGTGGGAATATATTAATGGCATTCAATAACAAGGTACTGCATGATTGATTACCTTGTCTTTCGTCTCTGAAGGTTGAGAAATTTACTTAATTTATAGGTCATCCACTGTTGATGTGGCTAATGTCAACCCAGGATATGAAATTATAAAGTCATCTATTAAATTTTGTTGCTGTTATGCTTTATTCCTTGTCCCTGTAAATTCTAAAACCCCAGGAAGGCAATGTCCATCAATTTAGATCAGTTAAGTTGGTTTTCATGTCATATAAAGCAAAGTATAGGAGTATTTAGGCTTCAACTATTCATGTTTCAAAATGATGTAAAATTTGTTTCAAGTCATCCAGAATTGACAAAATGGTTGTTTATTATACTTTCAGGAAGCGAGCCTAGCTATTCCTTTGTTTTCACCTGTCCTTGTGCCAATGGCCCAAAGCATTGGACCATTTTTATCGCAAATAGCATCATCACCAACTATTCGCCTTGGGGTGAGATTTTGACTTACATATCATGTATTTTAGAATGTTAAGTAACTGCATTATGCAGCCCATGCACTCGGTAATAATAGTGGTTAACAAATATTGCAATCTAAAGCAGTTATCTCTTTCGATGTTTTGTTATCAATATTTTTTGCTTTATTATTCTCAGTTTCCCTTCATCATGATTGAAATTTAATTGTTTGAAACTTTGAGGTTCTCTTTGTCTAACTAATTCAAGGATGCCATCATAGTGCATCTCCACTTAATATTTCGATCCTGCTGTCATCAAAACCCTTTCATTGTTTATTGATACTTGATTAAAAGAAAAGTAGGAGAAATTAAATGTCATCCAAAGATTATTGTGTCTAATTCTGTGAACATATAATATGTGATAACATGAAAATTAGGGAATAAGAATTTGCAAGGGCTTTTGTTATTGGAAAAAATCATTTGTATGTATCTGATTAAGGTCCAAAGACCAAATAAAGGACATCTTATATCCAAGTGAAGTTAGTCAAAAGGGAAACATGATGGTATAGTTATTTGTGCAATGCATGACTGAGCTATCTAGATGTTGAATCATAAAATCAAAAGAAAAAGAAGGAAAATGTTAATTGAAGGTGAATAAAACTACCAAAGAACACGAGAAAAAGTTTGGACGTTTATGAAAAACAAGGCTTCATAATATATTAGTGACATCCAAATTCATTACATTTAAATGCTTCTTGTAAAAAATAAAAACAAAGGAAATGAGGTGTTAGAAGAGACTGTCATTGTCAAAATGTTCTTGAAATATTTGCACTGTTTACAGTATCATTGCATTATTGCAATAACTGGACTCTAAGGTGGACAGTAGACTGTATGGTGCAATCTCAAGATGTTGGATGACAGTTGGAAACTGATGGCACTCAGTGGAGTTGGTCTTTTAAGATACATTATAAGTAACAATTGGTAGGTTTTGTAAAGGTGATAAGGTGGGTGAAGCTTATCGGGTTTTAAAGAAGCAAGAATGGGGTACGGACGGCTTCGCTACGTGGTGCTATACTTAGCCCAAAAACAAATAGTCTCCGCCTAGTAACTGCGGATGAGATGTGCTGACTGCTAAGATATCTAAATTTTAGAGAAAAAGTGGAAACATGAATTAACCTTATCAACTGAGAGTCTCTATTTTTTGGTATGTACTTTTTAGACGTCAAGTCACTGAAGTCCTAGAAAGATGTGTAAGATTCGAGAATAGAGATAAACATGATTAGTCTTACAATGAAAAGGACATCAATATAGATGAGTTATATATAATTAGTTACAGATGGCATCCCTAATCTGTTAGGTTCACTCAAACATGGAATGAAGGGGGTGACTTGGGAAAAATCTAAGAATGATGAAATACACCATGAGAAGAGTTATATCTCCAGTAGATGTAAGTTTTTATTTTGTACCTTTAAGGTGATCATAAGTCCATGTAGCAATCCCATGGTATACTTATGAAAAAAGAATTTCTAACTAACAGGTCAAGTAAATGCCAATTAACCGAGATTTACTGAGGGGTCATTTAAGAACTTACATTCTTCGCAAATAGGGGACCCCTCTAGTGAGTGAGGCTTAGTCTTTTTGGCATTCTTATACTGAAGACTAGAAGAAAAGTTTAGAAAGTAAATCAAACTGAAGTCATAGCATTCTGGAATGAGTAGACATTTTGGCATAGTTTTTCCCTTAGATTCATCAACCAAAATAAAGTCAAAACTGGCATTTTATCTTTAAAGATTTCTAAGAGTGCCAAGCGACAAGGTTTTTCCATATCGAAGATGTTGAATGAAAGACCAAAAGTTCTGCTTTATCATGTGCATCCCAAAGAAAACACCAACTCTCTAGTAAATGCAAAAAGTGGAAGGAATTTGAAGTCTTTGGAGATTGATCATCTACAAAGACAACTGAAATAAAGTCAAATCAATCGAATCCACCAATTAATGCAAATTAACAGATTACTGCAATTGGAATTACCTTAAATTGTCATACCTATTTCTGGCTAACTTTGATTGTTTTCTATGGAGATTTGAGTGACCTCTTCTGTTTGAAGTTGATTTATTGTGTGTAGTGTGTGTTTGGTGAGAGATGCAGAGAGTTTCTGAGTGGTTGGCGCAATGTTCCGGGTCTTTTATCAAGTGAGATGCGTTGGGTGTTTAAATGGCTATGCTTCTCCTCTGGCGTATGGTGTTTGCAGTGCATTACTCTTTTTCTCTTGCAAGCATCAGCTGTATGCCCAGTTCTACAGTTCCTTTCGCTAAACATTAAAGATCAAATTACAAACTTTTCACTCCTATAAATTAGTTACCAAACTATGAATTTTTAAAAATCAATTATATCTTCTTCTTTACCATGTGTACTGGAACATCAACTCCACAAGTTCACTATCAACTGCCCCACCTCAACCCACCCAAACCCCCCAACTCCCCTACCCCATGACATCTACATTTCAAGCCTCCATTTCTCAGCTGCCTGGCCCTGGCCACCCTAACCTCCCTTATAAATCTTCTAATATTAGAAATCCATTTAGCCTGATGACATTATCTATAGACTAAGCTCCGCATGAAAACATGTTGTATTGAAGGGACTACCACCTATCCCGAACTCCCAAAGATAACAATATGCTGGTCCACCCTATTTAAATTTATAAGATTGGGATGACAGATGCATCAGTTGCTCTCAAATTCATGTTCAGGTGATGCTGATTTGTCCTTGATCTTTATCCATATCCTACTGGACAAATTGGTAGATAGGTTGCTTTCTTTCCTTGCTTTCAATAAGAAAACTATTCCTCTCAAACCAATTTATCACCTACTATCAATATCATTGATCTCAAATTCATGGTCAGGTGATCCTGATTCGTCCTTTATCTTTATCTATGCCCTACTGGAAGAACTGATAGATTGCTGTGTTTCCTGGCTGTTAAGAAGAAACTTATTCCTCTCAAACCAATTTATCACCTACTATCTCTTGATGAATTGAGTTTGAACCCTGATGTTACTAGGTGAGGAAAAACCATGATTGGACTATCATTTAAATCAGCAAACAACTGAACCCTTGGGGAGTGGCACAGGGTGAATTTCGAGTTTTTGTACAAATTTACTTTTTTTCAAAAATTGTTTTTGCCCCAAATAAAAAATCACCAATTTGAATGTAGTAAAGGACGCAAATGGAGTATATGTAGATATAGCAAGGCAAGTGGGTTGATTCATCTGTACAGGATTTTGAATGGTGTTAGATAGAAAAAGAAATGGTAAGTTTGGGTTCATATTTTGGCTTGAACAAATAAGGAAGCTAATACAGAATTTTTTTCCATTTTCTCTTTGAAGTATTTGACAGGCAAAGTAAATCCTTTCCTAATTTCTTGGCATTCTTGCACTTTTCAGCCCTGCTTACTTATTTGATCATTCTTTTTTGGTCATTGCTTTATCTCCCATTCCCTATTTCTACACAACATTGGCTCCATATAAGTCCTTTGTCTGTGGCAGGTATATCTAACTCTTTATGTTGGAATATTTTAGGTTTAAAAGATTTTCTTAGTTTTGCTTGCTATTTTCCTCATAAAACGTATTTTTGGTGTTTCGAATTGATATTTGCAGGCTGAGATGACTAGGAAGCAGTTTGAGAACCTTGGCCCTTCCATTTTGAAGCAAGTTCTTCCTCTGGTTGAGCAGCTTCCTCCATTGTACATGGACTTAGCTAAAGGGAGGGAAAATTTTTCTCCTAAGCCAGAAGAAACTCGACGATTGGTAAATCCAATTTCCGCTTTTAGCATATTTTTCAGGATTTAGTTTAATATTTGTTTAACACAAGATAGCTACCTTTCTATTATAGTTTCTATTAAATTTTATGGATCTTGGAAATTAGTATGAGTTGGATGCTTTCACATGGTATGGCTGTGTGCCATTTCGGCAAATTCTTATTGCTCCACTTTCATCAATTTTTGAAAACAATATATCCTTCGTCTTACACATTGTGTGCTTCTTCTTTTGCTTCTACTATAGCACCAACTTTTGTTTGCACAATTTCTATGAAGCCTACTTGGGCAAGTTTAAATAAACGGGTAAGGGTCCAAACCTAAACCTTGCCTAGTTACGGGGGGCTTTTAGTTAAAGAAAAAAAGTTTAGATATTTGCAAGATGATCCCATTGCATCAATTTTTCAATACACTCCACAGTTATAGGTGCACATATTCGTTTCTGAGTTACAAGGGTGGCCTTTTGTGACAGGGACTTCAATGCAAGTCTACAGTTTTTGGTGTTCTAGCATTCTTTTTAGCAAATGAAGATTGTCCATTTACTCTTGAATGACAATGTAAACTGTTGTTGTCACTCACTATAATTATCTTCCTAAAGGTTATTTTAGGAGACATTAGTTGCTCCTACGTCGCATTACATGAGACATACTACTTTGATGATACCTATAACCGTCACTTCATCGGAGGATATCACCAAATGTGGCGCTAATGTTATAACAGAATTAATGTGGAACCATGGAAATGTGGCAACTAGTTTTCAGTAAATGTGTGTTTCAGATGGTGGCTTTACAATTATGGCACAGCAAAAATGTGAGCACAAAATGTTTCAATGTGTCTTTTTGAAATGTGACACTGATGACACAACTACCAAATGTGGCAGCGATTAGTGCCATATGGTGAGAATTTATCATCTAGGTTTTAGTAAACATCTTTTTGAAAATGTAGTAGCATGAAATTGGCATTGATGTGTACCACATGATGAAAATGTGGCACATAAGTTTCAACATATGTGTTTTTAAAGATGTAGAACCACGTATGGCACTTTTGGGTATCGCAAGAAAGTTTGGATTTGATTGATACCATTGTGGAATGTCACACCACACAGGTGTTGTTGAATGTAGTGAAAGTAAATGTGGCATTGGCGCCAAAGGGTATTCAAGAAGTATGCATTAATGGACAACATAGTGAAAATAAGGCACCTTACATGAGTTTTGAAAAATATAGTGCAAGGAAATGTGACATTAATGTTTATCACATACTGAAACCGCGGAACATATTTTTTGGCATTGTTTCAGCGAGGGCAATTTCTACATTCTTATTTAATGTACCAAAATTGCATCATAGTTAGGTCTGGGTGGCAAATTTTATGCACAGCATTACTTAATCTAAATCACACACAGTTCCTCGGATTTCCTGATCCAGTCATTGAACCAAATGTGGCCTCAAAGGACTAGCTCATTCTGGAATGTACACGACAGTTGTTTAGTTTTATCAACGTTAGGTATATAATGATTAAGGCATGCAGAAAGATGCGGAGAGTGATAACACGATATGTGGAATAAGAACACTACACATACAATCCATACAAAATCAGGAATACTAGTTAAGGAAGTTAGGACTTCATATTCCTATGTTAGTACAAGCATGTGTAAGAATTATGGACAGGAGGATGTCGCAAAATAGGATATAAGTCCCATTAATGGATTAATTTAATCATAAAGTCAACATTGGCAGCAATTACAATATTTAAACTTATTTGCATCACCTAATACCCACTTATAGCATCTTGATTTTGAAGGAAAGCACTTTTATTTGAAAACACACATAATAAGGACTAGATCTTGTGATTTAAAACTTTTTTTGATTTGATGATGATCCATCATTCATTTTCCTTATTGTTGGTTTTTAGGATTGCTTGGTTCCATTCTAGTTGTTGAAGTTAAATTTTGCTTCTTGATGAAGTTTTTTGTTCCAATATTGGCTCTTGTAATGTCAGACTAGGGAGTTATAATGAACTCCTTTGAAACAGTAATTGTGGTTTAGCAAATTTTGGATGGGTAGAAGTTGTGCAAATAAGTTTGAGGCTCAGATTGGCCATGAGAGAAAAGTTATTTTCTTTCCTTTTATTTTGGGGCCATGGGGGTTATTAAGATAGGGTAACATGAACTGTATTACTTTGGCAGTTTGGGCTCTTGTGGTTTTTTTTGGTATAGGAAAGGCGATGATGTGATGATATGAATGAGAAAATTAGGACTCAATTATTGAACGGATGAAGTACCCTAAGTAGAGAAGAGGAAAATAAGTTTTTCCTGAAGATTGTTTGGCACGTCATTTTGACCTACAAAGAAGATTTTGTTAAAAGATTTTTCATAAATAATTTCGAAAAAGTTGACTAGAAGCAGCTTCTGAATTTTTTTAATGGACTCATATATTAAAAGCATCTCAAAAGCTTCAAAGATTGTGTACATATTGATGCTAACAGTAGTAAGGATAAGCCTGAGTAAACCTTGATGGCTTCTTCAAGGGAAAAAAAGGATTAAAAAGTACAAAACAAGATCAATGTGGTTGAACTTTGACCTGCTATATGTTGATGTTAAGTTTGTGTTCTTGATGATATTGAAAACTCTATTGACGAGAACATTTGGTTCTTTATTGGTCATTTCAAGTCGATTAATCTTTTGATCTGATTTGGATATATACCTATTGAAATTCAACAACTAATTGAACCTTAAGTCAGAAAAGTTATATTGCTATATTTGGAATAATTTGTTCAAAATTCAATTTAGTAAAGGAACACCCAGCATGACAAACAAACTTTAGGGAAGCTGGTGATGTACAATAAATTCAAATGTCAAATTTTTATTTCTTGTACTTTGTGTTTATTTATATATTTATTCTAGTATTTTGGAATTTGGCTTCTTCAATGTTTTAACTTTTATGTCAACAAAGCCATCCTGGAGTAGTTTTTGACATTTTATGATGATTTTTGAATCCTCATGTTTTCACTTTTTCGTCAACAAAGCCATCCTAGAGTATGCTTTACTGAAGTTTAAACATAAAATGATTCAGATCTTTCTTATCACCTTATTACATATGATTTTTAGTCGACCTCTTTCTTTAGGTATAGCATTAGTATAGATTCCATTTTTCTAACCTGTATATTTGGCACCCTCCTTTAAATGTTATTCTCGAGAGCCAATCATTCGGTTGTGTAAGATCTCTCGTTGTAGCATTCATATAAAAATTTTATTTTTAATTTTTAGATATCCATTGATCAACAAAAATCATAGGTAGACTCCATATCACCAAACCAATGTCAATCCTGTTAGGAAAGTTTTCCTGCCCCTTTGACGAATCAAGCTAATTGTTGGAATTCTTCACTCATAGGTTTCATGACCTTTAACATTTTCTAACTCCTTGTTAGTACTTGCACCTTTACCAAACTAATGTTTCACATACAAATCGTACTCTTACTAGTAATTCCAAATAACTCTAGCCACCTAGACAGCATTTTTGGTCAATCTCATACTGCACGGGAATTCATCTTAGATATATTTATAATTAAGACAAACATGGACTTAAAATTGGGACTTGATTCTACCCTGGAGCAATTATAACCTAGGTAGGCTCTTCACCTACTTTTCACATGGAAGGTCTAACTTTCCCAGTCATTGATACAGTATGCTACCCTGAATATATCAAAAAGAGAAGGGCATTTACATAAAATGCTTGGTGACATTAAAATGGAGAGGGAGCTTCTCTCTATTTTTCCAGTTTGTTTTGTTCAAGGACTGCATCAAGAACCCTGCTATACCAGATACCATATATTTACGACCATTATAAGTACAGAATATTCTTCAGGCAGAAAGAAATGATTGTTTGCAATAACATAGATTCTAAGCATGTAAGCATCTTTGTTATATTTAGAACAACTCAATTTAGTTTAAGCATCTTTTTTCTTTTGAGTTGAACTCACCTTTATCAGAAAGTATTGTTTTTGGCTAAGCTATTCTATAATTTGCTGGTTCGTAATTTATACCCCCCCTCCTCCCCAGCTCTTTTACATGGTTGTAGTTCTCGTTTAGAGGGGAAAGTGCCAAAAATGAGTCAGAATATTCTTCCTACTTGCCTCACTGATTCTTACTTGTAGCTTTGTTTAATTCTGAAGGGGCAAAATGCAAGATGTGAGAAAATTCTCCATCTCAATTTTTGATCATATTATGAGTAGGACTTGGGAGATGCATATAAATTTGCTGATGTAGAAAGACCTTTAATGATGAATAAAAATCAATGATTCTATGTGATTGTGCATTTGACAGATCAGGTCTTACTATGGCATCTCAAGGAATTTATTAATAAAGTTCAAAGATGATACCATTGATGAAACTTCCACACTAGCCCAGGTTCTCAGCTCAGAATCTGCTATCAGTTCAATGCTGGATATGTCCATTCGATTGTTACCTGGGGATCACGGGCTGCCTCTAC